>JAGSMR010000016.1:7872500-8323909 GCA_029286605.1 Sericinus montela | reverse complement strand
GTGTTGCACAAAGACCTGCGCACGATTATAAGTTTCTGTTGCGCGGTCCAACTAAATAATAAATCTCAGTTCCTTGAATTATTATAAATGCTTCATAGAATTTTTCTTCTATTCCAAACTGAAAATTATTGTAAAATAATATTAAATATAAATCCCACTGAATTCTATTTTTCGAAAGTAATAGTTTTAATGCAGAAGTTTTTTTGCGTTTCTTTACTTCTAATGAATATAGATTTTGGGAATTCTAATTAACTTCGAGGTTATAGTATAAGAGTTATTGAAACAGAAAATGTCGACTACAGGATAAAGGCTTTTCTCATGTGGCAGGCGCGTACCAATGTGTTTTTTCAAAACCTATGTACGATTCACATCGTTGGCTTTGACATAAAGACGGCGGCGGGCACACCACCTGTTACGTTATACCAAAAAATGTCTTCGGTGGAAAGTGGGTCGACGGGACTTAATTGTCTAGACTAGACCTCTGTCTACTCTCTCTCTCTCTCTCTCTCTGTATTGGGAATAGCGTGAAGGTAATTATTTATTTATTTCATATGATTGATTTTCTACAATCACTTCTTTCGACCAGTAGCTCTCGGTAGATGAGGCTTATAATTATATTATCTTTACGAAGTATCAGGAATGCTGGGTTAGACTGAGTTCGAGTCATTAATAGTTTCGACGCACCTTTGCCGGTGCTTATTTGTGGAAAAGTCTTATGCCCAAGCCAACGCTATTACATGCTACCGTATACATGCATAAACAAATATTTACATAAAAATATATTCATCCCACTTTTTAAATATGAATGTCCCTTTCCTTTTATGAATATCATGTTGTTACTGAAGGAACATAATTAACGGCATATAAAAATTATTTACTCATCGATACAATTTACCAATATTACATCCATCGATTGATTTCTAAACCTATCTCACTTTTATAATTAGACTTCTAATAGAAAAGAAACAGGTGGAAGAAACTACATAGATATTCTATCTTTTGTATTTTTTAAAATAACGAAAATACAGTTTCAAACATTAAATGATTAGAGATAGCATTGGAACGTTCAACTCATTCCTAGAAATTTTGAAAGAAGCATGAAATGGAATGAATTCAATCACATTATTGTTTTAAATTTATTTCGAGATTATTATTACTCCTAAAGTCACGACAGCCGATTGGTTGGGTGGTCGGAATTTCGAGTCAAAAGACCGAGTTCAATCCCCAGGTGGCAGGTTCGTACCAATGGGTTTTTCTAAAACCTATGTACGAATTACATCGTTGGCTTTGACATAAAGACGGCAACGGGCTCATCACCTGTCACGTTGTCCCGAAAATATCTTCGGTGGAAGGTGGGTCGAAGGACAATTGTCTAGACTAGACCTCTGTCTACTCTCTCTCTCTCTCTCTCTCTCTCTGTATTGGGAATAGCGTGAAGGTAATTATTTATTTATTTCATATGATTGATTTTCTACAATCACTTCTTTCGACCAGTAGCTCTCGGTAGATGAGGCTTATAATTATATTATCTTTACGAAGTATCAGGAATGCTGGGTTAGACTGAGTTCGAGTCATTAATAGTTTCGACGCACCTTTGCCGGTGCTTATTTGTGGAAAAGTCTTATGCCCAAGCCAACGCTATTACATGCTACCGTATACATGCATAAACAAATATTTACATAAAAATATATTCATCCCACTTTTTAAATATGAATGTCCCTTTCCTTTTATGAATATCATGTTGTTACTGAAGGAACATAATTAACGGCATATAAAAATTATTTACTCATCGATACAATTTACCAATATTACATCCATCGATTGATTTCTAAACCTATCTCACTTTTATAATTAGACTTCTAATAGAAAAGAAACAGGTGGAAGAAACTACATAGATATTCTATCTTTTGTATTTTTTTAAATAACGAAAATACAGTTTCAAACATTAAATGATTAGAGATAGCATTGGAACGTTCAACTCATTCCTAGAAATTTTGAAAGAAGCATGAAATGGAATGAATTCAATCACATTATTGTTTTAAATTTATTTCGAGATTATTATTACTCCTAAAGTCACGACAGCCGATTGGTTGGGTGGTCGGAATTTCGAGTCAAAAGACCGAGTTCAATCCCCAGGTGGCAGGTTCGTACCAATGGGTTTTTCTAAAACCTATGTACGATTCACATCGTTGGCTTTGACATAAAGACGGCAACGGGCTCATCACCTGTCACGTTGTCCCGAAAATATCTTCGGTGGAAGGTGGGTCGAAGGACAATTGTCTAGACTAGACCTCTGTCTACTCTCTCTCTCTCTCTCTCTCTCTCTCTCTCTCTCTCTCTCTCTCTCTCTCTCTCTCTCTCTCTCTGTATTGGGAATAGCGTGAAGGTAATTATTTATTTATTTCATATGATTGATTTTCTACAATCACTTCTTTCGACCAGTAGCTCTCGGTAGATGAGGCTTATAATTATATTATCTTTACGAAGTATCAGGAATGCTGGGTTAGACTGAGTTCGAGTCATTAATAGTTTCGACGCACCTTTGCCGGTGCTTATTTGTGGAAAAGTCTTATGTCCAAGCCAACGCTATTACATGCTACCGTATACATGCATAAACAAATATTTACATAAAAATATATTCATCCCACTTTTTAAATATGAATGTCCCTTTCCTTTTATGAATATCATGTTGTTACTGAAGGAACATAATTAACGGAATATAAAAAATTATTTACTCATCGATACAATTTACCAATATTACATCCATCGATTGATTTCTAAACCTATCTCACTTTTATAATTAGACTTCTAATAGAAAAGAAACAGGTGGAAGAAACTACATAGATATTCTATCTTTTGTATTTTTTTTAAATAACGAAAATACAGTTTCAAACATTAAATGATTAGAGATAGCATTGGAACGTTCAACTCATTCCTAGAAATTTTGAAAGAAGCATGAAATGGAATGAATTCAATCACGTTATTGTTTTAAATTTATTTCGAGATTATTATTACTCCTAAAGTCACGACAGCCGATTGGTTGGGTGGTCGGAATTTCGAGTCAAAAGACCGAGTTCAATCCCCAGGTGGCAGGTTCGTACCAATGGGTTTTTCTAAAAACCTATGTACGAATTACATCGTTGGCTTGGACATAAAGACGGCAACGGGCTCATCACCTGTCACGTTGTCCCGAAAATATCTTCGGTGGAAGGTGGGTCGAAGGGACAATTGTCTAGACTAGACCTCTGTCTACTCTCTCTCTCTCTCTCTGTATTGGGAATTGCGTGAACATATTTATATTTATTTTATTTATTCATTATTTCATAAAGCATTTTCAATTCCTTCTATCTACAGTCATTTTCTAATGCCAGGGTAGCTAGAGATTCAGGCTATGTAGCCTTTACGATCGTTATTTCACCGGAGCACATTTGGAACAGCTTGACAACTGATGAACCTGTCATCTCCATCTTGTAAATTAGCTAATATTACAATATTAATATTTATACAATAATACATATGTAAATATTTATACAAATATATGTATTTACATGACTCCAGTACAAGCTTTCATATTCTTAACACAAATGATTGCTCTAACGATTACATTCGTACCCTGCTCTACGCTTCGAAGGCACGGTCACTACGCACTAGAATGTCGTACCGTCTCATTTTTCTAAAATTTCTTTAATAACTTGAAGTAAGCACCAATGCTTGTAACTGTTAACGGTTTACGAACGAATGTAAGGCTATGTAGTGAACAAGCGACCAATGTAAAAATGTAATCTAGACAAATTTTCAAAATATACCAGACTAAATTTCGGAGGAGGTTCATGTTGCACTATACTTTTAAAAGCCGTTATGATGATGACGACGGTGGCGAATGTAAGGGTGAAAAGATCTTTTTTTTATAGAAAAGGGAGGCAAACGAGCAGGTGGCTCACGCGATGGTAAGTGATTACCGCCGCCCATGAACACCCACAATACCAGAGGCTTAGCAGATGCGTTGCCTCCCTTAGAGTGCCCCCTCCCCCAGAATTGGGGGAGGGAGGTGTGTGGGCCACCGGTTACCTGCACTCACCAGACGAAACGCAGAAGTTTGTTAGACTTCTACTTCACGCCGGTATTCTGTGAGGTCCTGGTACTTGCAACAACAAAAGCATGGCTGTACCACTGTAAGATCTAACACTCTACCACTAAGAGATCTATTTTAAATGAACTATTCGTAATGAATTAACTGAGCGTGTCGGTCCACAGCTTTGAAATACTATGAGTAGTGCATTCACAATAATGTGCATGTCTGCAATAACTATATTTTTCCTTAGACAGTACGAATAAAATATTACATTATAAAGACGTAGGGACATATGCAAAGAAAACGACATTATTTACTTACATCGCGTCTGCTTAGTCACCGCACCAAATGAATTTACGAATTACTTTATCTGAAATTTCATATCTAAATGTCATAATTCACCGGAGAGCGTGTACACAAAGATATAATAAATCCAATTGAGATCTAATCATTACTCGACGCCTGATTTCCTATGATTATGAAAACATACATGAAGCAGGTATTTGACTGTAGAGGAAATTCAATTTACAACCTATAAGAAAACATTAAACATTATGAATTTGTTTTGTTAAGGAAAAGAATGTGTAAAATTATTAATTATTTTTATGGAAACTTCCTAGTTGTTAAGAATAAAAATCTTAGGTCAAATTACTCATTTGGGACCACTCTATTTTAGTATCTGCAAACTTTTATATTTTATTCTTTTCTTTTTAATAACTTGAAGTAAGCACCAATGCTTGTAACTGTTAACGGTTTACGAACGAATGTAAGCCTATGTAGTGAACAAGCGACCAATGTAAAAAATGTAATCTAGACAAATTTTCAAATATATACCTTAATGTACACTTAATTAGTAATACTTTTGTAAATAATAAGTACAAATTAAGGGCTCTCCACCTAAGTACGGCCTCACCGTTGTAATTGGTGCTTTGAGGCGGCTATGCCCATACTGCGGCAGCACTAAGTGCTTTACTATGTAACAGATGGGGCTGTTATCATTTACAGAAGCTCGTGTTTTCCATTATTTACCAATAATTAGTAAAATAATTGAACATTAAATGGGTATCGTAAGATGCCGCTAAGGAAAAGCCTATAAAATGGCAATGGCTGCCAACAGACACTGGCAGCATTAATCAAAAATATCTTTAAGCTATTTCCAATACAGGGGTAGACAGAGGCCTCAATAACTAACTCATTTTGACCCACCTTTCAACGAAGATATTTTTGGGGACAACGTGACAGGTGGTTAGCCCGTCGCCGTCTTTATGTCCAAGCCAACGATGAAATTTGCCACCTTCTGCCACGTACTGCCACCTGGCGATCGAACTCAGGTTTCTCGACTCGAAATTCCGAGCACCCAACAACTCGGCTATCGTGACTTATTTACCCAACAACAAACTTTTATATTTTATTCTTTTCTTTTATATGAAGGTGAATTCAGTGTTCAAGATGGTAACTGATTAATTCAGCTATTACTAGTACTAGTTATACTTTTTTAGATTATCTACAGACAGATCCTAAAACATTTACTGTATGGTCAATTATTGGCCATTTAAATTTATTATGTGTGACTATTTACAAATACATTTTATCACGTAAAGGTAAAAAGGTGGAGACTTGCAAAGGAAGAAAGGTATATTGCGCGTTGGTATTATTTCACCTCTGCCGATTGTTTTCTGAATTCATGTAAGTATTTGTTTATTGTATTTATTTAACTTTATTATACCTTTTAAGATATATAAGAATAAAAAGCGGGCATTATCATTAAACCAATTTCTGTCTTTAGCCATGAGGAGTGGAAATATGTCGAAAGAAAGAAGTAAAACCGGAATGGTAAAGAGAAATTGAGAAAGTAAGAGTCTCAGAAAACAAATGAAGTCTCCGATATGAAGTGAAACGCGATCGAGTCCAACAAGGTTGCCAATCTTTGTAAATAAAGACGTTATTAATTGAGCTACAAAACTATTAATGATGTTTATCGTAGTTTTTATTATTTTCTTGGAGCTTTAACAACAAACTTTATAAAATATATAAAAGTATCTTCTCGCAATTCTCTATACAGGGATAGACAGAGGTCTAGTATAGAAAATTAAGTCCCTTGGACCCACCTTCCCGAAGATATTTTCGGGACAACGTGACAGGTGGTTAGCCCGTCGCCGTCTTTATGTCCAAGCCAACGATGAAATTTGCCACCTTCTGCCACGTACTGCCACCTGGCGATCGAACTCAGGTTTCTCGACTCGAAATTCCGAGCACCCAACAACTCGGCTATCGTGACTTATTTACCCAACAACAAACTTTATAAAATATATAAAAGTATCTTCTCGCAATTCTCTATACAGGGATAGACAGAGGTCTAGTATAGAAAATTAAGTCCCTTGGACCCACCTTCCCGAAGATATTTTCGGGACAACGTGACAGGTGGTTAGCCCGTCGCCGTCTTTATGTCCAAGCCAACGATGAAATTTGCCACCTTCTGCCACGTACTGCCACCTGGCGATCGAACTCAGGTTTCTCGACTCGAAATTCCGAGCACCCAACAACTCGGCTATCGTGACTTATTTACCCAACAACAAACTTTATAAAATATATAAAAGTATCTTCTCGCAATTCTCTATACAGGGATAGACAGAGGTCTAGTATAGAAAATTAAGTCCCTTGGACCCACCTTCCCGAAGATATTTTCGGGACAACGTGACAGGTGGTTAGCCCGTCGCCGTCTTTATGTCCAAGCCAACGATGAAATTTGCCACCTTCTGCCACGTACTGCCACCTGGCGATCGAACTCAGGTTTCTCGACTCGAAATTCCGAGCACCCAACAACTCGGCTATCGTGACTTATTTACCCAACAACAAACTTTATAAAATATATAAAAGTATCTTCTCGCAATTCTCTATACAGGGATAGACAGAGGTCTAGTATAGAAAATTAAGTCCCTTGGACCCACCTTCCCGAAGATATTTTCGGGACAACGTGACAGGTGGTTAGCCCGTCGCCGTCTTTATGTCCAAGCCAACGATGAAATTTGCCACCTTCTGCCACGTACTGCCACCTGGCGATCGAACTCAGGTTTCTCGACTCGAAATTCCGAGCACCCAACAACTCGGCTATCGTGACTTATTTACCCAACAACAAACTTTATAAAATATATAAAAGTATCTTCTCGCAATTCTCTATACAGGGATAGACAGAGGTCTAGTATAGAAAATTAAGTCCCTTGGACCCACCTTCCCGAAGATATTTTCGGGACAACGTGACAGGTGGTTAGCCCGTCGCCGTCTTTATGTCCAAGCCAACGATGAAATTTGCCACCTTCTGCCACGTACTGCCACCTGGCGATCGAACTCAGGTTTCTCGACTCGAAATTCCGAGCACCCAACAACTCGGCTATCGTGACTTATTTACCCAACAACAAACTTTATAAAATATATAAAAGTATCTTCTCGCAATTCTCTATACAGGGATAGACAGAGGTCTAGTATAGAAAATTAAGTCCCTTGGACCCACCTTCCCGAAGATATTTTCGGGACAACGTGACAGGTGGTTAGCCCGTCGCCGTCTTTATGTCCAAGCCAACGATGAAATTTGCCACCTTCTGCCACGTACTGCCACCTGGCGATCGAACTCAGGTTTCTCGACTCGAAATTCCGAGCACCCAACAACTCGGCTATCGTGACTTATTTACCCAACAACAAACTTTATAAAATATATAAAAGTATCTTCTCGCAATTCTCTATACAGGGATAGACAGAGGTCTAGTATAGAAAATTAAGTCCCTTGGACCCACCTTCCCGAAGATATTTTCGGGACAACGTGACAGGTGGTTAGCCCGTCGCCGTCTTTATGTCCAAGCCAACGATGAAATTTGCCACCTTCTGCCACGTACTGCCACCTGGCGATCGAACTCAGGTTTCTCGACTCGAAATTCCGAGCACCCAACAACTCGGCTATCGTGACTTATTTACCCAACAACAAACTTTAACATGATTAATGATGAAATAAACGATTCTATAAAACTTAAACAATTTAGTTAATAAATAACGCGTAAATAACGCATTCAGATGAAAAAATTAAATATTCATTTATAGCCTTTTAACCTAGAGACCAAGCTTTGCAGAATGTTATGATATACATTCATATTTATTTAATTATTTAGGTTCACCACCAAGGATTACATCGAAGCAATAAACACAAAACTTAAGTATTAAATATTTTAGGTAAATGTATCCTTAATTAAAAGTAAACAAAACGTTCATAGTTGTACGGACTTCGGAAGAACATCATATTTTCGTATGTATGGTGTAATATGCACTTTACACCAAAAATTTTATCAAATGAAAAAGTAATTATGTAAAGTTAAAAAAATTGATTTATAAGATAATGCTCATGTGCTATTACACTGGGTGGGCCATGAATTAGTTAACATTTGAAAAAATCGTATAAAAAAAAACCATTTAACATATTTTAGAAATCGTTTATTTACGAGAAAGCTAATTAGTTGTAATTTATTTTTTAAAAATTATTTCGTCTAAATGACCACCGTTTCGGTTTTTGCACTCTTCTAAGCGAGTCCTGAAGTTTTCGAATACTCTTCTGCAAAGGGACCGCGAGATCGCCGACATCTCTTCGATGCTTTTTCTTTAAGTTGACGCAGTGTATTCGGTTTATCAATATATACACAACTCTATAAATAACCCAATAAAAAGAAGTCTGCTGGAGATAGATCTGGACATCTGGGTGGCCATGGGATGTCACCCCATCTGGATATCAGCTTTTCCGGAAACATGTCTTTGACCACCGGCAAGGACTCGTTCGATGTGTGACACGTGGCTCCATCTTGTTGAAACCATGTGTTACGATTATAGCCAGCAAATTCCAGTAGCATCGGTGCTAAGACATCCCGTAACATTTTCACATACTCGGCAGAATTAACAGTAACATACAGCTACCTTAGGAGAGTGAAGCTTTAGGATTTTCGCTGCTCCAACACCTGCAATTGTGCCCCAGCCTGCGTCATGCCCCGCGCGGCAATAGTTTGCGCGGTAAGTTACATTTAAATGTTAACGAATTCTTGGCCCACCCTGTACATTAATTTTAGTTTTAGTTTATAACTAGAGACATTTCCATTAAAAATACATAATTTATTTAATAATATATAAAAAGTATCTTCTCGCAATTCTCTATACAGGGATAGACAGAGGTCTAGTATAGAAAATTAAGTCCCTTGGACCCACCTTCCCCGAAGATATTTTCGGGACAACGTGACAGGTGGAGAGCCTGTCGCCGTCTTTATGTCCAAGCCAACGATGAAATTTGCCACCTTCTGCCACGTACTGCCACCTGGCGATCGAACTCAGGTTTCTCGACTCGAAATTCCGAGCACCCAACAACTCGGCTATCGTGACTTATTTACCCAACAACAAACTTTATAAAATATATAAAAAGTATCTTCTCGCAATTCTCTATACAGGGATAGACAGAGGTCTAGTATAGAAAATTAAGTCCCTTGGACCCACCTTCCCCGAAGATATTTTCGGGACAACGTGACAGGTGGAGAGCCTGTCGCCGTCTTTATGTCCAAGCCAACGATGAAATTTGCCACCTTCTGCCACGTACTGCCACCTGGCGATCGAACTCAGGTTTCTCGACTCGAAATTCCGAGCACCCAACAACTCGGCTATCGTGACTTATTTACCCAACAACAAACTTTAACATGATTAATGATGAAATAAACGATTCTATAAAACTTAAACAATTCTTAGTTAATAAATAACGCGTAAATAACGCATTCAGATGAAAAAATTAAATATTCATTTATAGCCTTTTAACCTAGAGACCAAGCTTTGCAGAATGTTATGATATACATTCATATTTATTATTTAATTATTTAGGTTCACCACCAAGGATTACATCGAAGCAATAAACACAAAACTTAAGTATTAAATATTTTAGGTAAATGTATCCTTAATTAAAAGTAAACAAAACGTTCATAGTTGTACGGACTTCGGAAGAACATCATATTTTCGTATGTATGGTGTAATATGCACTTTACACCAAAAATTTTATCAAATGAAAAGTAATTATGTAAAGTTAAAAAAATTGATTTATAAGATAATGCTTATGTGCTATTATACTGGGTGGGCCATGAATTAGTTAACATTTGAAAAAATCGTATAAAAAAACCATTTAACATATTTTAGAAATCGTTTATTTACGAGAAAGCTAATTAGTTTTAATTTATTTTTTAAAAATTATTTCGTCTAAATGACCACCGTTTCGGTTTTTGCACTCTTCTAAGCGAGTCCTGAAGTTTTCGAATACTCTTCTGCAAAGGGACCGCGAGATCGCCGACATCTCTTCGATGCTTTTTCTTTAAGTTGACGCAGTGTATTCGGTTTATCAATATATACACAACTCTATAAATAACCCCATAAAAGAAGTCTGCTGGAGATAGATCTGGACATCTGGGTGGCCATGGGATGTCACCCCATCTGGATATCAGCTTTTCCGGAAACATGTCTTTGACCACCGGCAAGGACTCGTTCGATGTGTGACACGTGGCTCCATCTTGTTGAAACCATGTGTTACGATTATAGCCAGCAAATTCCAGTAGCATCGGTGCTAAGACATCCCGTAACATTTTCACATACTCGGCAGAATTAACAGTAACATACAGCTACCTTAGGAGAGTGAAGCTTTAGGATTTTCGCTGCTCCAACACCTGCAATTGTGCCCTGCCCATGCCTGTGCCCCGCGCGGCAATAGTTTGCGCGGTAAGTTACATTTAAATGTTAACGAATTCTTGGCCCACCCTGTACATTAATTTTAGTTTTAGTTTATAACTAGAGACATTTCCATTAAAAATACATAATTTATTTAATAATAAATATATATTTTAGAAATCGTTTATTTACGAGAAAGCTAATTAGTTGTAATTTATTTTTTAAAAATTATTTCGTCTAAATGACCACCGTTTCGGTTTTTGCACTCTTCTAAGCGAGTCCTGAAGTTTTCGAATACTCTTCTGCAAAGGGACCGCGAGATCGCCGACATCTCTTCGATGCTTTTTCTTTAAGTTGACGCAGTGTATTCGGTTTATCAATATATACACAACTCTATAAATAACCCCATAAAAGAAGTCTGCTGGAGATAGATCTGGACATCTGGGTGGCCATGGGATGTCACCCCATCTGGATATCAGCTTTTCCGGAAACATGTCTTTGACCACCGGCAAGGACTCGTTCGATGTGTGACACGTGGCTCCATCTTGTTGAAACCATGTGTTACGATTATAGCCAGCAAATTCCAGTAGCATCGGTGCTAAGACATCCCGTAACATTTTCACATACTCGGCAGAATTAACAGTAACATACAGCTACCTTAGGAGAGTGAAGCTTTAGGATTTTCGCTGCTCCAACACCTGCAATTGTGCCCCGCCCGCGCTTTATGCCCCGCGCGGCAATAGTTTGCGCGGTAAGTTACATTTAAATGTTAACGAATTCTTGGCCCACCCTGTACATTAATTTTAGTTTTAGTTTATAACTAGAGACATTTCCATTAAAAATACATAATTTATTTAATAATAAATAAATATCTTTACGCTATTCCCAATACAATGGGGTACACAGAGATCTGAACAATTAAGTCCTTTCGACGCACTTTCCGTCGAAAATATTTTTGGGACAACGTGACAGGTGGAGAGCCTGTCGCCGTCTTTATGTCCAAGCCAACGATGAAATTTGCCACCTTCTGCCACGTACTGCCACCTGGCGATCGAACTCAGGTTTCTCGACTCGAAATTCCGAGCACCCAACAACTCGGCTATCGTGACTTATTTACCCAACAACAAACTTTAACATGATTAATGATGAAATAAACGATTCTATAAAACTTAAACAATTCTTAGTTAATAAATAACGCGTAAATAACGCGTAAATAACGCATTCAGATGAAAAAATTAAATATTCATTTATAGCCTTTTAACCTAGAGACCAAGCTTTGCAGAATGTTATGATATACATTCATATTTATTTAATAATAAATAAATATACTTGTAAATTAATAAATGAAATAAATTAATGTATTCACGCTACTCCCAAAACTGGGATGTACAGATGTCCAGACAAGACGTAATTTTATAGGTAATACACTTGACCAAATTTAATCGAAATAATCGAATAATCTTTTTTTTTTTCTAAAAATATTTTAAAAGTCACGATAGCCGAATGGTTGGGTGGTCGGAATTTCGAGTCAAGAGACCCGAGTTCGATCCCCAGGTGGCAGGCTCGTATCAATGGTTTTTTCAAAAACTTATGTACGAATTATATCGTTGGCTTGTCCATAAAGACGGCGACGGACTCACCACCTGTCACTTTGCCCCATAATATCTTCGGAGGGTCGAAGGGACTTAATTGTCTAGACTAGACCTCTGTCTACCCCTGTAATGGGAATTGCGTGAAGATATTAATTATTATTATTTATTATTCTAAAAATATTTATTTCACGTTCTTGTAGAAACGCCAAGATTTTACATACAAGGAAACATCTGCTTCCCTTACTGCAAAGCGAATGTATATCCGCTCATATTTGAGAGCGATATGTAAATAGTTTCTTCATATTTGTAAAGTCCCAAGTATGAAGTTATGGAAGAAAACTTAAATTGAGATGTGAGATAGATGTAAACCGAGAAAGTAATATCTGTCCTTTACATGTTTATTTTTCTTATGCAAGATTTTCGTACTGCAGACATTAGTCAAGTGTATGAAGGAGGAATTTATGAATTAGTAATAAAGGTCTCCGTTTGAATGGAAAAATTATTTATTTAAACGGGACAAATAGACTACGATTAGATAGAGAGATTAAATAGATTAGATAGAGTGTATTTTGGGTAAACTATCTATTACTATCTATCTATATCTTAATCTCTACAATACCTTAAACTAACTTAGTTATCTAGAACAAGTGGATTAAATAAAAATGTATGACCGGGAAGCATTTTCAGATGGGATGTAAACATGTTCTACATGTGGACCAGCGTGTGTTGGGAACAAAGTAAATGGTACCCCGTCTGCGTAACTTAAGAAGCAGGTATATTATAGGTAAAAGTGCCTATATACGATCAATTTTGTCATGTTCTTATAAAATTAAATAAATAAATATACTTGTAAATTAATAAATGAAATAAATTAATGTATTCACGCTACTCCCAAAACTGGGATGTACAGATGTCCAGACAAGACGTAATTTTATAGGTAATACACTTGACCAAATTTAATCGAAATAATCGAATAATCTTTTTTTTTTTCTAAAAATATTTTAAAAGTCACGATAGCCGAATGGTTGGGTGGTCGGAATTTCGAGTCAAGAGACCCGAGTTCGATCCCCAGGTGGCAGGCTCGTATCAATGGTTTTTTCAAAAACTTATGTACGAATTATATCGTTGGCTTGTCCATAAAGACGGCGACGGACTCACCACCTGTCACTTTGCCCCATAATATCTTCGGAGGGTCGAAGGGACTTAATTGTCTAGACTAGACCTCTGTCTACCCCTGTAATGGGAATTGCGTGAAGATATTAATTATTATTATTTATTATTCTAAAAATATTTATTTCACGTTCTTGTAGAAACGCCAAGATTTTACATACAAGGAAACATCTGCTTCCCTTACTGCAAAGCGAATGTATATCCGCTCATATTTGAGAGCGATATGTAAATAGTTTCTTCATATTTGTAAAGTCCCAAGTATGAAGTTATGGAAGAAAACTTAAATTGAGATGTGAGATAGATGTAAACCGAGAAAGTAATATCTGTCCTTTACATGTTTATTTTTCTTATGCAAGATTTTCGTACTGCAGACATTAGTCAAGTGTATGAAGGAGGAATTTATGAATTAGTAATAAAGGTCTCCGTTTGAATGGAAAAATTATTTATTTAAACGGGACAAATAGACTACGATTAGATAGAGAGATTAAATAGATTAGATAGAGTGTATTTTGGGTAAACTATCTATTACTATCTATCTATATCTTAATCTCTACAATACCTTAAACTAACTTAGTTATCTAGAACAAGTGGATTAAATAAAAAAATGTATGACCGGGAAGCATTTTCAGATGGGATGTAAACATGTTCTACATGTGGACCAGCGTGTGTTGGGAACAAAGTAAATGGTACCCCGTCTGCGTAACTTAAGAAGCAGGTATATTATAGGTAAAAGTGCCTATATACGATCAATTTTGTCATGTTCTTATAAAATTAAATAAATAAATATCTTTACGCTATTCCCAATACAATGGGGTACACAGAGATCTAGACAATTAAGTCCTTTCGACGCACTTTCCGTCGAAAATATTTTTTGGGACAACGTGACAGGTGGTGAGACTGTAGCCGTTTGTATGTCCAAGCCTGCGATAAAAGTCGTCCATAAGTTTTTTTATAAACCCCTTTGGTACGAGCCTGCTATCTGGGGATCGAACTTGGGTCTCTTGACTCCATCTCCGATGACCCAAGCGCTCGACCATCGTGACAATTTTATGACATTACTCCTCTCATGGCAGTCTTAAAAAATTAAATCTATATTAAATGTATAAGTAATTAAAAATCTTTTAATTAACAAATGCCTTTAATGTTTTCTCTGATATAACATAATTAAATACCATTTTAAGACAAAAGCAGCACGTACACTTGATGTTACAGCTCCGTAGGCATTTACTAAAATCGGAATCCAACCTTGAAATTTAACTATTTGGCAGCATATCAAGTTTTCGAGCTGATGGCACTACAGAAACAATTTTATGCAATACGATTATGTAAGCTGTTATTAAATGTGTACAGTGAAGTATGAATACGTACAACATAGACACGAACAAAATGACATACATTGCTCTCATCCCGAAGTGGCTTAAGTATATCCACTGTTGGATCTAAAACAACGAAGGTACTATAAACACCTAGACCCGAAAATTGTAGACATAAAAAATTAAAACTGTTTTACGAACCCGAAACCTCAGAGCTGACCGGAGTGAAAACCGGTGTGTGCGCCACTTGTCCATGGAAGTCGTCAAAAGTATGATCACACCATCCACTTTCATCCTGTGGGTATCGCTGCAGACGACTAACGGTATAGTCTTGTGAAACGCACTAGTTACTTAGAAATTTCGAGTTCAGTTACTAAATTGAAGCTCAATAGAGGTTAACGTAGAAAACGACTTAATCTACATTATCTCGAGTCTCAGTGTTTATTGTTTCCGATTATATGATATACCTTTTTTGCTTCCAATTTCATAACAAAATTGGTTTAGCTAGTTGCTTCGGAATCAGAGCAATATATGTGTCATTGCCTCCTAAGACATGACAAACTCGTTAATAACATCATGGAGGGATATATAGAAGGAAAGCGAGATAGAGGAAGACCAATGATAGGGTATCTATCAAAAATTGAGAAAGAGATTAATGTTATATCTTATAAGGAGGTAAAGCAAATGGCCTTGGACTCAGAAAGACGGACAGAGTTATACAATTTTTCTAACATAGATGCTGCACTGACAAGAGCCTAGCTCTTAAGTCAAAGAAGAAAAAATCTCTATTTGTGTGTGTATTTATTAGCTACATTCGTCGTTCTGTATTTTGACGAGTCGTCCTAAACTGATTTGCCTACACCAGGCTGTCACACGAAAACGTTTATTACCTAGCGGTAGTCATTTTTGTGGGTGACGTGGCCGGCCCATTGCCAATACAGCATTCTGATCTCAGAAATGCCAGAACAAAACACAGCAGTGACGGGCAGAATAATTGTCAGTCTGGCAGTCTAAGGTACAAGGTGTCTTGAGAAGAGGTACGAGAGAAGTGACAAGAGGGACTATGATAACCAATCCGTTTGCTTGCTTGGCTATTAGAGCAAACCCTCCCGTACGGAAGAGACCTATATCTTGCAGTGGACTTTAACGGGCTTTTATGATATGATGAATGGATTCTGCTTACAGAACTAATAAAAAAAAACCTAACTTCGTTCGAGTCGAGTAATTTAATCTGTGGTTAACGTTCTAGAAAATTCCCGCCCTATTCTACACTTGAGATCAGGCGATTCTTAGGACACGGTTACCTGTAATTGAAATGTGCTGTCTTCGCTAGATTATTAGAGTTAAAATCATTTCTAAATACGCTTAGCTGTAATTAAAAACTTTTAAACTGATTTTTGTCATATATTGTGCTTAGGATTTTACTACTTCTAACTTTTTTGTCAAAAAAGTTGTTTACAGAAAAAGGGCTTTTATTATATAGGCGCTTCCAACATCAATATTTTACATAGGGGATCAAATTATAAGACTCTTTGTACTACTATTTCAAACGCCTTTCGTGTACAGAACTATGTAATAACGGAAACAAATGTAGATACTATAAATATTTGACTTAGAAATTTATTCCGGTATGATATTCACTTTAATTTACTTTAGAAGGCGTGGTGGCCTCAAGGCCAGGGTGCTTGCTTAAGAAGCGAGGGGCATTGGTTCGATCCCCGGCTCTACTAAGATTTTTAAAATTATTATAAATATTTATATATATTAAGTGCTCAATTTACCACAACCTCGATGGTGAAAATAATTTACCATAAAAAATGTCATTTCGTGGACATTAACACGCATTAAGTTTATCGTAGGCTTAAATTCTACGTATTGGGAATAGCGTAAAGATGTAGTGGTTTATACATACATACATAGTGGTCTATTAAATTTCACTGCAGGATATAGTCCTCTAGTTTATAGGATGTAGTCCCATATCATTGACACGATTTATGATTTACTATTTTCCTCTGTTTAATACATCTGCCACTTATCCTCCATATCGCTCAAAGTTGACTGCCAGATAACATTATAAAGTATTGAATCCGGCCATTGTTACCTATTTATTAGGTGTGAATAAAGAATAAATAAATAAAATTAATAAATAGATTGCTCTGATCCCTTAAGCACTTGCATTATGGAATTAGAAGCTACGAAGGCATCACAAACACCTGGACCTGAGAAAATACAGAATAAGTGTTTTCTATATCGTCCCGACCGGAAATCGAACCCGAGACCTCAGAGCTGGCGATACCTTGAAAACCAGTGTGCGCCACTCGCGCACGGAGGTAGTCGAGAAACAACCCCACGAGAACATTGAACTACAAGAAACTTTATTAAAAAGTCGTCACCCAATACAGCACCGAACTGTAGCGAATTAAAGCCAGAGTCTCGGATTGTTAAAGAAATAAAGCCGGGTCGAAGACAACAATGGCTCGTATCAACCAATTTCGCGGCTCAGTCGCTCCATAAGCCTAGCAATACTTCACTCGGAAATCCGCTACAATAAACGTGCTGCGCATGAAACAGGATTGGCGTTATAAGGCAACAAACCCTCGGTGACTACGTTTGATTACGTGTTACGTTTATTTATATTGGTTGTTTTTTTTAGGGTAGGCAAAGGTCTACACAATTTAGTCCTATTGTTTATTTGGGATAATAGCAAAATATAGTTAATAGAAAATATCTCTTCTGGATCTATAAGACGATTCATGAGCAAAAAAACTTGTTAAACAATAATTGAATAATAAGCTAAATACATACATAGACAGAGACAACATCAAATACATTGCTCTGAGCCCAAAATAATTAACTAAAGCACCGAGTGTACCACAAACACCCTGATCCGAGAAAATGCAAAAAAAGTGATTTTCTACATGGACCCGCCCGGGAATCAAACCCGGGACTGAGGAGCTGGTCACCTTGCAACTCGGTGTATATGCCACTCGGCCATCTAGATCGCCATATTATGAAGTAGGGATTAGGGCAAAGTATTAAAAAAGAGACATGATGTTGTTAATATTTGCTCAATAAGGGAATTTGTTTAATGGTATCAAAACAAGTGTAACTAGAGAAAACAGATCGATAAGTTTTTGACAAATATGTAATATGTCTTCAACTTGCCACATTATATTAATGTCTTTAAAACCGTCACTCTATATTAATCTTATTAATATTTAACGCCATATTTAGACATTTATCTTGTATTAAAGATAATTCATTTTGTACATATTATAAATACTTACTTAAATAAAGGTTTGTTCTAAGTCCACTGCAGGACCAAGGCCCCACCAAAGAAGCGTTTGCCACAATCGCCACAAATCATCTCATATTTTTGTATAATCTTAAAAAAAAAGATTGACCATAACAGGGGACAATAATATTTCCTGTCACAATTTCAATCCCTTTACTACTTCAGTATATATACACATACTGACTACCTGTCACGTTGTCCCAAAAATGCGGTAAAAGGTGAAGGTTGAAAGTGTTCAATTGTCTAGACCTCTGTCTACCCCAGTGTTGCAAATGGCATGAAGGCGTATACAAATATTATAATTTATTACTCGGTATATCAGTCTGAGCAGTAAAAATACATTAATTTACTAACGTTAGATTTCTACTAACATATTCTATATATGTGTCTGTGATCTTTCTAATTGATTTCTACTAATTACTTACGTTACAAAGAAAAGAAAACTAAGTAGAAAAATCTTTTTGAAGATAATTATCTTTTAAAGATACCTTAATTAAAAGTGGAATACACTTCTACGTATGCTGTACTCGCAAAAATAAAATAGAATATTTTAGAAGTGAAAAGTAATTGCAAGATTCTTGCAAGACTTCGTGTGTAATATATATAATACTAAAATAAAATACGTAATATAGATTTAAGACAGCAATGCAAATGTTTTATGGGTTTACCTTAAGAATCGATTTTCGTAATATTTTCGTATACAAGTCCGGAGCATGCAAATTTATGTGGAGTAAAATCAAACTTTCTCCTTAACGTTATGACCTATGTTCAACTTATCTTGCGCTCCCTCCAGCACAGAGTACTCTCGGCAGCATGGTAACGGTTGTTTTTCACTCCATAAGTGTATGATGTATTTTGATAAATATAAACATATAATTTAATATAAATAAATAAATCATTTATGTTCATTTACTAATTAAATTACGTTTTTTTTTTTATAATTAGCCGAGTTTATAAGATAGCCGAGTCACGATAGCCAAGTGGTTGGATGGTCGGAATTACGAGTCAAGACCCGAGTTCGATCCCCGGTGGCAAGCTCGTACCAATGGGTTTTTTCAAAAACGATTATGTACGAATTATATCGTTGGCTTGGACATAAAGACGGCGACGGGCTCACCACATGTCACGTTGTCCCGAAAATATCTTCGGTGGAAGGTGGGTCAAAGGGACTTAATTTTCTAGACTAGACCTCTGTCTACGCCTGTATTGGGAATTGCGTGAAGATATTTATTTATTTATTTGTTTATAAGGAGTAAGTAGAGTCTAACCTGTAAGATGCTTGGTATTGCGATCGCAAACCGCTTGGCATGCGTTGTGATTAAATCAAATCCCATTATAGGAGCGCCTTATATTATACAGTGGACTTAAGAAAACATGAAGTAAGTAAACTCTGGGAATAAATAACTTCAACGAAAGAATAGATAATTTCCAATTATTTCTATTCATTCGAATACTTTCAAAGAAGTCAGTTTTCAAATGAACCGCATTTTATCATTATTTGCTCTACAATAAAGGACTTTCGTATGCAAAGGCTACCTGAGAATGAAGAAATAACTATTGACTTTTTTCAAGATTTATTTTTTGTCTACGCAAATGAACATTGTCTAAGCATATAAAGCCTTAAGAAAAATATTTTATATTATATGTAAACATTTTTTTTTCATTCAATACTATTAAATATAAATATTTTTTCATTTAATAATACTAATACAACTAAAACGTAATTGTGATACCAACTTCATTTACCACATATTACACTTTTAATTTCCCTTTTTTTTATTTATATTTTTCTATTTGAGAGTGAAACGCTACTATAAGATGATGTCGTACGATTTTGATGGTTTTACGGACTAAGTCGCATGATTTATAAGTAAAAAATGGCACATACGTAATAAAAATAAATAAGTCAAAATGTAGTTCAGGTAAATAACTCACTATTATAACATACTATTCTATATATATATATATATATATATATATATATATATATATATATATATATATATATATATATATATATATATATATATATATATATATATATATATATATATATATATATATATATATATATATATATATATATATATATATATATATATATATATATATATATATATATATATATATATATATATATATATCAGATCTACATTCATGACGTAAAGTACAAACGATTTTTTGCTCAGAAACTTTCGCATCTGCTTTATATCTCCGTCTAGAAACCCTCATTACGTACATTGTGCTCCAAAGAGCTAACGAGATCCTATTCGACGAATGCTTTACGTTAAAGTATTGTTGAGTTGTACCTAAGTATTTCTACTTACCGTACAATCTATCTATATGCATAAAATACATACATATACATAGATCGGGACAACATTATATACATTGCTCTGATCCCAAAGTAAACAGCTTATGCACTTGTATTGTGGAATTAGGAACAACGAAAGTACCATAAACAGCCAGACCAGAGAAAATGTAGAAAAAGCATTTTCTACGTTGATCCGACTGGGAATTGAACCCGGGATCTCAGAGCTGGCGACACCATTAAAACCGGTCGTACTACACTGTACTATACTGTATAAAAAAAGTTCTGCATCATACCTACGTTGTTTCTTATTCCATAACACAGGTGCTTAAGCTACTTAACTTGGGATTAGGATAATTATGTGATGATGTCCCTCATCTATGTACATATGTGTCTGTGTATGAATGTGTCTCTGTATGTTAGTGGTCGCTCGAAGTCTTCGAAAGATTTACAATTTTGACGGGACGTCGAAATTTTACACAAACGTTTTATTTTTTTAATAATTTGTATCGGGATATTTCCGCATCGAAAAAAACTGTTGTTTTTTCCTATGGTCAAAGATTATGAAATAGGCTTTGGTGAAAGGTGGGTTTCCAAAGACTTAACGGTCTAGACCTCTGTCTAACCCAGTTCTGGGAAAATGCGTGTAGATGTGGAGTCTATAACAAATAGCATTCGCACGTCTAAATAGCCTAAAAAGGTTTTAATATATATATATATATATATATATATATATATATATATATATATATATATATATATATATATATATATATATATATATATATATATATATATATATATATATATATATATATATATATATATATATATATATATATATATATATATATATATATATATATATATATATATATATATATATATATATATATATATATATATATATATATATATATATATATATATATATATATATATATATATATATATATATATATATATATATATATATATATATATATATATATATATATATATATATATATATATATATATATATATATATATATATATATATATATATATATATATATATATATATATATATATATATATATATATATATATATATATATATATATATATATATATATATATATATATATATATATATATATATATATATATATATATATATATATATATATATATATATATATATATATATATATATATATATATATATATATATATATATATATATATATATATATATATATATATATATATATATATATATATATATATATATATATATATATATATATATATATATATATATATATATATATATATATATATATATATATATATATATATATATATATATATATATATATATATATATATATATATATATATATATATATATATATATATATATATATATATATATATATATATATATATATATATATATATATATATATATATATATATATATATATATATATATATATATATATATATATATATATATATATATATATATATATATATATATATATATATATATATATATATATATATATATATATATATATATATATATATATATATATATATATATATATATATATATATATATATATATATATATATATATATATATATATATATATATATATATATATATATATATATATATATATATATATATATATATATATATATATATATATATATATATATATATATATATATATATATATATATATATATATATATATATATATATATATATATATATATATATATATATATATATATATATATATATATATATATATATATATATATATATATATATATATATATATATATATATATATATATATATATATATATATATATATATATATATATATATATATATATATATATATATATATATATATATATATATATATATATATATATATATATATATATATATATATATATATATATATATATATATATATATATATATATATATATATATATATATATATATATATATATATATATATATATATATATATATATATATATATATATATATATATATATATATATATATATATATATATATATATATATATATATATATATATATATATATATATATATATATATATATATATATATATATATATATATATATATATATATATATATATATATATATATATATATATATATATATATATATATATATATATATATATATATATATATATATATCAGATCTACATTCATGACGTAAAGTACAAACGATTTTTGCTCAAAAACTTGTATGCGATTTATATCTTTACCTTGGACATTAAGACGACGACAGTCTCATCATCTGTCACGTTTTCCCAAAAATATCTTCGGTGGTCGTTGAGTCGAAACAACTTAATTGTCTAGACCTCCTTCTAGCCCAGTATTGGGAATAGCGTAAAGATATTTATTTATTTAATTTTATAAGAACATGATAAAATTGATCGTATATAGGCACTTTTACCTATAATATACCTGCTTCTTAAGTTAAGCAGACGGGGTACCATTTACTTTGTTCCCAACACACGCTGGTCCACATGTAGAACATGTTTACATACCATCTGAAAATGCTTCCCGGTCATACATTTTTTATTTAATCCACTTGTTATGAAATCAGTCTATGTTTATCAGAATACATTACATAGTTATGGAAACATAAACAAGAGTCACCATGCTGCGCAAGATAAGCGCATTGCGCACGAGCATGACGCACAACGTAACGTAGGAAGTTAGTTAGCAAACACAAGTATGAATGAAACGAGTGAATGCTCCCTTTTCAAAATAAAAACGGTTCCATTAACGATGTAGAACAAACGCTTGATACCATGATTACGGGAAACAGGTTAACGGAATCACCAATGGCTGGACCGTAATTAAAAGCTTCCGAAGCCGGGACATCGACATTCGGAATATTATTTCCTATATAATAGAATAATGTTTGTTATAATTCGGAGCATTCACTTGGAATATGTGCACGACTGTGCACATATTCCAAGTTTATACATAATATTTCTTTACTAATATTTCTAAATATGTAATTATGTCATCGTCTAAAGAATTTAAGATAAAAACATTTCCAAAAATACAACCATAGATAATAACATTCACAGACAGGGACAACTTCAGAGACTTTCCGATCTCTGATCCCAAAGTAAATACCTAAATCACTTGCGTTATGGAATCGCAAACAACGAAGGCACCACTAAAAATGTTAAAAGTATTTTTAACTGCTCAATTTACTATAACGTCTACAGTGAAGATCAGTTTACCATAAAAATGTCATTTCGTGGACGTGTGAAGTCCGACAACACTCAGAGCAGCGTGAAAGAGGTTTCAATACTTTAGATGCAATAGTTTCGAGTTCGATCCCCAGATGATAGGCTCATATTAATGGTTTTTTTTTTCAAAAACTTGTATGCGATTTATATCTTTACCTTGGACATTAAGACGACGACAGTCTCATCATCTGTCACGTTTTCCCAAAAATATCTTCGGTGGTCGTTGAGTCGAAACAACTTAATTGTCTAGACCTCCTTCTAGCCCAGTATTGGGAATAGCGTAAAGATATTTATTTATTTAATTTTATAAGAACATGACAAAATTGATCGTATATAGGCACTTTTACCTATAATATACCTGCTTCTTAAGTTACGCAGACGGGGTACCATTTACTTTGTTCCCAACACACGCTGGTCCACATGTAGAACATGTTTACATCCCATCTGAAAATGCTTCCCGGTCATACATTTTTTATTTAATCCACTTGTTATGAAATCAGTCTATGTTTATCAGAATACATTACATAGTTATGGAAACATAAACAAGAGTCACCATGCTGCGCAAGATAAGCGCATTGCGCACGAGCATGACGCACAACGTAACGTAGGAAGTTAGTTAGCAAACACAAGTATGAATGAAACGAGTGAATGCTCCCATTTCAAAATAAAAACGGTTCCATTAACGATGTAGAACAAACGCTTGATACCATGATTACGGGAAACAGGTTAACGGAATCACCAATGGCTGGACCGTAATTAAAAGCGTCCGAAGCCGGGACATCGACATTCGGAATATTATTTCCTATATAATAGAATAATGTTTGTTATAATTCGGAGCATTCACTTGGAATATGTGCACGACTGTGCACATATTCCAAGTTTATACATAATATTTCTTTACTAATATTTCTAAATATGTCCTAATGTCATCGTCTAAAGAATTTAAAATAAAAACATTTCCAAAAATACAACCATAGATAATAACATTCACAGACAGGGACAACTTCAGAGACTTTCCGATCTCTGATCCCAAAGTAAATACCTAAATCACTTGCGTTATGGAATCGCAAACAACGAAGGCACCACTAAACACCACGACCCCCGACAATGTAGAAAAAAAATGGTTCTATACATTGATCCGTCCGGGAATCAAACCAGAGACCTCAGAACTGGCGGCAATATATAAACCCATGTGTTCGCTACTCGTTCAGCGGATTTGTTTAATTAAAGACGACGTCCGTTGACGAGTGGCGTAACCGCCGGTTTGCATGGTGGCGTCAGCTCTAAGGTCCCGAGTTCGATTTCCAGTGGGGCCCATGAAGAATACACTTTTTCTATATTTTCGCGGGTTTGGGTTTTTGTGGTATCTTCGTCGTTTCTGTTTCCATAATGCAAGTTCTTAAACTACTTACTTTAGGATCAGAGTAATGTATGTTATGTTGCCTACATCTATGTATGTAATTTTGGTCAGGTATTTTTTGAGATGATTAAACTCCTGACGAGAGGTCGGAATTCTAGTAGTGAAATCCGAGTTAGTGCCCCAGGTGGTAGGTTCGTACCACTGACTTTTTCAGAACTTATGTACCATTTATATGAAGAATTTACTTAGTTTGGACATGAAAACGGCGAAAGGCCAGGTGACCACCTGTCACGTTGTCCCAAAACAAGCTCCATTGAAATGTGTCGAAAGCCAAAATTCTTTAGACCACTGCCTCCCCTGTACTGGAAAATGCGTGAATGTTGTTATACTCCTCCGGGTATAAGCTTCAGATTTGTAACAGGGTATTACCGGTCAGCACCTTTTCGAAGGTATTACTGTGTAATGCATTAGAAACCCTGTAAATAGCCTAAAAACAAAGGTTTTCTTGTGCAAAAAGTTCGATTCTCGGACGGGACAATGTAGAAAAAATGGTTCTATACATTGATCCGTCCGGGAATCAAACCAGAGACCTCAGAACTGGCGGCAATATATAAACCCATGTGTTCGCTACTCGTTCAGCGGATTTGTTTAATTAAAGACGACCTCCGTTGACGAGTGGCGTAACCGCCGGTTTGCATGGTGGCGTCAGCTCTAAGGTCCCGAGTTCGATTTCCAGTGGGGCCCATGAAGAATACACTTTTTCTATATTTTCGCGGGTTTGGGTTTTTGTGGTATCTTCGTCGTTTCTGTTTCCATAATGCAAGTTCTTAAACTACTTACTTTAGGATCAGAGTAATGTATGTTATGTTGCCTACATCTATGTATGTAATTTTGGTCAGGTATTTTTTGAGATGATTAAACTCCTGACGAGAGGTCGGAATTCTAGTAGTGAAATCCGAGTTAGTGCCCCAGGTGGTAGGTTCGTACCACTGACTTTTTCAGAACTTATGTACCATTTATATGAAGAATTTACTTAGTTTGGACATGAAAACGGCGAAAGGCCAGGTGACCACCTGTCACGTTGTCCCAAAACAAGCTCCATTGAAATGTGTCGAAAGCCAAAATTCTTTAGACCACTGCCTCCCCTGTACTGGAAAATGCGTGAATGTTGTTATACTCCTCCGGGTATAAGCTTCAGATTTGTAACAGGGTATTACCGGTCAGCACCTTTTCGAAGGTATTACTGTGTAATGCATTAGAAACCCTGTAAATAGCCTAAAAACAAAGGTTTTCTTGTGCAAAAAGTTCGATTCTCGGACGGGACAATGTAGAAAACCATTTTATCTACATTCTATATTTTCTAAGGTGCTTTCGCGTGTTTTAGCTACTAACATTGGAATCAGAGAGTTGTGTGTTGTTGTTGTTGTTCTCATCCCATGTATCTTTTTAATCAAAATCCGCTACGAACGGACATATTTAAAACCAATATGATAAATTACTTTTGATACCAATCAATGTCTGCTTATTGATTTTTTTGTAGTTAACATTAATACATATATCAGAATAAACCTCAGCGACCTTAAGTGCATCTTGGCAGCTATTACGACCGCTCTTGTGCGAATATCAAAGGTTAAGTGCATCACTATTAATACTACCTCGTCAACAATGGATCGGAAAGGTGACTGGAAACGGTTTTGTTTCAGTGGTAATTATGTCCAGGTGTAATAACTATAATAAAATTTGTCTTAATACTCGTACCTCTAGTGTTTATATAGAAAAGGAAAGTTTTAAACAGGTTGTTATGTTTCAAAATGTTTTGTGTAAATAAAAGTCTATCTTTGTTTTCTTTCTGTGATTTTTATTTTTGGTGTACAATAAAGTTATATTTAATTAATTTTATTTTAAAAATATATACACACTAATAAGTCACGATAGCCGAGTTGTTGGGTGGTCGGAATTTCGAGTCGAGAGACCCGAGTTCGATCCCCAGGTGGCAGTACCAATGAGTTTTTCAAAAACTTATGTACGAATTTCATCGTTGGCTTGGACATAAAGGCGGCGATGGGCTCACCACCTGTCACGTTGTCCCAAAACAAGCTCCATTGAAATGTGTCGAAAGCCAAACTTCTTTAGACCACTGCCTCCCCTGTACTGGAAAATGCGTGAATGTTATACTCCTCCGGGTATAAGCTTCAGATTTGTAACAGGGTATTACCGGTCAGCACCTTTTCGAAGGTATTACTGTGTAATGCATTAGAAACCCTGTAAATAGCCTAAAAACAAAGGTTTTCTTGTGCAAAAAGTTCGATTCTCGGACGGGACAATGTAGAAAACCATTTCATCTACATTCTATATTTTCTAAGGTGCTTTCGCGTGTTTTAGCTACTAACATTGGAATCAGAGAGTTGTGTGTTGTTGTTGTTGTTCTCATCCCATGTATCTTTTTAATCAAAATCCGCTACGAACGGACATATTTAAAACCAATATGATAAATTACTTTTGATACCAATCAATGTCTGCTTATTGATTTTTTTGTAGTTAACATTAATACATATATCAGAATAAACCTCAGCGACCTTAAGTGCATCTTGGCAGCTATTACGACCGCTCTTGTGCGAATATCAAAGGTTAAGTGCATCACTATTAATACTACCGCGTCAACAATGGATCGGAAAGGTGACTGGAAACGGTTTTGTTTCATTGGTAATTATGTCCAGGTGTAATAACTATAATAAAATTTGTCTTAATACTCGTACCTCTAGTGTTTATATAGAAAAGGAAAGTTTTAAACAGGTTGTTATGTTTCAAAATGTTTTGTGTAAATAAAAGTCTATCTTTGTTTTCTTTCTGTGATTTTTATTTTTGGTGTACAATAAAGTTATATTTAATTAATTTTATTTTAAAAATATATACACACTAATAAGTCACGATAGCCGAGTTGTTGGGTGGTCGGAATTTCGAGTCGAGAGACCCGAGTTCGAACCCCAGGTGGCAGTACCAATGAGTTTTCAAAACTTATGTACGAATTTCATCGTTGGCTTGGACATAAAGGCGGCGATGGGCTCACCACCTGTCACGTTGTCCCGAAAATATCTTCGGTGGAAGGTGGGTCAAGGGGACTTAATTGTCTAGACTTGACCTCTGTCTACCCCTGTATTGGGAATTGCTTGAAGATATTTATTTATTATAATAATATTTTTTATATTTGTTTGGAAGCCGTAATAGCTTGAAAACCGCTTCTTTTATTCTCTTTTTTATGAAACGATGAAAATTATTAGTATAAAATGTCGGAATTGGCAGTGTGGTGGTATCGGCCTAAGAATATGCCATCCTCGTTCCTTAGGTGTCATAAGAGGCGGCTATGAGAAGAATTGACTACGTCAATGGATGTTGTAGACCAAATTATGAAAATTGGTTACGGAAGCAGCATCTAAGGTGCGCAGTGTCTGGTACTGCGATCTGAAGCCGAATGTGGCGATTATGGCAAAACTTACGGAAGAGGACTATATTTCGCAGAGAACTGGGATGTTCTTTCGTATTTCATATTTCAAAATATATTTTTGGTAAAGTAAATTTTTGTGATCATTTGTGATAATTATAATGAGGGTTTTTTTAGTGAAAATAAATCGTTTGATGGTTTGAATCTTGAAACCTCGTGATGTTATTTTAATAACACAATATTTTCTTTGAACAAGTATTACAGCTTGGTCATAACATAATCGATATAGTTCTTTAGTTCTAATAGATATAGTTCATTAATTAACTTAAAAAATCCATTTACATATTTATTTTTACTTATAATATAAACATTGCCCCGTTTGATAGGATATCAATTATTAATTTTGAATTAAAGAAAAAAAATAGACATGTTTTGGTATTTCAGCGATTCTCTCCTTATTTTGTATGTGTGTGAGTGTACGCCGACGATATTTTTTTTGTTTGATAACCGTGGAGGAAAATGCTTTACGCACGAAGGTTTCCAGACCGGGAGGCCACCGAAACGAACAGTGTCGGACTCGGATCTCAGAAGGAGAAACATACCGACTAAAAACTTCAGCGTCATCTGAGGAGACCTGCGAGAACGAAGGCCCGCAGGTAAAAAGAAGAAAAGAGACAACGTCGTGACGCACTCGAACCCTGTAACGAAGCGAAGACCTTCGACATACGGGGGAGGGGGAGGGTGAGAGGCCCCGGGGGCCACTCGTGTTGGAGTGTTGGAGTGTTCTCAGATATGACCTAGGTGCGTGCGCGAACGCGACACACGCATAGGACATTATTGGCCGAACACAGGTCTTATATAGTAACAATTTATGTCTTAGCGACATTTTGCTACGATGGCTTGTGAGATTGTAAAGTCGACCGGAAACGAAGGCCGCTTTGTCTCTGATATATTTAATATGCTGTTCGAAGGATAACCTACGGTCTAGAACGACCCCTAGGTATTTCACCTTCTTAACCCATGGGATGGGTTTATTGAACATCGATATTTGGTTTTGGAAGTTCGATTCGCTTTGCGCGCGAAGGTTTCCGGGGAGAACTCTTCCTAGAGAAGAGTACGGCCTGGCTTTTTTCAGGGTTCACATCAATTCTCCAGGTCCTAAACCAGTGGCTTAGCACACTGATCGCGTTCCGGAGACGGATGTAGATCCTGCATTTACTCGAATCGGTGGTGAAGAGCGTGGTGTCGTCGGCGAATAATGCCAACTCCACTCCAGCCGTCTTTGGGATATCGCTTGTATATAGCGAGTATAGGGTCGGGGAGAGAACCGAACCCTGCGGAACACCAGCCCTTATGGGTCTGGCACTTTTTGAGCATACAGCTTATAAATTAAGCCGTCGTGCCAGACTTTGTCAAATGCCTTCGCGACATCGAAGAATAGGGCCCCCACCATTGAGATGGCTTTGGGTCGGTTGAGGTTCTCGAGTATGTGCTCCGTGAGGCGGTGCACTTGCTGAGTACAAGAGTGTTTGGCTCGAAAACCAAACTGCTCGTCGGGAATTATGTTGAGAGAATTGACGCAGTCATTCAGTCTAGCGATGATGACGCGTTCATAGACTTTCCCCAGGGAACTGAGGAGGCTTATGGGCCGGTAACTCGAGGCCTGGTTTTTAGGCTTTCCAGGTTTGTGGATGCCAATAACTTGAGCCTCCTTCCAGGCGTCCGGGAAGGAGCTACTGGAAAGGAGGGCGTTGAAGATTGCTACTAAGAGCAAGAGAAGGGCGTTTGGGAGGGCCTTGAGGAGCTTGTTGGAGATACCATCAGCTCCAGGAGTTTTTTTGGTCTTGAGGTTCCGGACTATGCCTCGAACCTCCTCCAACGTGGTAGGTGGCAGCGGATCACCCGTCGGCGGCAGGGCGGCTCTACGGGCTACTTCAGCGTCCACCTTCTGAAGGTGAACCGGATCTGTTGGCTGGGAGCTGGGAGAGCATTGAAGCTCTAGGCTGTCGGCTAAGCAATCGGCCTTTTCCCTATCCTCAAAAGCTACGGTGAGACCGTCGGAGCTGATCAGAGGCGGCATCGACGAGACAGTTTCTGACTTCAGAGCCCTCGCCAGTTGCCAATAGGCACTGTGTGTTGGCGAGATATGCTTCATCAGTTTGTCCCATCTATCACTCCTGAGTTCAGCCATGCGCTCCTTGACCTCCCTCTGGAGGCGGCGCATCCTGACTCGATTGTCGTCAGACCTGTGTCGATCGTATGCTCTCGTAGCAGCATTTTTTTCTCTCAGCAGCCGTCTAATATCCTCCGGCAGCTCATAGCGGCGATCGTTCGCCACCTTGACCTGCCTAGAGACGGATGCTTCGACGGCGGCCTTTAAATGAGAGGTGAGGTGGTCTACAGCAGCAAAGGTTATTTCCTTGGAGGAGATGACATCTGGGATGCTGTCTAACTCTGGGGTGTTCGTATTCTCTAGATAAATCTCGAGCTTACGCCAGTCCGTCAGGGTTTTGGTCAGAGGGACCTCCGCCTGGGGCTGACCCAGTACCATGGTTACCGGACGATGATCCGAGTTCAACTCGTGTTGCACTTCTATAGATCGCAACGGTAACGTTACGTTCTTTAGAATTGCAATATCTACTATGTCCGAGGTATTGTTTCGAATCGGGTCTATCCTAGTAGGTTCTAGGGGGGCGATAATATCGAACATTGTATTGTTACTTAGGTTTACCTTAAGAAGCGCGCGTCCATTCATGTTAATAACAGAGCTATTCCAAGCAGAGTGCTTGGAGTTTAAGTCGCCCGCAATTATCACCGAGTCGCTTATTTTAAGCAGTGCCTCGATGTCGCTCTCTAATAATCTTAACTGCGGTCGTAGATAAGCAGATATCACTATGATAGGCTGATGGCCTGTCAGAGCGATACTACAAGCCGAAGCTTCGATATTTACTAAGGTAGGTACATCAATCGCCATACAGTGCAATGATGCCTTATAGTAGATAAGCGTACCGCCTCCGCGGGTGAGTCGGTCGTTACGCACTAATCGGTAATTTGCTATTCTTGGATCGCGCATTTTACTAGTGAGTCGCGTCTCCTGTATAAGGAGGATGTCTAATTGGTGGACGGTGAGAAATTCTCTCATTACGTCCAATTGCTTTTAAGGCCGTTTGCATTGAAGTAGCCGATAGCCAGAAACCTAGGTTTAACTTTACATGGTGTGTTATCCATGGTAGGCAGAGACCACTTGCTATGATCCTTACATAATTGTTTCGCTTCGTCCACTTCCATTATTCCCTTCATACATTCTCTTCGATTCAGGGTACTCTTGACCTGGCCCTTTTTCAGGACGTCCCTGATTTGGTCTCGAAACGTCCGCCTAGGTCTTCCCCTTCCTACACTTCCATTCACACTCGCCTCATATGCATTTTTCTTTTTTTTTATGCTTTTTCTTTTTTTTTTTTAATTTATTAGAATTATTTAATTAAAGGGAAAACTTTGTATAAAATTTTGATGCGTGTGGCGGTATACACGTTGCCCCGATTCGGCAAAGGTTCCAAACCGCCCGTGTCAGAAGAAATTAAAAAAAAATTCTTTTTTTCTCTTCAATTAAAAAAAAAAAGGTTCAGCATAACTTATATGTCTTAAAATCAATAAAAACAATTGCGTAATCTGAATTATTTCCGCGAAGTAGTCGTCGGTGTGTAAATAGTTGGACTTTCGCACACGTCACGTCGAAATGGAACAAAATTAATTACTATTGTTGTTGTACTCTGTTTGAGGGGAGGTGAACGGATCCCGCGCGACCCGGCGCCCGCCTCGCGCTATTTACTTACATTTTGGCCGAGCAACGGTATCGGAAATTAATAACACAATCTTTTTCACGTTCCGGCAAAATGTTTGATTTTCGAAAGATCAATTATGCCCGTCAATTTCCCCTACGGGATCGAGATAAAACATATCGCCAATAGTGACGACCCTTTCTGTCCCAATTTGCTTCTACCAGAATCGTAATTCTCCCTACTCGCAAGACAATTTTTTTATTACTTTTATTATAAAAAATACAAAAAAATATATTAAATACAACACCCAAACCTAATAAGATGTTTCTGTGATGCAGTCGTCGTAATGTTCAAGTACTCTGGATTTTCCCTTTTTGGAGCAACACACACACAAGCGTTGCGGCTTAGTGAGCGTTGTTAAATGAATACTGGAATAGTTTCGCCATCATGCCATCTCATGGATCATCTTTGCTTGCCAGTAAAGTGTGCCACAGCAGACTAAGTTGGCATTTTGACTATACATGTGATACACGTTGTTAATCGACATCCTTAGTACTATTTAGTCAATAAGGGGAACTATAGTAAAACGTGAATGCGAGGCAATGAAAGCTGCGCGGCGTACTGCTGGCGTGCCATGCGCGTGCAGTACGCCGCCGCCCGCCGCGCCCGCGTGCCTGCCGCGTGCAGCTGCTCCTGCACCGCTGCAGAAGCAGCTGCAGGCTGCGCGCTGCTCCACACAGCCGTCACACGACTCCCGCAACGGCTGCTCGGTTTATAATTGTCACGCCTTTCATTTTTTCCCAAGTAAGGCCACCCAAGTAGTGTTTATTGGTCACTGGATGGAAATAATACATTAGTATATGTATTATGCACATTATAATATGATATTTGTTTCATGCTTACACATAAACATCCGCTAATAGAGTAAAAACATATTCATCGTGCAAATATTTGCCACTAGCGGTAACAGAATCTGTAGTCGTTAGCATCGAAACCAACTAGGGCGTCGCTGATGGGACGATAACATATTTTTCTGTCTAAGGAATGGCGTGAAGATATTTTTTTCAACACAGTTTTTCACTGGATGTTAGCCATTTTGCCTAAACATCTTAGATAAATAAATATAAATATCTTCACGTAATTTCCAATTTAGTGGTAGACAGAGGTCTAGTGTAGACAATGACGGCCGTGGCCGTCTTTATGACCAAGCCAACGACATAATTCATACATAAGTTTTTTTTTAAACCCATTGATACGAGACTGCCACATGGGGATCGAACTCGGGTTTCTTGAATCGAAATTCCGACCACTCAACAACTCGGCTATTGTGACTCTTTATCGTGACCTAAATATCTTATGATAATGATAATGATAATGATAAATTATTTGTTAAAACATGTGTAAAGAAAGCTATTACATAATATTTAGGAGTAATGTCCAATATGTCTTTGCCTTGTGTGGCGTACAAATACTAATTATTTCAAAATTAGAACGTCTTGTTAGAATATCTTGTCTTACAAATTCATGTCAATAAATTAATTAATTCATGTGAATTAAAAAAATACAGAGAATCAAATTGTCAAAAGTAATAAGTTAAATATTAAAAATAAACATTTTAATGGATTATCGTACGTCATTCTTGAAATCAAAAATCTTAAATGTCAGTAGTATCCATACACATATTGGATAAGAAATATGTGGCAATCCCATAATACTTATTACACATGCATACTTAACCGAGGTTAGAGAGAGAGAGAGAGATCATATATGTCCTTTCTTTCTTTGTCGCTTTTAATCTTCATACATACATAGGGACAAGAGGCTTTGCTCTGATTCCATAGGAAGCTTCAGCATTTGTACTATGGAATCAGAAACTACAACGGTACCACAAACACCGAGACCCGAGAAAATGTATACAAATTGTTTTCTATATTGAATATTGTATTTTACACTTTTGTTTTTGATTTACTTGTAAAGCGTGGCTATTGCGTAAAACCCTACCACGGGAGAGGTCTATCACTTGCAGTGGATGTTACAAGCCGTTGAGTGTATTTTGTATACGCACGCTTGTTCGTGTGGTAGGTGGGGTCGGAGTGCAGACGCCGCATCAGCTGCGTGTCGCTGCTCACCTCGTCGGTCCATTTGTATATCGCCTCCACCTGAAACACCAGTACCTGGGCTCGCAGTACCAATCCTTTGTGTCGCGTCGGTGGCCTTTTAGATGTCTGACTGATTGCAGACCAGCGTCGAACAGGTTTCAATGATAATTAACAATCGAAGGAATCTAGCCGTTTCTCTGATTAGTTTCGTTACACCATTGATACTTAATAATATTACCGATATATACATATATTTTCCAATTTGCACAGGACTGTAATATAAGGGAATGAGGATCAAAGCACCACGGGACAAAACCCGTTATTTGAAAAGTAGATCGTAAAAGGTGACGACAGTTTGTAAAGATGTTCGTCGTTAGAGCCTGAGGCTGCCCATTAAGTGCAGTAGCATTATATACATGGTTGGAAACAGTTACCGGATTTGTTTATATTAATAACTTTATTTATATGGCATCACATCAAAGGTGAGTTACGTCTATTATATTCATAAATCTGGTAATCTATGCCTGTTTTCAGCACAGACGGCACAATTCTATGTTACGCATTTCTCGGTAGATTTAGAACTATGAAGCTTTGCTTTACGACAGGCTTTATTATGAATTTTCCGCAATTCTTTTAGCATTTCAGTCAACGACGGTAACGGCGGGTTGTTAAATTTACTTTGAAAACCTGGAGCTTTCATTAGATCTAATACGAGACTATTGAACATATTGACCATATCGTTAATATCATTGTACTCCAGAACAATATCCCTTGGCGTGAAGCAAGAGGCTCCATTTATACATTCGGCATTATCAGAAACTAGTCTGTAATATACTAGGCGGGACTAAGGCCTGGGTGTCTCAATAGGTAAGTTTGCTATAACCAGGCCATAGTCACTTAGATCACCATAATGTGTGACGTCCAAAAATGAGGGTTGCAATGTATTTCTCGTAAAAATAACATCCATAAGAGGTGGTGTTGATGATTTTATCGCCAATAATTTCCTCTTTGATAATCTTACGAAGGTTTTTAACATTTAACGTATTCTCCATGTCAGAGCTATCAGACTTGAGTTTTGGCGTTGCACGCATTCTAACATTCCTGCAGTCACTAATGTCTTCTGTATTATCGTAGCAATCTGATTCTCGTGCCATTGTTTTAAGCCTCGAATATGAAGTATCAGAGGTATTAACTTTATGTTGCTTTTTTTTTATAGAAGAGGGAGGCAAACGAGCAGGTGGCACACGTGATGGGAAGTGATTACCGCCGCCCATGAACATCTGCAATACCGGAGGAATAGCAGATACATTTGCGCATAACATATTAAATTTAGATTCGTCTGAATTCGTCTAAACTCGGTCCAACTATTGTATCATATTTGACAAGCCACATATCCTCGCAAAAGCTCGTCAATTAAAAAACGGTGGTTGGGTATCACCACCTCTTTGGGATCTAGTTATATATAAAATTAAGTCTAAGACCAACCTTACCACTACAAGATCTCAAGACACAGTGAGCGCATTCTGCGTAAATCGAATCAAAGGTAGTTTCATTTTAGAAGAGTAAATATAGATATATAAATATCTTCACGCAATTACCAATACTGGGGTAGACAGAGGTCTAGTTTGGACAATTATGTTCCTTCGACCCACCTTCCACCGAAGATATCTTCGGGGCAACGTGACAGGTGGTGAGCCCGTCGCCGTCTTTTTGTCCAAGCCAACGATATTCGTACATAAGTTTTTGAAAAATCTATTGGTACGAGCCAGCCACTTGGGGATCGACCTCGGGTCTCTTGACTCGATATTCCGACCACCCAACCACACGGCTATCGTGACTTCTTAATCGTCGTAATTTTAGAAGAGTGAGCTTTGAAATAGTCCCAATCAAATAAAATGTCTTCGCTAGAAGGTGGCTCAAAGGGACTTAATTGTCTAGACTAGACCTCCGTCTACCCTTGTATTGGGAATTGCATAAAGATATTTATTTATTTATTTAGTTTTATTTATAAATAAAATAACCATGCGTTTCTGTTTTATATACATTTATTCATTAAAATGACTAGGAAGTTTTACCATAAGTTACTTAATTACAATAAGGTATTCGTACATTGGCTCTCTGTCCACGCCGGTGGCAGTTCGGCGGGCGCTACGTGAAGATCAGCACGAATAGCACAATGAGGAACCCTGACGCCAGGCAAATGATCAGGCCAAGCTTCTTCTGAGAATGATCAACAGTGATGTTTAAATCAAAATCTTAATCCAAATAGTAATCTTAATCAATAATTGTACATTGAAGAGGAACTTGGCATAATATCTGGTTGATGTCAACAAAGCTCCAAGAAGTTTACGAAAGAGAGATTTGAATTTCAATTCATGTGTGTGGTGACTCGGAGGTAGCAGCATAATCAAGATATGACGTAGGTCACAGGTTCTAATCCCGCCCGTGTCAGTTGATTTTTATTTATTTACTTATTTATTTGCTTGTACATGTACATACATTGGAAAAAAGAATATAAAGTTTGAAGTTCTTAAAATATGTACACACTCTGAAAGAGTATGTAGCGATTTGTTATATGATAATGCAAATTATAAGACTCATTACAAAGGGAACATGTCATATTTAGTTTACATTCCGCACGTTTCATTATGTTATTTTCAATAAATTTATGCTTGATGTAAAAGATAGTGATGTAGGTGTGGAGGTTGTTCAGAGTATTCACAAATAAGTTTTTCGGGCTATTCTCTTCGCCTTATTTAAGGTTTTGTTTATTTAATTTATTTTATTTGTTAAAACCGATGTTGACCATTGACAGGTGTCAATGTCAATTTATATTTATTATTGCTTTTATCAATTTGAGTTTAACTAGGTGTAGGATTTAGGATTGATTAATGTTGCTGCTTAAAAGCACAATCGCCTTGGCGGGAGCATTTTTGCTGCAAACGTAGCGTCACCTTCTTGGCCTTCCTGCGGCTGACTGTGCCCTTGACTAGCTCCTGGCCGCCGCTCTCCACGTATTCGGTGGCCTGCAGCGCGAACTTCTTCACGCTGTCTATCTGTTCTTGCTGAAAAAGCGTAATCTTTAATCGAAATCAACTTGTGATGGGCTAGCTAGTGGACCTTCGAATTTCACTACAGCTTATTTTGGACGAAAGCAATATATAGATAGCCTGTCGCCGTGTTCATGTCCAAGCCAATGAAATAAATATTAGAAAAGACATTAAAAAACCCCATTGGTACGAGCCAACCACCTAAGGTTCGAACTCGGATCTTTGACTTGAATTCCAGTCACCCAAAATATGAATTCTCATTAATAATTGTAACATAACTAAAATACACAACAACGACGACACGAATCGTATGCAATATTGTATCAATGTTCAATTTAGTAAAAATATAAAGAAACGTGAAGTCGGAATTCGGAGCGCGATACACTCGCGTCAGGCAGCCCTCGATGCAGCCAAGAAAACATGTGTACATATTGCTCTCAATGGTGTATATTTGAAAATTCTATAAATGTTTTAAATTGTATAGACTCTTTCCGTGATGCAACTAAGGCCCAAGGCCTTATAAATCGCAGTGGCGCGATAACCACTTAAACCAAAAAATTAGCTTACCCATGGCTCACTACATCTAAGGTGCAAATCATCTAGTATAACGAGAGAGGTCTCTTTACTGGGCCGTCAAACAGGTACAAATACTATAGAAAGTGGCTTTGGCATGAGCACCAGTCGAGATGCGAATGAGAGTGCAGCATGCACAGTCTGTCATAGTTCGGGCAGTGTGCAGCGTGCGAGCGAGCAGGCAGCTGCAGCGCGAGGTGCGACAGCTGCAGCAAGAGGCCGCACACGTCGCGCAGCGAGCGCGAGCTTGTCGCGCCGCGCCGCCGCCGTCTGCGCGCAGCTGCAACCAACCGTCGCACGCCACACGGGCTTACTTCTGCGAGCAGAATGCCAATAGGAGCAGACACGGAATTAAACACAATTACAGAAGTTAGAATTACTGTATTTCTTACGAGACATTTTTTAATAATCTACTACTTTAATTGCTCACTATTACTAACTATGCCAGATATTCCTACTGCTAACTATGACAAAATGTATATTCCTTGTACTTCCGTAGGTAATCGTAGGAGACGGCTAATGGAAAAGCCTTGTTAGTCGCATCTACTCCTAGTCATGATAATAGATGTAAAGTTAAAAGTTAAAGGTGCAGGTGAAAATCCATAAAATACTGCTTCCTAGTTAGAGTGGTTAACAGGAATACTAGCTAACTAACTAATTTATCAAAGCTAAATTTAAGCTTACCGCAGTTTATTTCTTTTATAGACCCAAAATAAGGTTAACATGATAACAAACTCACGTTGTAGACGAACAGAGACATGTTGTTGGATTCGTTTTTTAATTTATTAGAATTATTAAATTAAAGGAAAACATTGTTTAAACTTTTGATGCGTGTGGCGGTGTACACGTTGCCCCGATTCGGCAAAGGTTCCAAACCGCCCTCGTCAAAGAAATTAAAAAATCTTTTTATCTTCAATTTAAAAAACAAAAGGTTCAGCATAACTTATATGTCTTAAAATCAATAAAACAATTGCGTAATCTGAATTATTTCCGCGAAGTAGTCGTCGGTGTGTAAATAGTTGGACTTTCGCACACGTCACGTCGAAATGGAACAAAATTAATTACTACTGTTGTTGTATTCTGTTTGAGGCAAGGTGAACGGATCCCGCGCGATCCGGCGCCCGCCTCGAGCTAATTACTTACATTTTGGCCCAGCAACGGTATCGGAAATTAATAACACGATCTATTTCACGTTCCGGCAAAATGTTTGATTTTCGAAAGATCAATTATGCCCGTCAATTTCCCCTACGCGATCGAGATAAAACATATCGCCAATAGTGACGACCCTTTCTGTCCCAATTTGCTTCTACCAGAATCGTAATTCTCCCTACTGCAAGACAATTTTTTATTACTTTTATTATAAAAATACAAAAAAATATATTAAATACAACACCCAAACCTATTAAGATGTATCTGTGATGCAGTCGTCGTAATGTTCAAGTACTCTGGATTTTCCTTTTGGAGCAACACACACAAGCGTTGCGGCTTAGTGAGCGTTGTTAAATGAATACTGGAATAGTTTCGCCATCATGCCATCTCATGGATCATCTTTGTTTGCCAGTAAAGTGTGCCACAGCAGACTAAGTTGGCATTTTGACTATACATGTGATACACGTTGTTAATCGACATCCTTAGTACTATTTAGTCAATACGGGGAACTATAGTAAAACGTGAATGCGAGGCAATGAAAGCTGCGCGGCGTACTGCTGGCGCGCCATGCGCGTGCAGTACGCCGCCGCCCGCTGCGCCCGCGTGCCTGCCGCGTGCAGCTGCTCCTAAAACCGCTGCAGGAGCAGCTGCAGGCTGCGCGCTGCTCCACACAGCCGTCACACGACTCCCCAACGGCTGCTCGGTTTATAATTGTCACGCCTTTCATTTATTCCCAAGTAAGGCCACCCAAGTAGTGTTTATTGGTCACTGGATGGAGATAATACATAAGTATATGTATTAGATATATACCTACAGTGATAGCCATAATGTATGATATTTGTTTCATGCTTACACTTAAACATCCGCTACTAGAGTAAAAATATATTCATCGTACAAACATTTGCCACTAGCATCGAAACCAACTAGGGCATCGCTGTTGGGACGATACAATTTTTTCTGACTAAGGAATGGGGCGTGAAGATATTTTTTTCACACAGTTTTTCACAGGATGTTGGCCATTAGATAAATAAATATAAATATCTTCACGCAATTCCCAATTTAGTGGTAGACAGAGGTCTAATGTAGACAATAAAGTCCCTTTGACCACATTCCACCGAACATATGTTTGAGACAACATGACAGGCGGTGAGGCCGTGGCCGTCTTTATGACCAAGCCAACGACATAATTCATACATAAGTTTTTTTTAAACCCATTGATACGAGCCTGCCACTTGGGGATCGAACTCGGGTTTCTTGACTCGAAATTCCGACCACTCAACAACTCGGCTATTGTGACTCTTTATCGTGTACTCTTGGATAAGAAATATGTGGCAATCCCATAATACTTATTACACATGCATACTTAACCGAGGTTAGAGAGGGAGAGAGAGATCATATATGTCCTTTCTTTCTTTGTCGCTTTTAATCTTCATACATACATAGGGACAAGAGGCTTTGCTCTGATTCCATAGGAAGCTTCAGCATTTGTACTATGGAATCAGAAACTACGACGGTACCACAAACACCGAGACCCGAGAAAATGTATACAAATTGTTTTCTATATTGAATATTGTATTTTACACTTTTGTTTTTGATTTACTTGTAAAGCGTGGCTATTGCGTAAAACCCTACCACGGGAGAGGTCTATCACTTGCAGTGGATGTTACAAGCCGTTGAGTGTATTTTGTATACGCACTGTTATACCCCGCTCTATCATTCGCCTTTTGCTTACCATTACCTTATTCTGCCCTGTCAGCTTTTCCTTTGTTTTCCTCGCTCCCATGCATACCACACACCATTCATTCCAATCCTAACTCTCATCCGCGCCGGTTCATTTTCTATTCCAGTTTAATCAAATGTATTTTTTTTAAAAACCTAAATCAAAGGTTCCATATAATATTTGGTGGCAGCGGTGGGATTAAATAAATCCTCGGTACGCCTCGTTCTATCCAAACAATTTTTTTTTTTTTTTTTTATTTATTTAATATAGTGTAATATTTAAAAATAGTGTGTAATAAAAAATACAGTCATAAAATACTGTAATCGCGGTGCCAGTAAAAATCCGCTGTTTTACTACTACATCATCGCTGTATCGCCGTACCGCTGTTTCTTCGTATTGTCGCGCAGACACCTGCCTAAACGTTTACCCAGCGAAAAGTTACCGCCGTGAAAAACGTCGCAGTATCCCGCTATTGCCGCAGAAACTTGCTTCGAGAACTACTTCTACATCCGGTTCCTGAAAGACTACTGGGTGCCGTCAAAATGTTCCTGCTACTCCTGTGAGTCGTAAAATTTTAACTGTATATCATACTGTGGTTTGAGTGCATTTCGTGACTGTTGTGGCGTGGTACTTCGTGTCGACATCAAAAACTTTAATACTACAATATTAATATCTGTGTTTATTAAATATTATTAATGTTTTCATACTCTATATCGCATAATTTGGAATAAAGTAAAAAGATAATAATAAATTAGGTCATACACAAGTTAAATTATAATTCTATTCTAATTTAAAAGAGTCACCCGGCAATAGATATTAGACACGCTGAGTAGTCGCTCATCGCCCACGCATCATTTACTAGGAATTGATAACGCTGTCTCGCATTCGAGCCACTGTACCTTTTATAAGACTATTTTAATTATCGAGTTATAACCTTGGCATTACGCTCAGTTTTATTTTACTATAACAGGTACGCTTATGTCAAAAACGAGAGAAGTGAAAGACATAGATTTAGAAGTGAAAATGTCCGACATAGATTTAAATGTTTTAATTAAATTTATTGGGACCTTCGACGGTTCCAGAGATACGCTAATTCCGTTCTTAAATAACTGCCGAAATGCAATTAATTTGGCAACAATCACTCAACAAGACATACTTTTTAAATATATACTAAGTAGATTAACAGGGAAAGCCGAATCCGTGTGTGCAATTAAAGAATTTACAAAATGGTCCCAACTCGAAGAATTTTTGAAAACACAATTTGGTGATAGGAAACATTACGCCCACTTATTATCCGACTTACAAAGTTGTAAACAACATCCTAGCGAAAATGTTAGCCAATATTCCCTGAGAATAGAATCTTGCTTATCGAAATTACTTACGGAAATAAATATCACGATACCTACCAAAAAGAAAGACGAACTATCCGGCCGAGTTGCCACAATGCAGGATTTAGCGCTCAATCGATTCATGATGGGACTCGACCCTCGGTTAGCAACAATAGTGAGATGTCGTGACCCCTCCACTTTAAACGAAGCAATAAATTTTGCTGCAGCAGAGGAAAAAATATTAGGCATTACATATAAGAGAAATGAATTTTCACACACTGAATCCAATACCTCGTATAGGCCGAACTTTAATTCCTCGTCCTCTCGACCACAAGGTCCGACGTCACCCACTAGGCCTCAAGGCCAATCATATTTTACAAGACAGGGTCAAGGTCAGTCTCCTAACTCCCAATCCCCTGTGTGTAGATACTGCAAAAATATTGGCCATACTATCGAAAATTGCCGCAAGCGGCAATACAATAACAGTCGCCGCAATTCTAATTTTAAAATAATAATACCCTCCGAATAACAACAATAATTTTATCGTCCTGTTCATAACGTGACTTACGAAAACACTAACAATATCCACGAGGATGGATATGACACAATAGATACCGCGAATTTAAACGAATAAAATTTCCTGATAGGTGTCGCGCAGGAAATCAGAGTTCTAAAGTCGATACCAAACCCCCTAAATCCACTGAATCTAATACTAAATCCACTGTATCTAATACAAAATCCACTGTATCCAATACTAAATCCACTGTATCCAATACTAAATCCACTGTATCCAATACTAAATCCACTGAATCTAATACTAAATCCACTGTATCCAATACTAAATCCACTGAATCTAATACTAAATCCACTGTATCCAATACTAAATCCACTGAATCTAATACTAAACCCACTGTATCTAATACTAAATCCACTGTATCCAATACTAAATCCACTGAATCTAATACTAAATCCACTGTATCTAATGCCAACTCAGCTGTTCCTTTTACCATGTCCACTGTTTCTAATACAAAGGCCGCATCAAATACTAACTCCGCTGATTATATCAATTCCGCTGTTCCTACTAAATTCACTAACTCTACTAACTCACCTAAACCTACCAAACTCTATGCACGCACAGCCCCAGTTCCTTCCGGAAAACCCATGTCAATCACTGCACCAATAAATAACGATAATGAAATTAAAATTTTTCAAATTAACACCGCCAATAACATACTACTTCCCATTGTAAAAATAAATACTTCAATATCTGATGTACCACTCACTCTTTTAGTTGATTCCGGCGCCTCAGTAAGCCTCATCAAATCAGCTTGTCTACCTAAATCGGTCAAGTTAGTAAAAGAATTCATACATCTTAAGGGTATCGATCCCGGTAAACATGGCCCTACGAAAACTCTGGGATACTTAAACTTAAAAATACATCATAAGTTCCCAACAACTGCCTATACAACATTATGTCATAAATTTCACGTAGTTGACAAAATTCATCTTCCTTTTGACGGAATAATCGGAACGGATATGCTTAATTATTTTGGTTGCAATATCGATTATAACAAAACCTACTTACCATCGGTGATACCCATATACCACTGCAATTCCATGAACCAATTTATTCTCTACCTCCTAGATCAGAAACAATGATTGAATGCTCCGTCTCCAATCCTGAAATAAAAGAAGGATTAGTCCTTGATCAGAAACAATTCGGAAATATCCTTATTGCGAATTGTCTAGTTAGGGTAAAAGAAAACAATAGAATCAATATATCAGTAATAAACACTTCTGACTCACCTGTAACATTTAAATCAAATTTAAATATTCAACTGACTCCTATAAACCCTGATAATATAACTAATTCACCTCACTCTAACTCACTTATCTATTCTATAACGGAGCATCAAAGCCAAAATAATGACTCATACCTCCGAACTCAAGACGTTTTGAACCTTCTCCGAACCAGACACTTAAATATAGAAGAAGCTAACGCCCTACATGATATATGTTCCGAATATTCAGATATATTCTATATTCCCGGAGATAAACTAACATATACAACTGCAGTTAAACATGAAATAAGAACTACGTCCCAGAACCCAATTCATGTAAAATCATATCGTTTCCCCGAAATTCACAAACCAGAAGTAGCCAAGCAAATTGACCAAATGTTAGACCAGGGAATAATAAAACCATCTATGTCTCCATGGTCCTTCCAATTTGGGTAGTCCCCAAGAAGTTAGATGTCTCAGGAGAACAGAAATGGCGGGTAGTTATAGATTATCGGAAACTCAATGACGTCACTGTAGGAGATAGTTACCCACTCCCACAGATATCAGAAATTTTAGATCAGCTAGGGCAAAGTAAATATTTTCGACACTCGACCTCGCTTCTGGATTTCACCAAATCCTCATGCATGAAAAAGATGCACCAAAACAGCCTTTAGCGTGCCTCAAGGGCATTACGAATTCACTCGTATGCCATTTGGCCTTAAGAATGCACCGGCAACATTTCAGCGACTTATGAATACCGCACTCGCTGGCCTCCAAGATATCCGCTGCTTTGTGTACCTAGACGACGTGGTAATCTATTCACATGACCTTAGTAGCCACATCGAGAACCTACAAATAGTCTTTCAACGCCTAAGAAAATTTAATTTAAAATTGCAGCCCGACAAATGCGAATTCCTGCGCCGAGAAGTAGCTTATCTTGGCCATGTCATCACAGAAAAGGTGTTAAACCAAATCCGGAGAAAGTTGAAGCTGTTACTAAATTTCCAAACCCCAAGAGCCCCAAAGACATTAAATCTTTTCTCGGCCTTGTTTCGTATTATCGTAGATTTATTCCTAATTTCTCCAAAATCTCTAAACCTCTGACTCATCTCCTTAAAAAGGACGTTCCTTTTATTTGGGAAAATCAACAGCAAGTCGCATTCGATGAACTTAAACACAAGCTGACCTCAGCGCCAGTCTTGATATACCCAGACTTTTCCAAACCCTTTGTTCTGACTTGCGACGCTTCTAATTACGCAATCGGTGCAGTCCTTTCCCAGGGACCAAAAGGGCATGAAAGGCCAATAGCGTATGCATCTCGGACACTCAATAAAAGCGAAATTAATTATAATACCACAGAAAAGAACTTCTTGCTATACTTTTTGGTTGTAAAACTTTCCGCCCATATCTATACGGCCGTAAATTTTATATTATTACCGATCATAGACCACTGACCTGGCTCATGAATCACAAAGACCCAGGCAGTAAACTTCAAAGATGGCGTCTCAAACTTTCAGAATACGAATATGAGATAGCCTACCAAAAGGGTAAACTAAACGCAGCCGCCGACGCACTTTCCCGATACCCCGTTAATCCCATTGAGAACATTGACCCACTGAATTTAGACGATAATATCAGCCCTTTGATGGTGATCGTAATATAGACTTCAGTCCCCTTAACCTACCTGATATCGCTCGAGATCAACAGCCACTGCTTCCAAACCCACAGGTTCCTGAAATAACTAACTCTGATATCAACTTACCCACAGCAACCCCTAGTCCACAGCTTGTTTCCGATTCCAATATCAACCAACCTTCTACTTCCCGCCTAGTTCCTCAGTCGGCCGATGACTTACCATTGGAATCACACTTTGACGATGACCCTCCTTTGACGACTTCACCAACCCAAGACAGCCCGAACCACAACGAACCTGAAAACAGACAAAATATACTTAATAATAATTATGCACAATTTTTAAAAACAATAAATAGCAAAACATTTATTTTTGACACCAAAGTTTTAGAAAGCAATTCTAGTATTCTTAAAAGCAATGACACAATAATTGTTATACCAACCTCCATTGATCTTGACGAAAGTAATCCCTATATAGAAGAAATACTAACTGAAATAGACGAAAAATGAAATTTTAAGTAAGGAACGGACCTTACACTCTTACCTTAATTTTGTTCATAACGGTCGCTCTATTTATTTTCTTTTTACCAAAGTCAATCACTTTGACAACGCGAGTTATGAAGACATATATACATGCCTGCGAAATCTACGTAACTCTCTTATCCAAAAAACTGCAACCCCAATTAGTATAACTGATTTTAAGGACCCTTTCGAATCTCACTCCTACACAAAGCTATATAACATCATTCTATTTCTTTTCCATAATACTAATATTCTCGTCACAATCCACCGCAACACCATTATATTCCCTACACTTAGTGAAATAAAAAAAATCCTCCGCGAAAACCACGACATTCCCATTGCCGGTCATTTAGGTAGTGTAAGGATGTTAAAGCGAATCCAAGAAAGGTATCACTGGAAAGGGATGCGTAGCGACATCGAGAATTATGTAAAATCCTGTAAACTTTGCCAAGAAAATAAAGCACTCCGTAAAATTCATAGAAGTCCTATGCAAATAACCACAACATCTAATGCCCCTTTCCAACGTCTAGCTCTGGACATAGTTGGTCCACTACCGGAAGCGGGTCCAGCTAAACTAAAATACATACTTACCCTACAAGATGAACTCACCAAATTTTCACTAGCATATCCTATCAGGTCGACTACAGCTGAAGAAACCAGCGAATGCCTATTACACTTTATATCTCTGTTCGGAATTCCCAAAACCATTTTAACAGACCAAGGCACTAACTTCACTGCAGAACTTTTAAGAAGACATGTGAACATCTTAAAATAAAACAATTGTGGTCAAGTCCATATCATCCACAGACACAGGGTGCACTTGAACGTAGTCACTCTACCTTGAAAGAATACCTTAAATCCTTCGTAAATGAAGATCAAGACAATTGGTCCCGCTACGTTTACACTGCCATCCTCGCTTATAATACTAATGTTCACTGCACAACAAATTATACACCTTACGAACTTGTATTCGGCCATAAACCTTTATCCCGGACTCGGTTTATCATTCACCTCCTAATGTTACTTACCCAGAATATTTAAAAATGCTATGTCATCGTCTTAAACTTTCAAGAGACAAAGCTATTGAAAACATTCAAAATTCAAAAGAAAAATCAAAATCCTATTACGATAACCATACAAGACCTGTACGATACAAGATAGGAGATCTCGTTTACTTAAAGAACCATCTCCGGCTTAGAAAAGCGCTATCTCCATTGTGGAAAGGCCCATACAAAATTCTAAAAGTACATGATAATAATACCGCAACTCTTCTTATCAATCGTAGACACGTAAGGCATCACTTTGATCAAATTAAACTAGCTACAGCTAACTCTGTTTAGGTTAACTTACTCTAAGAGTTTAAATAATAATATTCCCTTTTCAGAATTACACTGCCAATGCAATTTCTGCTCGTCACTTCACAGGAATTTATTCAATCCATCGATAACAGCCCCGGTATTTATTTCGACCCTCTGAACGGCAAAATAATAAGTGACTATACGCACATTATAATTCCAATAGATATTTCATTTGCAACATCTCATATCGAAAGCATAAAGTCTGTTTTCGGCACAACACGCTTTCTATGTCAAAAAGCGAATTAATTAAAAACTATGAGTGCAACAATATGATACAACCACTTGAAGTTTTATTTAGAGATATAATTCGTGATTACAATTCTGTCTCACATCTTTTACCTACTCATTCTAAAAGATCTGCTTGGTTCTCCGCTGTAGGAACTGTCTTTAGACATGTATTCGGCACACTAAATGAGGATGATGCACTTAAGTATAATCAAGCTATTAGAAAACTACAAAATTCAGACAGAGAGTTGGCCACTAAACTTGCTCAAAACATTTTCATTTCTAAATCTGCAATCGCGAATTTTAATCGGTCAGTAGCAGAGCTAAATAAGAACCAGTTCCTTTTAAATGATGCAATGGAAAAGATATCGCTAGCTGTTCAAAACATTTCGGAAGTGACTAATTCCATGTATTTTCGAAATAATCTTAATGAAATACTTAGTGTACTGCAAGTTCATTTATTAACATTCTCATATAAAATGGAAGATATTGTAAATAGCATTTTATTCGCAAAAAGTAACACTTTACATCCCTCAATTCTTACTTCACGACAACTCTTTAATGAGATCATGAGTAACATCAAGAACTTACCCAAACACAAGGAATTCCCGTTAGAATTGAACATAGACAACATTCACTCATTGATCAACTTGTCAGATATTATATCATACTATTTTAACGATAAGTTAGTTTTTGTGATTAAAATGCCTATGGTTGATCTAGCTACCTATAATTTATATAGATGTGTATCCTTACCAGTTCCACATGATATCAAAAGCCAAACTCTTTCGCTTTGATAAGTGCATATAAACCATATATAGGATTAAGTGAAGATCGTAAAACGTACTTTTATTTAGATAATTTAGATATTTCATATAAAGTAATTATTAATAAGCTTCTTATTTGTAAATCTATTGATGTTTCTAGTGTCATAACGAATCCCACTTGTGAAACTGATCTAATGACCAAAGTAATTAATGTACTCCCTAGTAATTGTAAAACCAATTTCATATTTGGCAATATTAATATTTGGCACAAGCTAAATGGCAACAATTGATATTTACGCAATCAAATCCAGTTAAACTTACTGTTGAATGTAACTCAAGTTATGTAAAGGACAATGTCATAACAGGGACAGGAATCTTAACTCTAGAACCGACATGTGTCGCATTTTGTAAACAAATTAAATTAGAAGCAAAAGAAAATATTAAAATTATTACTAAGCCTGTTATCTCAAATTTTAACATTATCAATGACACCTATTGCAATATGAACAAGTTCTCAAAATTAAAACTCGACATCTCACAATCCAAAATTGAAAATGTAAATTTTGACAACATAAAATTCGTTGAATATAATTTACCAGATTCCAAATGGATGATGACTATCCGCTTCCTGATGACACGGTCCTCAATTATACTGGTTTCTGCATTAGCTTAATCACTATAATCATAGTTATATGTATTATTGTTAAAATTACTAATAAATGTTAATTTTTATGTGAAAATAAATTAAATGAACCGGTTCCCGAAGACATATCCCTTCCAGCTCTTATTCCAACCACTCCGCCCCTCTTACGCGCTACCTAATTAACATAAATATATTTATATATACCTACATATGTATATATTACATACTACCTTTCCCTTCCAAAACCTTGTTTCTAGCAACTTCACTCTGTAACCGTGAGTTTACTTTTGTTGGGGGAGGTGTTATACCCCGCTCTATCCTTCGCCTTTTGCTTACCATTACCTTATTCTGCCCTGTCAGCTTTTCCTTTGTTTTCCTCGCTCCCATGCATACCACACACCATTCATTCCAATCCTAACTCTCATCCGCGCCGGTTCATTTTCTATTCCAGTTTAATCAAATGTATTTTTTTTAAAAACCTAAATCAAAGGTTCCATATAATAGCACGCTTGTTCGTGTGGTAGGTGGGGTCGGAGTGCAGACGCCGCATCAGCTGCGTGTCGCTGCTCACCTCGTCGGTCCATTTGTATATCCTCCACCTGCAACACCAGTACCTGGGCTCGCAGTACCAATCCTTTGTGTCGCGTCGGTGGCCTTTTATATGTCTGACTGATTGCAGACCAGCGTCGAACAGTTTTCAATGATAATTAACAATCGAAGGAATCTAGCCGTTTCTCTGATTAGTTTCGTTACACCATTGATACTTATAATATTACCGATATATACATATATTTTCCAATTTGCACAGGACTGTAATATAAGGGAATGAGGATCAAAGCACCACGGGACAAAACCCGTTATTTGAAAAGTAGATCGTAAAAGGTGACGACAGTTTGTAAAGATGTTCGTCGTTAGAGCCTGAGGCTGCCCATTAAGTGCAGTAGCATTATATATATGGTTGGAAACAGTTACCGGATTTGTTTATATTAATAACTTTATTTATATGGCATCACATCAAAGATGAGTTACGTCTATTATATTCATAAATCTGGTAATATATGCCTGTTTTCAGCACAGACGACACAATTCTATAAGTTACGCATTTCTCGGTAGATTTAGAACTATGAAGCTTTGCTTTACGACAGGCTTTATTATGAATTTTCCGCAATTCTTTTAGCATTTCAGTCAACGACGGTAACGGCGCGTTGTTAAATTTACTTTGAAAACCTGGAGCTTTCATTAGATCTAATACGAGACTATTGAACATATTGACCATATCGTTAATATCATTGTACTCCAGAACAATATCCCTTGGCGTGAAGCAAGAGGCTCCATTTATACATTCGGCATTATCAGAAACTAGTCTGTAATATACTAGGCGGGACTAAGGCCTGGGTGTCTCAATAGGAAAGTTTGCTATAACCAGGCCTTGGTCACCTAGATCATCATAATGTGTGACGTCCAAAAATGAGGGTTGCAATGTATTTCTCGTAAATATAACATTCATAAGAGATGATGTTGATGATTTTATCGCCAAAAATTTCCTCTTTGATAATCTTACGAAGGTTTTTAACATTTAACGTATTCTCCATGTCAGAGCTATCAGACTTGAGTTTTGGCGTTGCACGCATTCTAACATTCCTGCAGTCACTAGTGTCTTCTGTATTATCGTAGCAATCTGATTCTCGCGCCATTGTTTTAAGCCTTGAATATGAAGTATCAGAGGTATTAACTTTATGTTGCTTTTTTTTTATAGAAGAGGGAGGCAAACGAGCAGGTGGCACACGTGATGGGAAGTGGGAAGATCTCAAGACACAGTGAGCGCGTTCTGCGTAAATCGAATCGAAAGTAGTTTTACTTTAGAAGAGTAAAAATAAATATTAATATCTTCACGCAATTACCAATACAGGGACAGACAGAGGTCTAGTTTGGACAATTATGTTCCTTCGACCCACCTTCCACCGAAGATATCTTCGGGGCAACGTGACGGGTGGTGAGCCCGTCGCCGTCTTTTTGTCCAAGCCAACGATATTCGTACATGAGTTTTTGAAAAATCCATTGTTACGAGCCAGCCACTTGGGGATCGACCTCGGGTTCCTTGACTCGATATTCCGACCACCCAACCACTCGGTTATCGTAACTTCTTAATCGTCGTAATTTTAGAAGAGTGAGCTTTGAAATAGTCCCAATGAAATAAAATGTCTTCGCTGGTAGGTGGCTCAAAGGGACTTAATTGTCTAGACTAGACCTCCGTCTACCCCTGTATTGGGAATTGCGTAAAGATATTTATTTATTTATTTTTATTTATAAATAAAATAACCAACTAGGAAGTTTTACCATAAGTTACTTAATTACAATAAGATATTCGTACATTGGCTCTCTGTCCACGACGGTGGCAGTTCGGCGGGCACTACGTGAGGATCAGCACGAATAGCACAATGAGGAACCCTATGGAGGAGGCAAATGATCAGGCCAAGCTTCTTCTAAGAATGATCAACAGTGATGTTTAAATCAAAATCTTAATCCAAATCGTAATCTTAATCAATAATTGTACATTGAAGAGGAACTTGGCATAATATCTGGTTGATGTCAACAAAGCTCCAAGAAGTTTACGAAAGAGAGATTTGAATTTCAATTCATGTGTGTGGTGACTCGGAGGTAGCAGCATAATCAAGATATGACGTAGGTCACAGGTTCTAATCCCGCCCGTGTCATATATATCAATTTGAGTTTAACTAGATGTAGGATATAGGATTGATTAATTTTGCTGCTTAAAAGCACAATCGCCTTGGCGGGAGCATTTTTGCTGCAAACGTATCGTCACATTCTTGGCTTTCCTGCGGCTGACTGTGCCCTTGAGAAGCTCCTGGCCGCCGCTCTCCACGTATTCGGTGGCCTGCAGCGCAAACTACTCCACGCTGTCTATCTGTTCCTGCTGAAAAGCGTAATCTTTAAGCGAAATCAACTTGTGATGGGCTAGCTAGTGGACCTTCGAATTTCACTACAGCTTATTTTGAACGAAAGCAATATATAGATAGCCTGTCGCCGTGTTCATGTCCAAGCCAATGAAATAAATAGTAGAAAAGACATTAAAACACCCCATTGGTACGAGCCAACCACCTGAGGTTCGAGCTCGGATCTTTGACTTGAATTCCAGTCACTCAAAATATGAATTCTCATTAATAATTGTAACATAACAAAAATACACAACAACGACGACACGAATCGTATGCAATATTGTATCAATGTTCAATTTAGTAAAAATATAAAGAAACGTGAAGTCGGAATTCGGAGCGCGATACACTCGCGTCAGGGAGCCCTCGATGCAGCCAAGAAAACATGTGGACATATTACTTTCAATGGTGTATATTTGAAAATTCTATAAATGTTTTAAATTGTATAGACTCTTTCCGTGATGCAACTAAGGCCCAAGGCCATATAAATCGCAGTAGCGCGATAACCACTTAAACCAAAAATTAAGCTTACCCATGGCTCACTACATCTAAGGTGCAAATCATGTAGTATAACGAGAGAGGTCTCTTTACTGGGCCGTCAAACAGGTACAAATACCATAGAAAGTGGCTTTGGCATGAGCACCAGTCGAGATGCGAATGAGAGTGCAGCATGCACAGTCTGTCACAGTTCGGGCAGTGTGCAGCGTGCAAGCGAGCAGGCAGCTGCAGCGCGAGGTGCGACAGCTGCAGCAAGAGGCCGCGCACGTCGCGCAGCGAGCGCGAGCTTGTCGCGCCGCGCCGCCGCCGTCTGCGCGCAGCTGCAACCAACCGTCGCACGCCACACGGGCTTACTTCTGCGAGCAGAATGCCAATAGGAGCAGACACGGAATTAAACACAATTACAGAAGTTAAAATTACTGTATTTCTTATGAGACATTTTTTAATAATCAACTACTTTAATTGCTCACTATTACTAACTATGCCAGATATTCCTACTGCTAACTATGACAAAATGTATATTACTCCTTTTACTTCCGTAGGTACTCGTAGGAGACGGCTAATGGAAAAGCCTTGTTAGTCGCATCTACTCCTAGTCATGATAATAGATGTAAAGTTAAAGGTGCAGGTGAAAATCCATAAAATACTGCTTCCTAGTTAGAGTGGTTAACAGGAATACTAGCTAACTAACTAATTTATCAAAGTTAAATTTAAGCTTACCGCAGTTTATTTCTTTTATAGACCCAAAATAAGGTTAAAATGATAACAAACTCACGTTGTAGACGAACAGAGACATGTTGTTGGATTCGAGCAGACGTTCGCATTCCTCATCCGAAATCGTGAGGTTCGCTGGAACAGACACTACATCTTAAACATCAATCAACTGACTTCATATCAATTCATATTTGTTCTTTCAATTTCTTCAACATTATATTGCACACACTCTAATTTTATTAACATACATACATACATACATATAATCACGCCTCTTTCCCGTAAGGGTAGGCAGAGACCACTTGCTATGATCCTTACAAACTTGTTTCGCTTCGTCCACTTTCATTATTCCCTTCATACATTCTCTTCGATTCAGGGTACTCTTGACCTGGCCTTTTTCAAGACGTCCCTGATTTGGTCTCGAAACGTCCGCCTAAGTCTTCGCCTTCCTACACTTCCATTCACACTCGCCTTATATGCATTTTTCTTTTTTTTAATTTATTACAATTATTAAATTAAAGGAAAACATTGTTTAAACTTTTGATGCGTGTGGCGGTGTACACGTTGCCCCGATTCGGCAAAGGTTCCAAACCGCCGTCGTCAAAGAAATTAAAAAAAAAATCTTTTTTTATCTTCAATTTAAAAAAAACAAAAGGTTCAGCATAACTTATATGTCTTAAAATCAATAAAAACAATTGCGTAATCTGAATTATTTCCGCGAAGTAGTCGTCGGTGTGTAAATAGTTGGACTTTCGCACACGTCACGTCGAAATGGAACAAAATTAATTACTACTGTTGTTGTATTCTGTTTGAGGCAAGGTGAACGGATCCCGCGCGACCCGGCGCCCGCCTCGCGCTAATTACTTACATTTTGGCCGAGCAACGGTATCGGAAATTAATAACACAATCTATTTCACGTTCCGGCAAAATGTTTGATTTTCGAAAGATCAATTATGCCCGTCAATTTCCCCTACGCGATCGAGATAAAACATATCGTCAATAGTGACGACCCTTTCTGTCCCAATTTGCTTCTACCAGAATCGTAATTCTCCCTACTGCAAGACAATTTTTTATTACTTTTATTATAAAAATACAAAAAAAAATATATTAAATACAACACCCAAACCTATTAAGATGTATCTGTGATGCAGTCGTCGTAATGTTCAAGTACTCTGGATTTTCCCTTTTTGGAGCAACACACACAAGCGTTGCGGCTTAGTGAGCGTTGTTAAATGAATACTGGAATAGTTTCGCCATCATGCCATCTCATGGATCGTCTTTGTTTGCCAGTAAAGTGTGCCACAGCAGACTAAGTTGGCATTTTGACTATACATGTGATACACGTTGTTAATCGACATCCTTAGTACTATTTAGTCAATACGGGGAATTATAGTAAAACGTGAATGCGAGGCAATGAAAGCTGCGCGGCGTACTGCTGGCGCGCCATGCGCGTGCAGTACGCCGCCGCCCGCCGCGCCCGAGTGGCTGCCGCGTGCAGCTGCTCCTGCACCGCTGCAGGAGCAGCTGCAGGCTGCGCGCTGCTCCACACAGCCGTCACACGACTCCCGCAACGGCTGCTCGGTTTATAATTGTCACGCCTTTCATTTATTCCCAAGTAAGGCCACCCAAGTAGTGTTTATTGGTCACTGGATGGAGATAATACATAAGTATATGTATTAGATATATACCTACAGTGATAGCCATAATGTATGATATTTGTTTCATGCTTACACTTAAACATCCGCTACTAGAGTAAAAATATATTCATCGTACAAACATTTGCCACTAGCATCGAAACCAACTAGGGCATCGCTGTTGGGACGATACAATTTTTTCTGACTAAGGAATGGGGCGTGAAGATATTTTTTTCACACAGTTTTTCACAGGATGTTGGCCATTAGATAAATAAATATAAATATCTTCACGCAATTCCCAATTTAGTGGTAGACAGAGGTCTAATGTAGACAATAAAGTCCCTTTGACCCACATTCCACCGAACATATGTTTGAGACAACATGACAGGCGGTGAGGCCGTGGCCGTCTTTATGACCAAGCCAACGACATAATTCATACATAAGTTTTTTTTAAACCCATTGATACGAGCCTGCCACTTGGGGATCCAACTCGGGTTTCTTGACTCGAAATTCCGACCACTCAACAACTCGGCTATTGTGACTCTTTATCGTGTACTCCTGGATAAGAAATATGTGGCAATCCCATAATACTTATTACACATGCATACTTAACCGAGGTTAGAGAGGGAGAGAGAGATCATATATGTCCTTTCTTTCTTTGTCGCTTTTAATCTTCATACATACATAGGGACAAGAGGCTTTAATATAAGGGAATGGACACAGGACTGTAATATAAGGGAATGAGGATCAAAGCACCACGGGTCAAAACTCGTTATTTGAAAAGTAGATCGTAATAGGTGATGACAGTTTGTATAGAGTTTGTGAAGTTGTTGCGGTCACTCATCGTAGAGTCTACTCGCTTGATAATGCCTTGTTTTGAGGCGAAACACGTGTCGCGTTTTCGTTGGTGGTATATGTTACCTGGTTTGAGTGTAGTGGTGGTGGTGTATACAGTGGAATTATTGCACGCATCTGTGGGAGGGAGGGTGGTGCTCTTCTTCTTTTCGGACTAGGTAACGTATACCTTTTTATATTTGCATGCGGAATGTTGCGAAGTAACTTTTTCAATAACAAGTTTGTAAAGATGACGTCGTTAGAGCCTGAGGCTGTATGGTTGTATTATTTTTTAATTGAGTACAGAAAATTGCATCGTCACGTGACTAGTACTTATTAGTAGATAAATAATCTATCTTTATTATTTAAATTCAGAGTCCAATCCCCTCAACATTCAGCTATCGTGACTCGTGTATAGGATCATTCCTTTTTTTTAAATTAATTCCTCTCATTCAATGTTTAGATAAATATTTTGTGGAATGCAATCGCCGTTATTGCACACAGCGTCTATTTAACTTATTGTTGTAATTACTATTGCTCAAGAACTTATCGTTAAAATATTTACCTAGAAATCATACCTACTATTAATCCAGTTAATCCAGTAAAATATTATAGTAGAATAATATTCATTTAGTAATTTATTTTATGACTTAAATGAGTTCATTTATTTTACTTGCTATGAAACTTTGTCAAAGCGAATCATTTTAAATTTTTGCGCAGCGTGGGCCGCGTGGGGTCTCCGTGACGTCACCCGCAGAATAATACCGCCCAGTGTCGGTTCCCATCGGCCAATCGACAACATTTCTAAAGAGAATAAACTTCAGCGCATGTAACACACCTTCAACAAGTGAATAAAAACAAGCAGGAAACTACCACTAGTGGCGCAGCGTACGCATTTAATAAGCTTAATGAGCACAACGAGTTTGCACACAGCATTCGTTTTAATTAACGATCTACATATTATATTTCATGATTCTCTAGAATATGGACTAATTGAATCGTTATAAAATTTCCAAAAATTATCACTAAATGGTTGTTAATAGATGACACATCATTTTATGTATGTGGTTAATAGTAACTAGTAATTTTTGGATCCTATGCAAAAGGTAGTTTGAAAGTTGGAACTACAAGTAATACTAATAATTGAATCGCGTCGTTTAAAACGTACTAAGTTAATCAAACAAAACAAAACCGAATCAGAGCACCCCACTATCCGTGGTCTTGTTTGCCCTACCCCTAGAGTGTATATAAGAGCTCGGAGGCGCGGAGGGTGAGCAGTGCCCGCCCGCCGTAGGGAAGCGCAGGCACTGAGATCGTGTTAGCGGCTGAGGCTGAGGCGAGCTCAGATGCCTACGCTTCCAGCTTACGCCTTAATAGCTTCGGCTTTTTGGTCGCCTTCGGCGACCAGCCTCAGCCGCTAACATTATCTCAGTGCCTACGCTTCCATACGCTAGGGTGAAGGGACTGCTCATCCCGCAGCGCCGGAGCTGCCACGGAGCGCTAGAGCACGACTTCCCCGCTTCTAACACCCCCCAAAAACAAAAAAAACATTTAATCTAGGGTCAAAATGCAATTTAGTATATATTTTTGTTCATATAATAAAGTAAAACGATGGTACGGAAATATAATAGAGTAAAACGAATGGCAAGGAAAGAAAATATCAGATTGCAATCATTCTATTGACTAAATATCGCTATTCTAACCTCAGAATTTTAACCATGAATATTTCCATAACCATGGGGTTCCGCAGGGTAGGAATGGCACTGGGGGGTTATTATATGAACAAAAGTCACGATAGCCGAGTTGTTGGGTGATCGGAATTTCGAGTCGAGAGACCCGAGTTCGATCCCCAGGTGGCAGTACCAATGAGTTTTTCAAAACTTATGTACGAATTTTATCGTTAGTTGGCGACGGGCTCACCACCTGTCACGTTGTTCCGAAAATATCTTCGGTGGAAGGTGGGTCAAAGGGACAAGCCTGGATTCAATCAAATCTCCGGACAACTTTCATCCTCTAGTGCAAAACATCCGCAAAAATTTTAAAATATTAACTGAAAACAATAAAACAGTACATTTTTTTTGGATAAAGGCGCACGCTGGAATCGAGGGTAACGAAAGGGCAGATATTTTGGCAAAAGAAGCAGCACAAAAACTAAAAACAGCATCCCATTATGATAGATGCCCCATATCGTTCATAAAACGAACGATAAGGGAGAGATCCGTGCTGGAATGGAATGACAGATATCAACAAAGTGAAACGGCCTCAACAACTAAGCAATTCTTTCCCAATGTCGAGACAGCACATAAAATTATAAAGAAAATGCAACCCTCACCAGCCATGGTACAAATACTCACAGGACACGGTGCCTTCGCTGGCTATTTGCATCGCTTTAAATGCAGAACAAGTCCCGCTTGTGCATGCGATACGAACGAAGAGGAGTCGGTGATGCACCTGATACTGAACTGCCCGATATACTGCAGTAAAAGAATGGACCTGGAACAAAAAATAAATATTAAACTAAATACAGAGAGTATACAAGAAATCCTAGCAACACCTGAAAGAAAGTACTTTATCAAATTTTGTGAAAATATAGTTAAAAATTTAAAAGTAAAGAATAACTCTTAAACATAATATCATTAAAGGAAAACATAAAATAACCAATAATATATGAGAAATAACAGCAAAAAATCTGAATACATGCGCGAAAATATGTTTAGCATATATTATAATGTAATATATGATCTAGGCATAAAAAAAATGCAACAGTAAAGAAATAAAAGTATAGTAATAGTTAAAACGTACACATAAAGGAAAAAAAAGGAAATAAATATAGAAAAGGAAATCAAACGCGAACTTAATAGGTAGAAAAAAAAATAGACCATGAAGATAAAATTAAAGATTACAAATAGGAAAATAAAATAATATACAAACAACACACCCACAAATATGATATGAAAAAAAAAAAATTAATATTAAAAAATTAATATTAAAAAAATAACCTAACCTAACCTATCCTAACCTCCCTGCCCCCTCTGGGGGCAACGTTGTTGCTCCCCCTCCCGGGAGCAACAACGTTGCCCCCAGAATCCCTGCGATGCTACCACAGTGGCTCGAGACCACGTCGAGCCACTCCTCTCCTCAGAGTCGCTTTAATGAGCACTCGGAGCTCGCGCCCCGGGCGCCCGCGACTCCTGAGGCCCCGTTTCTGGTAGGGAAACACCATTGTTAGGAGAGCCGTGACGAGGCACAACTGCGCCTCGATGGCCCCGTCTCCGAGCGGGATCTGTCCTCTCTCGATCCCGTTCAGCAGCCTCCTTCTGGGCCATCACGGTCTCACAGAAGGCGGCTACGGCTCTCCATGCCGAATCCCCGCTCAGCATCGCCGACACGACTGCTGGCAGGGAGTGGTTTCGTCCAATGCGGCTCTCCAGGATACTCCGCTCCGCTTCCCATGCTGGGCAAACCCCGAGGGTATGCGTTGCAGAGTCCTGGACCGTCCCACCACAATGGAAGCAGTTCGCCGTCGCCTCACGTCCGATCTTACACAGATAATCACCGAAACACCCATGTCCGGTAAGTACCTGTGTAAGTCTGTAGGTGAGTCTTCCACTCCTTCGCTGGAGCCAGGCCTCGAAGACCGGCAGGAAAGCCTCGACAACGCGTCTGCGCGCATGTCGCTCTTCACTGAGCCGAGCACGCCACGTCTCGAAGGCATTCTGACGTTCCTGACGCTTAATGGCCTCGAACGCCTCTACTGGCTCGCTATCAACGCCCTGGCGGAGGATGCGTATTCGATTATACACCCGCGCATCCATTTCCGCCAGTATATCCAAGGGCGGAAAGCGAGCCAGGACAGTTGCCGCCTGGAAGGATATCGTGCGGTATCCTCGCACAATCCGTATTGCCACCCGTCACACTGTAGATTTTGGTTCTACATCGGCGGATGGCTAGCCTTTTCGCCCACACCGGCGCCCCATAAAGGGCTACGGATCGGACGACTCCAGCATAGAGGCGGCGAACTTCTTCACCCGGTCCCCCTAGATTGGGTAGCAGTCTATGCATAGCACCCGCCACCCTCTCTATTCGGGGAACTAGGCGCTCGAAGTGCTCTTCGAACCTAACCTAACCTAACCGAACCTAACCTAACCTAACCTAACCTAACCTAACCTAACCTAACCTAACCTAACCTAACCTAACCTAACCTAACCTAACCTAACCTAACCTAACCTAACCTAACCTAACCTAACCTAACCTAACCTAACCTAACCTAACCTAACCTAACCTAACCTAACCTAACCTAACCTAACCTAACCTAACCTAACCTAACCTAACCTAACCTAACCTAACCTAACCTAACCTAACCTAACCTAACCTAACCTAACCTAACCTAACCTAACCTAACCTAACCTAACCTAACCTAACCTAACCTAACCTAACCTAACCTAACCTAACCTAACCTAACCTAACCTAACCTAACCTAACCTAACCTAACCTAACCTAACCTAACCTAACCTAACCTAACCTAACCTAACCTAACCTAACCTAACCTAACCTAACCTAACCTAACCTAACCTAACCTAACCTAACCTAACCTAACCTAACCTAACCTAACCTAACCTAACCTAACCTAACCTAACCTAACCTAACCTAACCTAACCTAACCTAACCTAACCTAACCTAACCTAACCTAACCTAACCTAACCTAACCTAACCTAACCTAACCTAACCTAACCTAACCTAACCTAACCTAACCTAACCTAACCTAACCTAACCTAACCTAACCTAACCTAACCTAACCTAACCTAACCTAACCTAACCTAACCTAACCTAACCTAACCTAACCTAACCTAACCTAACCTAACCTAACCTCCCTGCCCCTCTGGGGCAACGTTGTTGTTCCTCCCGGGAGCAACAACGTTGCCCCCAGAATCCCTGCGATGCTACCACAGTGGCTCGAGACCACGTCGAGCCACCTCCTCAGAGTCGCTTTAATGAGCACTCGGAGCTCGCGCCCCGGGCGCCCGCGACTCCTGAGGCCCCGTTTCTGGTAGGGAAACACCATTGTTAGGAGAGCCGTGACGAGGCACAACTGCGCCTCGATGGCCCCGTCTCCGAGCGGGATCTGTCCTCTCTCGATCCCGTTCAGCAGCCTCCTTCTGGGCCATCACGGTCTCACAGAAGGCGGCTACGGCTCTCCATGCCGAATCCCCGCTCAGCATCGCCGACACGACTGCTGGCAGGGAGTGGTTTCGTCCAATGCGGCTCTCCAGGATACTCCGCTCCGCTTCCCATGCTGGGCAAACCCCGAGGGTATGCGTTGCAGAGTCCTGGACCGTCCCACCACAATGGAAGCAGTTCGCCGTCGCCTCACGTCCGATCTTACACAGATAATCACCGAAACACCCATGTCCGGTAAGTACCTGTGTAAGTCTGTAGGTGAGTCTTCCACTCCTTCGCTGGAGCCAGGCCTCGAAGACCGGCAGGAAAGCCTCGACAACGCGTCTGCGCGCATGTCGCTCTTCACTGAGCCGAGCACGCCACGTCTCGAAGGCATTCTGACGTTCCTGACGCTTAATGGCCTCGAACGCCTCTACTGGCTCGCTATCAACGCCCTGGCGGAGGATGCGTATTCGATTATACACCCGCGCATCCATTTCCGCCAGTATATCCAAGGGCGGAAAGCGAGCCAGGACAGTTGCCGCCTGGAAGGATATCGTGCGGTATCCTCGCACAATCCGTATTGCCACCCGTCACACTGTAGATTTTGGTTCTACATCGGCGGATGGCTAGCCTTTTCGCCCACACCGGCGCCCCATAAAGGGCTACGGATCGGACGACTCCAGCATAGAGGCGGCGAACTTCTTCACCCGGTCCCCCTAGATTGGGCAGCAGTCTATGCATAGCACCCGCCACCCTCTCTATTCGGGGAACTAGGCGCTCGAAGTGCTCTTCGAAGCCCCAGCGACTGTCCAGTAGGAGGCCCAGATATTTCATGTGCCTCCCCACTCTGACTTCAGACCCACCTACTCGGACACACGAGTCGGGTGGTTCCCTGCCCCTGGGCAATTTGTGGAACCATAGCGCCTCGGTCTTGGGCGGCGCTATTTCTAATCCCAACTCATGAATTCTGGCGACGATGATTTCCACCCCAAGCTCGGCGAGCTCCTTGGTCCTCTCAAAAGTGTTCCCACTGGCGACCACCAAGGTGTCGTCTGCATAACAAACTACGTTGACGCCAGCGGTAAGATCGACACGCAGAACCGCGTCGTAGGCGATGTTCCACAGTAATGGGCCCAGCACCGAACCCTGCGGAACACCGCACTGGATCTCCCTCTGGATCTTTCTGCCGTCTTTGTCTATGTACAAAATGTACCTGTCGCGCAAGTAGTCCGCGATCACGCCTTGCAGATAGGGGGGCACTTGATGGTAAGCGAGCCCCCCTCTGATTGCTTCCCGGGCAGGGAGTTAAAGGCATTGACAATGTCCAAATTAATTGCCATGGCCACGCCACCCCGGGACACCGCATGCTCCGATAACGAGCGGACGCGCAAAATCGCGTCTATGGTTGAACGCTCGTGTCGGAAGCCGAACTGGCTTTCGGCGAGATCAGGACCGACACACGACAGATGCCTGTTGAGACGAAAGGCAAGAATCCTTTCAAATAACTTGCCAATCTCGTCCAACAGGCATATGGGACGGTACGCAGAGGGAGATCTGCGGCCCTGCCTTCCTTCTTTAAAAGGACCAATTTGGCTTCCTTCCAGGCCGAAGGGAACGTGGCGGTATGGAGGCAGCAGGTGAACAGCTGCCTCAGTCTGTCCCCTAAGGCAGCCAGACTCAGCATCAAGACCCGACCTGGTATTCCGTCAAGTCCTGGAGCCGTGTTTCGGCCTCTCAAGCGGCTAACTACTCGGTCCAACTCCTGTACGGTTACCCGCATCTCGTCATGCCACTCCGACGACCTTCGAGGGTGGACAGAGGGACTTGCCCGACCCACCGGGAAAAGTGAATTGATCACTCTTCCCAGCAGCTCCGGATCAAGGGATTCCGTAAGAGGAAGCATCCAAGGTCGGAGTTTGCCCAGTACCATCCGGTATGGACGTCCCCACGGATCCCTGTTGAGTCCCTCCAGGAGCTCATGCCAGGACCGAGACTTGGCATTGGTAATTGCCAACTGCAACGCTTTTGTAGCCGCTCGGTATGCCTCATACAGTCTGGCTACCTCTTCGGCCGGAGCTCGCCTTCTCCTCCTTCGGGCTCTGGTGTACTGGCGTCTGCTTCGTAGACATATTGCACGAAGACGAGCAATTTCTGCCGACCACCAGTACTGCCCTGCGCTTGGGGTGACTGGTCCTGGGCATAGACACATCGCAGATTTGTGTCATTGTTCCCCGGAACCAGTTCGCTTCTTCTTCCGGGTCAGACGAAACCTCTTCGGTGACTTTCGGCCATGCCGCAACGGTGGCGGCGGCTTCGAGCATATCTCGGTCTTACCGCTTGAGACACCAACGTCGCGGCGGGCTGCTATTGCGGCGGCTGTAGATGATATCAGGCCGGCGGAATGTTACATCGAAAATGATGTAACGGTGGTCCGATATTGTGACCACTTCCTCTGCGACACGCCAACCTGACACTAAATGTATCGCTGAAGGAGTCGCCCATGTTAAATCCACGACCGACTCCCCCTGCCATCGCACGCATGTGCTCACGGAACCTCGATTTATAAGTCGGAGGTCCAGTCCAGCCGCCCATTCTTTATGACCTCTCCTCGGACTATCTCTGGGGTTACCCCATGCCCTGGCATGTGCGTTAAAGTCCCCCAGGACAATCAGTGGATGAGGTAGACACCTGTGAATGCAGTTCGCTACCCCGTCTAGGTACAACTCGTAGTCGGCGAGTGACCTGTTGGGAGAGACATAACAGCCAACGATGGCCAAGGTGCCCCATTGCACTGCAACAAAGCCCTTCCCCTTTCCCAATAAGGTGCAGGGTGGGACACCCTCTCCGCCCCCAGTAGATGGCTACGGAGCCCGAGTTATCGCCAAACCAGCGGGTATGATCAGGAACAACGTAAGGCTCCGCTATTACTGCTAGGGCAACCCGCCACTCCGCAATGGTCTGCATAAGCAGATCTTGGGCATTGCGGCAGTGGTTTAGGTTACCCTGGAGGACTTTCAGGGCGGGAAGTTGGATTCTCAACAACCTCCATTTCTGAGCCCGCTTGGTTCAGTATTGCATCTGCAGCCGACGTTAAAGCGGAAGCCGGAGTTATTTGGCTTGCACCAAGCTTTTTGGCAGATGAGCCACACCTTTTCCTAGTCTGTGGTCAGATGGGCGACCTAAATCTGAACACAATGGGCATTTCAGTACCGAGGCTGTGCACTGATTTGCCCTGTGACCAGGCTCTCCGCAGGCGTAACATCGGTCACCTCGGTTGACTTTGTTGGGACATCGACTACCAACGTGGCCTTTTTCTAAGCACCGGAAGCAGTACATAGGCCTAGGCTCCAGAATGTCCACGCGAGCTGATCCCCAACCAACATTTATCCGATTAGCAGTTGCTAATTTGCGAACCGTTGTGACCGGACAACGCAGCCAGCATGTCCCCATACTGGTGGGTGTTCGACGGATATCTCCTATTTTAATTTCTTCTATAGAGCATCCACCAGCTTCTGCGACCGCTGCAGCAAGCTGCGAAGGACTGACCGCATCGTCGAGATCCCTCAGTCGAACATCAGCCGTTTTCGTTGGGCGGCTGATGCGGACATTCAATTCTGAGAGGACCTCCTGCATTTTTGTCGCAAGTTTGTCAGCTCTTGTATTACAGTCAGGGCCACCGATTTCCAGAAGTAAACCCCCCTGTTATAGCCCTCTTTTGGCGAAGAGAATCGATTCCGCAATCGGTCAGCCGAATTTTTGCCTTGGCTTCTTCCATTACTTTGGCATATGTAATGGTAGAGCCTTCCGGTAAAGAAACTGTTACTGCCGCAGTTGTTGGGGCACGCAAAGTCTTCCTCCTTTTGTCATTTTCTTTACCTTTCTCTCTGCCACCAAATGCCATTCTTTTCGGGCCCTGTTTGATCTTCGAGTTTTGAGGCTTTTTGGCTACGTCAGCCCATGAAAGCTCCCCTGGACGTGCAGATGTATGCATCGACGCTGGCGCCGGCGTAGGAGGTAGGTCCGCCACTGGTGGATAGGAAGGTTTATTCCTTCGCAATTTTTCTTTTTGCTTTCGGAGCAGCCTGAGGGAGTAGTAACCCTTTTGTGTTCAAGTCTGCTCTTGGATTTCCCCCCAGTGGTGGACGAAGTGCCTTATCGGGGAATAACCTTGCCTCTAGGGCAACCAGCTTATTCTCGAGCCTCAGGTTGTGCTCAGCTGATGGCGACTGACCCGGGTGGCTCTTGTACCGATTTGGACCGGCTGGTACCTGGGACTTCTTCTGGAGGTTGCTGATTTCCTCAGTAAGCTGCTCCATTCAGGTGTTTAGACTCGAGAGCTCTGAACGAAGAATTTCATTTTCTTTTTCCAGTCTCGCTACCAGGTCATCCGCAGCAGATCTCCTTGCAAATTCGTGAGTCGCGGCTTGTATGTGTCGCACGGCCAGTCTTATTCCGCGAACAAAGTCACCTTTAAAAGTCAGTTCGCTTCTTCTTCCGGGTCAGACGAAACCTCTTCGGTGACTTTCGGCCATGCCGCAACGGTGGCGGCGGCTTCGAGCATATCTCGGTCTTACCGCTTGAGACACCAACGTCGCGGCGGGCTGCTATTGCGGCGGCTGTAGATGATATCAGGCCGGCGGAATGTTACATCGAAAATGATGTAACGGTGGTCCGATATTGTGACCACTTCCTCTGCGACACGCCAACCTGACACTAAATGTATCGCTGAAGGAGTCGCCCATGTTAAATCCACGACCGACTCCCCCTGCCATCGCACGCATGTGCTCACGGAACCTCGATTTATAAGTCGGAGGTCCAGTCCAGCCGCCCATTCTTTTATGACCTCTCCCCTCGGACTATCTCTGGGGTTACCCCATGCCCTGGCATGTGCGTTAAAGTCCCCCAGGACAATCAGTGGATGAGGTAGACACCTGTGAATGCAGTTCGCTACCCCGTCTAGGTACAACTCGTAGTCGGCGAGTGACCTGTTGGGAGAGACATAACAGCCAACGATGGCCAAGGTGCCCCATTGCACTGCAACAAAGCCCTTCCCCTTTCCCAATAAGGTGCAGGGTGGGACACCCTCTCCGCCCCCCCAGTAGATGGCTACGGAGCCCGAGTTATCGCCAAACCAGCGGGTATGATCAGGAACAACGTAAGGCTCCGTTATCGCCAGGCAACCCGCCACTCCGCAATGGTCTGCATAAGCAGATCTTGGGCATTGCGGCAGTGGTTTAGGTTACCCTGGAGGACTTTCAGGGGCGGGAAGTTGGATTCTCAACAACCTCCATTTCTAAGCCCCCTTGGTTCAGTATTGCATCTGCAGCCGACGTTAAAGCGGAAGCCGGAGTTATTTGGCTTGCACCAAGCTTTTGGCAGATGAGCCACACCTTTTCCTAGTCTGTGGTCAGATGGGCGACCTAAATCTGAACACAATGGGCATTTCAGTACCGAGGCTGTGCACTGATTTGCCCTGTGACCAGGCTCTCCGCAGGCGTAACATCGGTCACCTCGGTTGACTTTGTTGGGACATCGACTACCAACGTGGCCTTTTCTAAGCACCGGAAGCAGTACATAGGCCTAGGCTCCAGAATGTCCACGCGAGCTGATCCCCAACCAACATTTATCCGATTAGCAGTTGCTAATTTGCGAACCGTTGTGACCGGACAACGCAGCCAGCATGTCCCCATACTGGTGGGTGTTCGACGGATATCTCCTATTTTAATTTCTTCTATAGAGCATCCACCAGCTTCTGCGACCGCTGCAGCAAGCTGCGAAGGACTGACCGCATCGTCGAGATCCCTCAGTCGAACATCAGCCGTTTTCGTTGGGCGGCTGATGCGGACATTCAATTCTGAGAGGACCTCCTGCATTTTTGTCGCAAGTTTGTCAGCTCTTGTATTACAGTCAGGGCCACCGATTTCCAGAAGTAAACCCCCTGTTATAGCCCTCTTTTGGCGAAGAGAATCGATTCCGCAATCGGTCAGCCGAATTTTTGCCTTGGCTTCTTCCATTACTTTGGCATATGTAATGGTAGAGCCTTCCGGTAAAGAAACTGTTACTGCCGCAGTTGTTGGGGCACGCAAAGTCTTCCTCCTTTTGTCATTTTCTTTACCTTTCTCTCTGCCACCAAATGCCATTCTTTTCGGGCCCTGTTTGATCTTCGAGTTTTGAGGCTTTTTGGCTACGTCAGCCCATGAAAGCTCCCCTGGACGTGCAGATGTATGCATCGACGCTGGCGCCGGCGTAGGAGGTAGGTCCGCCACTGGTGGATAGGAAGGTTTATTCCTTCGCAATTTTTCTTTTTGCTTTCGGAGCAGCCTGAGGGAGTGGTAACCCTTTGTGTTCAAGTCTGCTCTTGGATTTCCCCAGTGGTGGACGAAGTGCCTTATCGGGGAATAACCTTGCCTCTAAGGCAACCAGCTTATTCTCGAGCCTCAGGTTGTGCTCAGCTGATGGCGACTGACCCGGGTGGCTCTTGTACCGATTTGGACCGGCTGGTACCTGGGACTTCTTCTGGAGGTTGCTGATTTCCTCAGTAAGCTGCTCCATTCAGGTGTTTAGACTCGAGAGCTCTGAACGAAGAATTTCATTTTCTTTTTCCAGTCTCGCTACCAGGTCATCCGCAGCAGATCTCCTTGCAAATTCGTGAGTCGCGGCTTGTATGTGTCGCACGGCCAGTCTTATTCCGCGAACAAAGTCACCTTTTAAATTCTTAGACCGATCTGCCACTGACTCTATGGCCTGTAGTTGTACAGCAATGTACTCATCCAGTTCGGAGAAGGCATGAGAACGTAGTTTACTGGCCAGTTCTTCAGGATCAGGAAGATTTTTCTTAGATCTAGTATTTGTTGGCGTCCTCGAGGACCCAAATATTTCCTCCTCGGTTCTTGTTTCCTCATCAGAGGCCGTGGCAGAAATCGCCGTAACTTTAGCAGCCCTGGCCTCCGCACATGGTCCCGCTCTCCTTTTTCTTCCCGCCTTTGATGAAGTGGCAGATGTTAGCGACGCAAAGGATACGTCGGATACCCCTCCATCACTCTCACCTGCCAGACTAACGGGAGTACTCGGGCAAGTAAACCGCCCACGACGGTCACGTGTTGTGATCGACGCTTCTCCCGGCATCACTTCTTCCTTTTTATTTTTGTCCCCAGATGTTCGGGAACACACGTTTTTCGTGTTAGTGTCTCTTGGATGCAGTGCCTTGCCCCGCCCAGATACGATGGGGCAGCCCGAGCTAGGCCCGGGGGTGGATTCGCCACCCTGGGTAGTTATGTTTTTAGGTACTGCGTTCATTTTTTGTTCCTTTGCAGGGTTTGGTCCCTGTAAAATCCCCTTCCCCAAAGCACTAGTGACTGGGTTCCCCCAGCCATTCATCCCATCGGCACGCTAGACCTTGAGATTGGGGTTATTTTTTAAAGAGGTTTTCTTCCTCGCGGCTCCTTTGTATAACCCTCCCTCCCCAGGAGCCCCCGGTCCCCATAGAGATTACGGGTGGTCCGATGCCGGTCGAAAACGACTACGTTAACACAACGCCGCACCTGTCACATCCCCTGTCCCCTCTCATGAAAGAGGGATACTGGGAGTAACCGAGGCCCGCCTTGAAGGCCCGCCTTACAGAGCATCTTGCCCTAAGCCGTTTCTCAGTTCCGAATGAAACTGAGGGTACGCCCTGAACCCAGCCAGTTTTGGTCCGCGCCGGTTTTCTGGTACCACACACAACCGTGATGTGGCATTCTCCTATCCGCCACCTGGGGACGCGCCCGATAGGAGGACTGGCAACTCCACACGGGAACCTAACCTAACCTTACCTAACCTTTTTTTTTAACGTGGGGAAATCCGTTATGGATCAGCTCAGCATCGCCGACACGACTGCTGGCAGGGAGTGGTTTCGTCCAATGCGGCTCTCCAGGATACTCCGCTCCGCTTCCCATGCTGGGCAAACCCCGTGGGTATGCGTTGCAGAGTCCTGGACCGTCCCACCACAATGGAAGCAGTTCGCCGTCGCCTCACGTCCGATCTTACACAGATAATCACCGAAACACCCATGTCCGGTAAGTACCTGTGTAAGTCTGTAGGTGAGTCTTCCACTCCTTCGCTGGAGCCAGGCCTCGAAGACCGGCAGGAAAGCCTCGACGACGCGTCTGCGCGCATGTCGCTCTTCACTGAGCCGAGCACGCCACGTCTCGAAGGCATTCTGACGTTCCTGACGCTTAATGGCCTCGAACGCCTCTACTGGCTCGCTATCAACGCCCTGGCGGAGGATGCGTATTCGATTATACACCCGCGCATCCATTTCCGCCAGTATATCCAAGGGCGGAAAGCGAGCCAGGACAGTTGCCGCCTGGAAGGATATCGTGCGGTATCCTCGCACAATCCGTATTGCCACCCGTCACACTGTAGATTTTGGTTCTACATCGGCGGATGGCTAGCCTTTTCGCCCACACCGGCGCCCCATAAAGGGCTACGGATCGGACGACTCCAGCATAGAGGCGGCGAACTTCTTCACCCGGTCCCCCTAGATTGGGTAGCAGTCTATGCATAGCACCCGCCACCCTCTCTATTCGGGGAACTAGGCGCTCGAAGTGCTCTTCGAAGCCCCAGCGACTGTCCAGTAGGAGGCCCAGATATTTCATGTGCCTCCCCACTCTGACTTCAGACCTAGGTGGGTCTGGTCTAGGTGGGTCCGGTGGGTCCCGGACACACGAGTCGGGTGGTTCCCTGCCCCTGGGCAATTTGTGGAACCATAGCGCCTCGGTCTTGTGCGGCGCTATTTCTAATCCCAACTCGTGAATTCTGGCGACGACGATTTCCACCCCAAGCTCGGCGAACTCCTTGGTCCTCTCAAAAGTGTTCCCGCTAGTGACCACCAGGGTGTCGTCTGCATAACAAACTACGTTGACGCCAGCGGGAAGATCGACACGCAGAACCGCGTCGTAGGCGATGTTCCACAGTAATGGGCCCAGCACCGAACCCTGCGGAACACCGCACTGGATCTCCCTCTGGATCTTTCTGCCGTCTTTGTCTATGTACAAAATGTACCTGTCGCGCAAGTAGTCCGCGATCACGCCTTGCAGATAGGGGGGCACTTGATGGTAAGCGAGCCCCCCTCTGATTGCTTCCCGGGCAGGGAGTTTAAGGCATTGACAATGTCCAAACTAATTGCCAATGCCACGCCACCCCGGGACACCGCATGCTCCGACAACGAGCGGACGCGCAAAATCGCGATTATGGTTGAACGCTCGTGTCTGAAGCCGAACTGGCTTTCGGCGAGATCAGGACCGCCACGCGACAGATGCCTATTGAGACGAAAAGCAAGAATCCTTTCAAACAACTTGCCAATCTCGTCCAACAGGCATATGGGACGGTACGCAGAGGGAGAATCTGCGGCCCTGCCTTCCTTCTTTAAGAGGACCAATTTGGCTTCCTTCCAGGCCGAAGGGAACGTGGCTGTATGGAGGCAGCAGGTGAACAGCTGCCTCAGTCTGTCCCCTAAGGCAGCCAGACTCAGCATCAAGACCCGACCAGGTATTCCGTCAAGTCCTGGAGCCATGTTTCGGCCTCATCCTAACCTAACCTAACCTAACCTAACCTAACCTAATGAATTGAAGAGCTACCAAGGAACAAGAATAGTACAATGCTGCAGAAATAGGACCGAGGAAAAGGTAGTTAAGGCAGCCATTGTACTTATCGATAATACTATTGATGTTACCCAATACCCAGAGCATACAAGCGAAAACATTGCAGTAGCAAGGCTTAGGACAGAAGCATGGGAAATCGGTGTTGTGTCAGTCTACTTGGAAGGTGACAAGCCCTTAGAACCGTACCTGGATGCAATTGGAGCGGCCGTGGAAAGTTTCGGAACAAACAATGTTATCTTGGGGGGAGATTTCAATGCGTGGAATACGTGGTGGGGAAGCCGGAAAACTGATAAGAGGGGAGTAGAAGTTGCAATTACCCTAGACTATATGGAACTCCACATAATGAATAGAGGGAGTGATCCCACTTTTGACACGATAAGAGGAGGAAAGCGATTTACCAGTTGCGTAGATATCACAACCTGCTCGACGAATCTAGTTGGTAGAATAGGTAACTGGAGGCTGTCGGGAGATATTACAAACTCGGATCACAGGGCAATCCTATTTGACATCAATTTAGAAAAATCAGTCGGCATTGACATCAAAAGAACAACCAGGAAGTACAACACCAAAAAAGTTTGGAGCGAATTTCATGAGAAACTCGTTCAGATTTGGAAGAGCAGAAATATAACAAAAATGAAAATAGAAATAATAGAAAATACAACAGAACTAGAAGAAATTATAGTAAAATACACAAATGCAATTACAGACGCGTGTGAAAACATGCCGAAAGTAAAGGAGAAAAAACGAATTGGATTGCCCTGGTGGACTGAACCTTAAGAAGGAAGTTACAAGAATGAAGCGCCGTATATCTTCATCTCTCTCTCTAGTTAGTCATTTAGTATTAGTTTTTAGGCTTTTTAACGCTGTTTTATATTGTAAAATAAATATTTTATCGTTTTTCTTAATTCCATAGTAACGTAATTTCATAATAATTTTAAAATTTCTCCAATTTTGTTGTTTTCACTCTCAAATAATGTCCATCTTGTCTGTTCTGCACCCAAACCAATATCCCAGGTACTATCTGTAACAGAAAATTCCAATATTAGCGAAAAATCGTGAAATTGTATCAAACCGAGGTACAAGATTACACTGGTAAAGCCCCGAAATCTAGAAAATATTCTCTAAACACTTTCCACAATCGTCTTTTTGGTCTTAATTCATAGGAATAATTTAGTTTAGTCATTTACTATTAGTTTTTTAGGCTTTTTAACGCTGTTTTATATTGTAAAATAATAATTTTCTCGTTTTTCTTAATTCTAAAGTAACGTAATTTCATAAATTTTTTAAATTTCCCCAATTTTGTTGTTTTCACTCTCAAATAATGTCCATCTTGTCTGTTCTGCACCCAAACCAATATCCCAGGTACTATCTGTAACAGAAAATTCCAATATTAGCGAAAAATCGTGAAATTGTATCAAACCGAGGTACAAGATTACACTGGTAAAGCCCCGAAATCTAGAAAATAATCTCTAAACACTTCTCACAATCGTCTTTTTGGTCTTAATTCATTGGAATAATTTAGTTTAGTCATTTACTATTAGTTTTTAGGCTTTTTAACGCTGTTTTATATTGTAAAATAATTATTTTATCGTTTTTCTTAATTCCATAGTAACGTAATTTGATAACAATTTTTAAAATTTCTCCAATGTTGTTGTTTTCACTCTCAAATAGTGTCCATCTTGTCTGTTTTGCAACCAAACCGATATCCCAGGCACGATCTGAAACAAAAAAATTTCAATATTAGCGAAAAATCGTGAAATTGTGTCATACCGTGGTACACCATTACACTGGTAAAGCCCCGAAATCTGGAAAATAATCTCTTAAAACTTTACACAATCGTCTTTTTGGTCTTAATTCATAGGAATAATTAAGTTTAGTGATTTTACTATTAGTTTTTAGGTTTTTTAACACTGTTTTATATTGTAAAATAATTATTTTATCGTTTTTCTTAATTCCATAGTAACGTAATTTTATAATAATTTTTAAAATTTCTCCAATTTTGTTGTTTTCACTCTCAAATAGTGTCCATCATGTCTGTTCTGCACCCAAACCGATATCCCAGGCACAATCTGTCAGAGAAAATTTCAATATTTGCGAAAAATTGGAGCACACATTCGCTCCTGCTGAAGTGAAACCTGTTTCAAACCACAAACTGCGCGTAGAATTTGACAATGTTGAGCAAAGAAACGAGATTCTAAGGGAAATAAATCAGCCGGAAAGCCTTGTCAAAGGAGAAATTGCCAAAAAATTAAAACCAATGGTTATACTGAAAGGTATTTACAACGAAACTTCGCCGACGGAAATTAGAGAAATCATCATTAACCAAAACCCAACCATAATAAATCTCATCGATACTCCCGATGACATAACATATCGATTCATGCGCAACAATAAAAATAAAAAACTATACAACGCCGTACTCATGGCAACCACATCCATCTGGAGAGCAACAATTGAACTGCAAAAAATAAATATCGGTCACCAACGAGTGCATGCCGAGGACTGCCCAGCCTTTCTCCAGTGCTATAAATGTCTACCGTTTGGACATACAAAAAAACATTGCACCGAAGAAATAACAATCTGCTCGCACTGCTCCTCCACTGCTCACACGTATAAAGATTGCCCTGTAAAGAGTGATTTAATGAAAATCAAGTGCCGCAATTGCGCAACTCATTGTAAAAAGTATAACCTCAATCACGACACAAAACATAGTTCAACGTCGCTGCGTCGCCCCCGCATCCAGAAGCAAATCGATAGCTGCAAAAGCCGAACTGATTATGGATATTAAAACCAAAAATAAAATTACACCAATCAATCGCAGGCAACTTAAATGCTTACAAATAAATCTAGATCGAGGCAACGCAGCGACAAACGAAGTACTTAAGTATATTAATGATAATAACTATGACATTGTTTTTATTAATGAGCCGTATGTAGGAAAGAATGCGACTATAAAACCAAGCCCCGGCTATAGCACCTTCCAATTCCAAACTGCACACCATGTTAAAGCATGTATACTTCTGAAACAAAGCATTAGAAGCGCAATAGGAATATCAGAACACTCAACTTCTAACCTGTGTATAGTACAGGTATCAATTGGTCCTAAGAAATTGTTCCTTACAAGTGTTTACGTTGAACCTAGGAACGATGAAATTAACACATTAAATTTCTTGGAACTCTTTTAACAAAAAACCCAAAATTCTGCTCACATTATTTGCGGAGATTTTATCGGCTACATTAGATCCATATAACATACAAGATATAATATCAAAGGAATCAACGATAAACTCATTTATAAAACATATAGAAACAATAGTGAAATCTTTAAAACAATTTAACAAATAAAAGAAAAAGTAAAAATCGAACAAAATAAAAAAAGACATAAGGTCTAAAAAAGTCAGAAAATAACTTAACAATTAATAACAACGCAAATACGAAATAAATTTATTCACTTTGTTTAATGCAACTTGTATACCGAAAGCATATTGCATTAAACGTGAGAGAAAACAAATCTTCAGAAAAAAAAACCTAACCTAACCTAACCAGCGCGGTACTGAGGACTCTCTCTATGTCCTAATGCGGTACATCAGAACGGGGCTTTCTGACAAAAAAGTCATCGTCTTGATATCGCTGGAAATAGAGGGAGCCTTCGATAACGCGTGGTGGCCGGCCATAAAGTGTAGATTGGCAAAGACAAAATGCCCGATAAACCTCAGACGTGTAGTTGACAGCTACCTAAAGGATAGGAAAGTCCGCGTCAGGTACGCCGGCTCGGAATGGACAAAGAGCGCAACGAAGGGGTGCGTGCAGGGCTCAATAGGTGGACCAACATTTTGGAACCTATTGCTCAATCCACTATTAGAAGAATTATAAAAAGCAGGGGAGTACTGCCAGGCCTTTGCAGATGTTTTCACGGGCGTAACAACACTAGAAATGCAACAACGGGCAGTGGTGTCTGGTGCAGAAGTGGAACTAAGTAACAGCAAGACCATAAATATATTTACTGATGGCAGTAAAATTGAGGGAAAAGTCAGAGCGGCGCTATCGATTTGAAATGGCTTCGCCGAGACCAGTAACAAAAAGTTTAAATTGGGACACTTCTGCACCGTGTACCAGGCGGAATTACTAGCCCTATTACAAGCAACATCATATTAATATTAGTAATAAAAATAATAAATATTTTCAATTCCCAATACAGGGGTAGACAGAGGTCTAGTCTAGACAATTAAGTCTCACCTTCCACTGAAAATATTTTCGTGACAGGTGGTGAGCCCGTCGCCGTCTTTATGTCCAAGCCAACGATATAATTCGTACATAAGTTTTTGAAAAACCCATTGGTACGAGCCTACCACCTGGGGATCGAACTCGGGTCTCTTGACTCAAAATTCCGACCACCCAACCACTCGGCTATCGTGACTTTTTTAAAATATCATTTCTTTTTTATTAATATTAGTGGAAATAAATATTTTTGGTAATTTTATATTTTTGAGTTGTGTTGTCTTCTTTCGTTTCTTTATAAAAGTAAAAGTTATAAATTCATAAGCCATTGAGACCAATCTGCATTCGTTTGAACTCAATTCAAACTTAATTTCCGCCCATTTGCATATTTTACTTAGATAACAGGGATACTTTAATAAGAAGGTTATGTAAATAGGCGGAATCAATAATTTTAAAAGTATATCCGTTTAATTTATGAGATAAATACTTCGCTTTTTAAGAGACTGTTTAACTACCTGTATAACAGAAGAAAGAAATTTTTAGAAACAAAAAAAAAACCCGTGACAAGGGTATAGATATCAGGATAATTACGAGTACAAAGCCATCAGTTCTCTTATTTCATTTGACAAGCACAGAGAAGAGATGACGTGAAGTGTTGAGCCCCACCTGACCCGTGTCACTTACTTGCCATCCCGTCAGGCGCACTTCATACTAATTAATATTGAAGCGTTTATTTTTTCCACTCTTATGGGGGTTGTTTTTAAAGAAATGTACTTCAGTTTACGTTTAAGTTTTATTTTATATTTAATTACAAAACTTTTAAATTAAATCTTATACTACATGGAAACAACTTCGACTTCGCAAGGGTAGCAGAGCATATACGTCTACATTTTTTATAATACGGATGACATTATATCAGCGAAACTCTTCAACGCTACGTTGGTAGATAACTTCAAGTGTCAACTGAAAAGGATTCCGTGTCAAAGGGTAACCAATTGGTTTTTTCCAAAAACTTACGTAAGATTTATATCATTGGCTTGATATAAAGACGGCGACGGGCTCACCACCTGTTACGTATTCTCAGTTTCCTAGACTTCTGTATACCGCTGTCAATACAATAGGAATAGCGTGAAGATATTTATTTATTTATTGTTAAAGATATGATGCGTCTGGTGAGTGCAGGTAACCGGAGAGCCCACCCCCCCCTCCGCCAATTGGGGGGGGGGCACTCTAAGGCAGGCAACGCATCTGCTAAGCCTCTGGTATTTCGGGAATTCATGGGCGGCGGTAATCACTAACCATCACGTGAGCCACCTGCTCGTTTGCCTCCTTTTCTATAAAAAAATCGTATTTATTTGTACAAATACCTCACAGTTAACTTATAAGTTATATAAGTTATAAAGATTAGAATGTTGACGTGGCAGTGGGCCAGCCGTGTAGCTCGTAGAACCACTGTTAAAGAAGATATTTTCGAGTGGAAACCTCGTACAGGCAAAGGCAGTTTTGAACGATGCTCCAAAAGACAGAGTGATCATCAGCAGAATGTTGAGGGGAATTAATGGATTGTTGAGGAATTAATGGAATATTGAGGGGAATGGAGTGGAATTGATGAATTAATAAATAATTGGGAGGCCATTTTTATACAGTGGACTTCTGATAGGCTGTAAAGAAGAAGAGTCCATTTTTTCTAACCTACATATAAAGTTATCCCAGCCCATAAAATATGACATGTGTGTCTTTTTCGTGCTCGTGTACATATTTTAAAATGAAACGACAATTGCTTATTCTAATTTTATATACATGATCTGTCTGCAAAATCTTGTAAACAATAACCTAAAAAATAAAGGAAAATAGTCGAGTAGCTAAGCTAAATTTTGTTGTTGTAGTGTAGTAAGTAAAAGTTGTTGTTCCATAAATTTGTTCTGGCATTCAGAACTTCATGTAACATAATACAAATGATAAAATATTAATGAATTAGAAAAGTTTCTTAATTAGATGATCCCGGTAACAATTGAAAAAGTTTAAATTAATTTCGCCTTCCCTGTTGTTAACTCATGTAGAAGTGTTGAATATTTAAAGAGCAAGTGTTTTATACATACATACCTAACGGCCTGTATAAGTCTACAGCAGGACATGTCACTCTATCGTAAGGCATATGGAAAACCCTCTCTTACGAATTGGTTCTATGTCCCGTAGTGGACTTACACAGATCTTCATGTATGTATATATGTATGTACGTATATGTACATTGTTGCATGTCGTTCAAGTGATTCTGTGTAAAATTGTCAATAGTCAGTCCACTTTCAATAACCGATTAAGACTATCCGCTCATACATTTTTAAATGTGGATCAGAAATCAATTAGGCAAGCGACGACATTAATCACTCGCGAACCGACTCCATTGAGACGGACGAAGCGACGCGCAGAGCGCACGTGGTGGCAGCGCGCCGCCGATGGTCCCGTGGGCTCCGTTAGTTGCTGCTGCTCATTAAGTTAATATTTAACATTTCTTAACTAAGCAATAAAAGGTTAGGTTACTTTTGGGGCGATTAACAGTTAGTTAGGATTTTAATTGTACTAATTTTTAATTAACTTCAATTGCAAAGTTTTTTAGGGCATTGCTATCTAAAAGCTAGCTGTTATTAGCTGTTTTCGACCCACCTTCCATCGAAGACATTTTTGGCACGACGAGACATGTGGTGAGCCGCCATCTTTATGTCCAAGCCAATGATATAAAAATCGTATTATTACGTCATACAGAGGTCTAGAAAAGTATATAGGTCATTAATCTAATTTTATTGTTTCGTTTTTTTAAAAAATTAAGACCCAGTTGCTGTCTTAGCTTTTATAGAGTTTTAAATTGTTCGAGATTGTACATTTAACGAATTTAAAATATACATATATATTGACCACCTCCTACTTCCTCCTACCTCCACTTCCTTGATCAAATGTAATTCATCTGAGACGGTACCACACGACTGTCCATTTAAGCCATCAAACAGCACAGTATTATGTACGCTGGTTTCTTTTTAAAAGTACTAAATTAGAGCTACGAGACATCCGTCTTACTTTCATTGGTTCAATACTGTCTTTATTTATTCCATTAAATAATAGGTGGATTATAAGCTCGCCTCGTACCTCAGAAAATGATGCTAAAACAATATTATATCATGAAATATATTTCATACGGTGTACTTAAGCTCTAGATTCATTTACACAAGCAAATATCATGTAGCTGAGCATCCGCGGCCGTCTGCGGCGGACGGCTGAAGCCCCACCAACAATACTTCCGTATCTGTTATGAATTGTTTTCTTGATGCCCCAGCGGCCCCCAGCGGCGCCGGCAGCAAACGACAGCGCGGAAGCTCGCGTTGCAGATGTTTTTAACATTCGTTATGTACTGCGCAATAAATATAACAAAGAGTGAAATTTTTATATTGATTTTTTAAAGCATATTAGTTTGCTGAACTTTTTGTAATTAAATTAAGGAGTAAAAAATGTTTAAAATTTCAACTGACATGAGCGGAATTCGAACCCGCCTTTGACGTACCTTAGCAACCTCTGAGCCACTGTTTCGTACACGCATCAATTAAAATGTTTTTCTATTTAATGTAATATCAAAAAGTTTGCTTTAAAACAAAATCAATAAAAAAGTAGATTAAAGTATTAGACGCTACGGCCTGTTACCAAATTTGTAGTTTAATATTTTTGGAGGCGATTAGAAATCTAGTAGATTTCCATTAATTTGGCCAAGAAGAAAATTTTTATGTTGTTATGTCACGATAAACGTGGCTGATTAAGTGGTAGGGTCGGCATTCAAGTCAAGAGACCCCTTCAATGCCCAGGAGGGAGGCGGTCAGTCTGACACGTTATCCCAAAATAAGTTCCGGTGAAATGTGGGTTGAAAGGACTAAATTGTCTAGACTTCTGGCTTGTATAGAGGGGTTCTATTAAGAAATGCGTGAAGATAAAAAAGGTAAATAATGAATATACTATTACAACTGTGTTTATCAACATGTGTCACGTACATAATCAAATTTAATTTCAGATGACTTTGCTTGCTTTTCTGTTACCAAGCTACATAAAGCGAAACGTTAAAATTTTTGATGACGGTGTTCCGCTTGCCAGCTGAGCTCTCTATAAATACAATGAAAAACAAACAGAAAAGCAATTAGGTCGCTGGATTTGCTCGAATGAGAACGGTATGAACCTTACCGTCGTTTGAATATTTAATGACAACCTTTTTTTCCAAAGTATTATTTTTTTACGGACATTTAGAATTGTAATGGAATTGGATGTGTATCCATGTGATCAGCAAGTAAATCCTAGTTTGTAGAAATTACAATACTCTTTAACTGTGCTCTAAATACGAATGTCTTAATTGTAAGCGATCCTGCGCTTTATTTTTAAATCATAACACAATATCTCGAATGAAACCTTAACGGAGTGCGAGTTGAACTCGCGTGAAAATGTTTCCGTATATCACAATATTTAGTTTATTTACCAAGTTAGTCCGTGAACCCTATCGGTTTTGTCGTAATCTGTAAGTAATAAGTAATCTATGCTAAATTGAAATAAATAAACGTTTACCAAATATTTTTTCAAGCATAATTTACGAGTCCCATTCTTTCTTCTTGACGTGGTTGGTGTAAGAAGCAACTAATGGAAAGCCTTTAAAACACAATGGCTACTAACAGATGGTGAGATACCCATCTTGAAAAACATCAAAATTCAGCAGACCGGTGACGCGTGGCCCTCACAAGGTGTGCAGTGTCTTGTACTGCAATCGCGAATCAAAGCCAAGCTCTCAAACTATAGATCTCCGTGGAAGAGCGGCGTACACGCGGTAAAACCGTAAAGTCCATAGTCTACAGTAGGCATTTACCATCAGTTAAACTGTTAGCAAGTTTTTCACTTTTACTTTTTCACACTAGAACATGGAATTTAACAAAAAATATACGCATTTAAATACTTAACATTTTCAGTTTTTACAGAACGAATGAATAAAAGCAACTTGACCATAATTTATTTGTCAATGTACAAAACAAGAAGTGCAACTACATAATCTTGTTTATTTTTCCTGCCTCTGGTGGACTCCGGGATATTGAAAAAAATATCGCTACGTAATAGTGACTTATTTCAGAGCTATTATCTCTGTTCCACTGAGTTTGCAATTTCCGCCGAGAGCCTGCACTTGTGTCTCCGCAACGCTTTCTCCCTCGCAACAAGCGTTTTCAACTGTTTATAACATCTCTTTATTGAATATTTTACATGGTTTTATAAAAAGTGTTTGAAAATAAAAAAGATAAGCTCCGGATTTTTTAATATATAATGTACAATAGAGATTTTTAAGAGTCAATAGCCTAATGGGTGCTTTTGTTTAATAGTTTAGATTGCTGGCTCTGGTACATGATGTCGTCGGTTTGTGCTCGCCGTTTGACTTTTTTCTAAAACCACTCCAAATAAAAAAAGCAGCTTGACAGAGTACCAGAAGTTGGAGTTACAAGAAAGGATACTAGTTAGCATTTATTTAAGTACTAATTATTTTATCAAGTACATATTCATTATTAGCGTTTGTCATGTATTTCAACTTTTAAAGGAATCTTATCTTTGCAAATAATAATTAATAATCTGCAATTCCCAATACAGGGGTAGACAGAGGTGAAGTCCCTTCGACCCACTTTCCACCGAAGATATCTTTGGGACAACGTGACAGGTGGTGAGCTAGACGCCGTCTTTATGTCCAAGCCAACGATATAATTCGTACATAGGTTTTTGAAAAACCCATTGGTACGAGCCTGCCACCTGGGGATCGAACTCGGATCTCTCGACTCGAAATTCCGACCATCCAACCACTCGGTTATCGTGACTTTTTTTAAAATAATACTGTGCCTCAGAGAAAATGCAGGCAATTTGTGAAGAATATAAAAAAAAAACTAATCTCCATGTCAAGTATTACAGACTTCATCGAATGAAACTTAATTGAATACTAATAAGTGAATAATGCGAGGGTCCAACGTTTTGTAGCGCCGTTACTTTGTTATCGGATTCTCAAAAGGGCTTCTTAAATTCAGCAGCGTCTACAATTTATTGTACAAATTATTTTGGAGCTTAAAATAAAGCAAGATGTCGTAACAAGTAAATACTTAAATCAACTATAGAAATGATAAGTACTATATTTAGATGGTAAGGGGTCATTGTAGAAGCGTGCACGTCGCGACCCCTGCCAGCCCTTTTCAGGGCTGCAATTCTACTCAGCTGCGCACACATGCCAACGAGGGTTAGGGCGCCCCCCCAGCCGACGCACACCTGTTCATCCCCGTTGATATGGAATGCAGCGCACAAAGCGGCGATGGGGACCGCCACCCGACACGCACAGCCCGACACGGCGGAAGGTGGAGGACTGTGTGCAGAGTTGGCACGTGGAATGTTAGAGGAGGCATGAGAGATAAGACGAATGAGTTGATTAAAATAATGAAAGAAAGAGAACTAGATGTCGTGTGTTTGTTGGAGACCAAACGGAGGGGCAGTAGTACTGAAGACCTCCCTGGCGGGGCGTTAGCTCTATGGTCCGGTGTCCCGGAGAGCGAGAGCGCCTGCTAGGGAGTGGGGGTGCTGCTGGCGTTTCGGTTGGTCGATGTTATGACAGAATATAAGGCTGTTAACTCAAGACTTCTCTGGGTTCGCTTTAAATTGGGACTGACGAAGTTATTCCTTTTGGCTGTTTATGCGCCGGTAGCTTCGTCGTCCAGGGATGAGCTGGAGGTGTTTTGGGAGAATGGAAGTGAAGTTCTAGATGTGGTTAGGGGAAACAAAAGAATTGTTGTATGTGGTGATTTGAATGGATGGGTTGGTACCGCTCGGCCAGGGTACGAGTCAGTGCTTGGAATGTTTGGTGATAAAAAGGTTAACGATGCTGGCAAGCTTATACTGGCTGTATGCAAGGAAAAGGGTCTTCTTGTGACAAACACTATGTTTAGTCACAAGAATATCCACATGTAAACTAGAAAAAGAGAGAATGAGAGAAGTATGATCGATTTATTCCTGGTGGATAACCGACTGCGAAAACAGGTGATGGATACTCGAGTGTTCAGAGGTGCTGACCTGGAAACGGATCACTATCTAATGATTACTAGATTACTGTTCGCGGGTTGGCGCCACCGGACGATAGCATCCGAAGCTGGAAGCTTCAGGAAGCGGACACTAGAGATAAATATCAAGCAAGGGTAGCCGAAATGCTTGACATCATCGATGTCAGAAAAGAATGTGTGGACAAAATATGGCAGAGCCTTAGGGATGGAATGGTTTCTGCAGCGGAAGACGTGTGAGGATCTGTGAAAAGAGGTAGTAGTAAAAAGGGTGATGCATGGTGATATAACGAAGTGAAAGAAGCAGTTAATAAGAAGCAGAAAGCATGGTTAGACTACTTGGCCTCTAGTAATAATAAGGATATGAGAGAGAAGAGGAAAGAAAGATATAAGCTCCAGAAAGTTCACACGAAAGCATTGATTGAGGAACTGCGTGAAAGGAGTAGAATGAAAGCGGACGAAAGGTTGTCGCATAACTTCAAGGAGAACTCCAAACTCTTCTGGAAAGAGGTTGAAAGGACCCGGAGTGGTGCGACAACCTTAAGAATGAGCAAAGTGCTTTCGAGAACCAATGACATTCTCTCAGAAAAATCGGACGTCATGCAGCGATGGAGCGAATTTTATAGAGAGATGTATGCGTGTGATGATCTTAGTGAGGGATCCGGGGGTGACGCCGTGACTGGTACGCCAGACTCGGACCTCGATGACACTGAGGTTATCAGTATGAAACAGATTGAATGTGCGATAAGAAGTTTGAAATATGGTAAGGCTGCGGAACTAGACAGAGTTACTGAAATGGTCAATTATGGTGGGCCTCTCGTCTGGGACACCTTTCATCTGCTGTGAAATTTGTGCTGGCTGACGGGGGCTGTCCCGGATGATTGGCGATCCGCGGTCATTGTGCCTTTATATAAAGGTAAAGGTTCACATTATGACTGCGGGTGCTATCGGGTGATCAGCTTGACCAGTTTAGGAAGTAAAGTTTACTCGAAGGTTTTAACACGAAGGATGCAAGAGAAATCGGAAAGATTTCTATGGGAGGCACAATGCGGATTTAGACCTGGAAGAGGATACACGGATGAAATGTTTTCTCTCCGCATGATCAAGGAGAAGCTTCTGGCTGCTAACCAGAAGATTTTCTGTGCTTTTGTGGATCTTGGGAAAGCATTTGATAAGGTTGTAAGGAAGAAAATGTGGGAACTGTTGCCGGGGTATGATGTGGATGGTCGATTGCTAAGGGCTGTGCAGTCACTTTACTGTGACTGTAAAGCCTGTGTGCGGGTAGGGCATGACCTGTCACCCATGTTTAGCATCGGGCGTAAAACAGGGTTGTGTCATGTCTTACTGGCTGTTCATACTGTATCTCGACACCTGTTTACAGAAGCTGAAAGATAGTTGTTTGGGTGTGAAATTGGGTGATATTAAAGTAAATTGTCTGCTGTATGCTGATGATGCAGTGCTTATTGCACCATCAGAGGCAGAACTAGTAAAACTAAGGTTCGGGTATTTGAAAGGGACGAAGAAAGAACGAAGTGTGAAATATGGGTAAATCAGGAATGTCTAGAACAGGTGAATGAAATTGTATACTTGGGGAGTGCGTTTAGCGGGGATGGAAGATGTGATTTAGATGTGGACAGGCGTGTCGCTGCTGGGAACAAAGTCAATGGTGCCCTGACTGCGTTAATCAAAAGGCAAGGCGTAGTGAAAAGTGCACGCCTTGAAATACATGACGCAGAGTTGGTACCGACTTTGTTATATGGCAGAGAAACCTGGGTATGCCAGAAGAAGCATAAAAGCAGGTTGAATGCAGTGGAGATGCGATCTCTTCGTAAAATGTGCAACCTTACCATGGCCGACCGAAAGCGAAACGAAGAGATACGCAATATGGCAGGTTTGAAAGATGACCTTGTCACAAAAATTGATAAGGGCGTGCTTCGATGGTTTGGGCACGTTGAGCGAATGAGTGAAGACCGAATGGTGAAGAAAATATATAGCGTGAAAGTTAACATTAAAAGGGGTCGAGGTAGACCGAAACTAACTTTCGAAGACCATGCGAGCAAATTGCTCGAAGAGGGGAGGGTCAAGATTACTCGGATACCTCGACGTGCATGTATGAAGAAGATGATGAATCTGAAAGAAGGAAAGAGGTATGTAGGGATCGTGACACTTGGCGATCTGTTCTCTCTGGCTACCCCGTCAGGGATTGTGCTTGAAGAGAAGTAAGTAAGTAGATGGTAAGATATTATAACCTTTGAAAACTTGCCTAATGCCAGAAAACATCAATATTACAACACATCACTTGCATTGCTATTATTCGAAAGTAAGCGTGGGTAATGAAAAGATTGAGTTAAATACGTGTATTCATCTGCAATATTTGCCATCGAAATGCTTTATGAAAGCCTGCAACCGAATTGAGAAAAACCTTTTTATAATTCGGTAATAATTGTTGATGAGATTGCCGCTGACGATAGCGACGATCTTTCTCACGTATCTCTCTATTATTGTAGTGTTATTTGTGTTCGTTCCAAAATACTTTCTGGTATAAAGGCAATAACAATGGAATTTCTAAATCAAGTTTTATGTTAACTACTTATATAATTAGCTGTAGGATGCGGTTGCTTGTAAAAACTCGCCTCGTAGAACAACGCAGTACGCCCATGGCAGCGAATGAATAGAAATCGAGCAGGTACAGAGAGCTCTCCACTTACGTTGCTAATTGGATGAAGGTGAACTACTGGTATTCAATAAGCGTATAGTCCTACGTAGTTACGCTTCAATACACTTCATTCTTTGATCTTCTCGAGCCCGCTTGCTAATTAATAAAAAAAATGCTAATTAATCATTTGCTAATGTCTTTTAGGTTATTTTTAATACGATTCAAAGGAATAAGAGATAAATTATGACTATTGATATGCAATATATAAGACTTTTAACAGTGGTAGAGCCATGCATCAGCTTCTGTTGTTGCCGGCCGGCTCGACGTGGGGAAGTACCACGACCTCACAGAATTACGGCGTGAAGTAGAAGTCTAACAAACTTGTGCGTTTCGTCTGATGAGTGCAGGTAACCGGTGGCCTACCCACCCCCCTCCCCCAATTCTGGGGGGGAGGAGGGAGCACTCAAAGTGTAGTTAGACTACTCTAAGTATAGTGAATTACTCTAAGTATTGCGGGTGTTCATGGGCGGCGGTAATTACTTACCATCACGTGAGCCACCTGCTCGTTTGCCTCCCTTTTCTATATATAAAAAAAGATAAAAATACCAGAACTGAACTGATCTCTTTTCAACAAAAACTTATACAGTTTTTTTCGAAAATTGTTATAAATAAAACGTACGTTATGACTGCGAAACAACTTGACTGTTTATACACGTTTTATCTTTCACAGGATACGACGACGGCAGCAATAAGTGCGCGGAGTGCTTTTCAAACAGACAGTGCAATAAACAGGCGAGAGGCGGGAGCAGCCGTTATCTGCAATATTAAGGAGATAATAAACTTGGGAGACGGCCGATAAAGCTTGAGAGAGCCCTCGTGAAGAGAATCTTTAATTTGTAATTTAGTATGAAATACTTAAGATGGCGTAGCGCAAAAGGACTTCACGCAATTCCCAATATAGGGGTAGACAGAGGTCTAGTCTAGACAATTAAGTCCCTTAAACCCACCTTCCACCGAAGATATTTTCGGGACAACGTGACAGGTGGTGAGTCCGTCGCCCTCTTTATGCTCAAGCTAACGATTTAATTTGTACATAAGTTTGTTGAAAAACTCATTGGTACGAGCCTGCCACCTGGGGATCGAACTCGGGTCTCTCGACTTGTAATTCCAACCACCCAACCGCTGCTATCGTGAATTTCGGTGCAAAATGACTATAGGTAAAATTGGCGTTGTTTAAGACGATGATTGGTAGAATTCCACACGGTGACGCAGTGGTTCTCTGAGCTTTGGTTATGACCTTGTCTGTCACATGCGCAAAATAGTACTCAAATATATTAGGGTAATTTTCAGGGGAGGCCTACGTTCCTTTAATCGTTTTTACCTTTAATCGGCTGGATAAATAAACCTAGTTTATTCACTTTTTAGATAATTCATAAACTAAAACACCAATCCATAACAATATCACAATGATATAGGAAGCAATCATCTTGTGATTAAAACTTTATTGAAGTTGCAAAGACCTTAGAATACTAAAATACATACATTGTCGTCTCAAGTGGCCTGCACGTGGGCATAGGTGGTTTAGAAGGAACACTTTTTTTAGTTGCCTTCAAAAACAAAAAGCAAAGGATTACTATAGCCTTAACAAAGGATTACCTTAGCCTTACTTTTTACTTATTAATTTAAATGAAGAAGTCACGATAGCTGAGTGGTTGGTTGGTCGGAATTTTGAGTCAAGATAACCGAGTTCGATCCCAGGTGGCAGGCTCGTACCAATGGGTTTTTAAAAAACTTATGTACAAATTATATCGTTGGCTTGGACATAAATACGGCGACGGGCTCACCACCTGTCACGTTGTCCCGAAAATATCTTCGGTAGAAGGAGCGTCGTAGGGACTCAATTGTCTAAACTAGATCTCTATCTACCCCTGTATTGGGAATTGCGTGAAGATATTACGATACGATTTGCTGACAGATATAGGAGGTACCTGTCAACAAATCTTGTATTATTGCCTAAATCCTAAACGTCAGAAAGTGCAGCGGTTTCCATCATCAGCTCAGCATTGGATGGATGACTTATGTAAATGATTTTATATACGTCATCCAATAAGAATGCTCAAAACATTCAAAATTTATAAGATTCGTGGAGTATTGTTGATTTTTTTTTTGAGATTCAATCATCAGACACTGTCACGGGGTAAATGACACCAAGTGGAAGTATACTCTCTCACACAAAAAAAGTAATATTCGAAATCGGTTCTCATGTGACGGAGTTATGAGGTAACAAACGTTATAAGAACATACAACCTACTTGAGAAACTTTTCTTTTTTTAAAGTCTGTTAAAAGCTACGGTTCAGGGGCCCATTAATTGAAATATTCGTTACACATGTCAGCAATGGCATGAATTTCAGGTTTTAATTAGAAAAATGTTATCGTAAATGGCTTCTTACATTTTGGCTCATAGGCTTTTTTATTTACCTAGCGAGTAAAATCTTACTTAACGAGATGATGATGACGAAGAATAAAAATTTTAATATTACTTTTAAATAGCATACTGAAGTCACTTTTTCTTCTATTCCCTTCATTTTCAGTTACTGTAGATTATCCCTAATTAATGGGCCCCGTTTAAAGAAAATATTCCATTTTATTCAACTTACTAATTAGCAAATTTCAACGAAGTCCGCCTTCTTTTCATGATTAAAAATAATTCGACCCCGCATTTTGTAAACCAAGAAGAAGACTTCTTATTACTGACGAAAGCTCTTTAATTTAAACGAAGAATTTTTCATAATATCTGCTTGCGTTAGAGTTTACTTTTGAAATAGCAAAACGACAAATAATTAATTAGCCTTCAACGTAATTAGATGATAATGATTTATATAAATATATATAATATTATATATATATATATATATATATATATATATATATATATATATATATATATATATATATATATATATATGTATATATATATATATATATACATATATATATATATATATATATATATATATATATATATATCCCACCTGTCACGTTGTCCCTAAAATATCTTCGGTGAAAGGTGGGTCGAAGGGACTTAATTGTCTAGACTCGGCCTCTGTCTACCCCTGTATTGGGAATAGCGTGAAGATATATGATAATGATTTGGTTTTTAATTTTCTAAAGCAATGTGTAGCTCAAGTGATCAAGTGCATTAACTATTTATTTATGATTTAAAGAGTTAGTATTAATATGCAACTAATCATAACACAAACCAATGTAAAAGTATTGAATGTTTGTAACTTATGCAAGATATGGTGAAGATAAATAGATGTGGAGAAGTTACAGCTTAAAACTTTACTTTATCGTACTGAATAATTGTTTGTTACACTACACTGAAAGATGTGGACAACTTTTTTGCAAAAAATTTGTAATATAACCCTAAAGAGTACAGTTAGTGACGCTTCTTTGTAAGTTATGTGTAGGTCTGGATAAAATAAATAATTTTAGAATATTTTCCTTCAACTCGTCATTGGGTATCTCGTTTGCTTTCGACAAAGCGCTGTGCTGCTAACGAGAGTCGAGTTAAAATATTTTGCAGAATTTTTATGGATATCATTTACACTCATTTGAATTTTATAGAGGCTGCGCCTGAATTCTTTGGGTCTCATTTAGGATTCCCCGCTCTTCAGAACGTCTACCACCCGACGTTACAACGAAGATTTTATTTTTATCGTCACGTTGAAATGCTTTTGACTAAATATCTTTAACATTTTTGCCTGAAAACAAATATTTACGTTAGGTACTTTAAAATCACTGTATATCCAGTGAAATACCGCTCACACGAGAGTAAGGATTGCAGTAAATGACCTAAGCAGTTGCAATAAGGGCAACTTTTAATTTTATTTAGATCGCTCTAATTAAACAAAAAAGTTTGCAAACAAAATGTCTTTGCAAAATTACCACAGATGACTCGTCAGGCTATTGAGTAGTTATGAAAATCTCTAGCCCATTGTTGGTTTTTTTTTATAGAAAAGGGAGGCAAACCTGCAGGTGGCTCACGTGGTGGTAAGTGATTACCACCGCCCATGAACACCCGCAATACCAGAGGCATAGCAGATGCGTTGCCACCCTTAGGGGGTTTGGGCCTCCGGTTACCTGCACTCAACAGACGAAACGTAGAAGTTTGTAAGACTTCTACTTCACGCTGGTATTCTGTGAGGTCGTGGTACTTCCCCGGTCGAGCCGGCCCATTCGTGCAACAACAAAAGCTGATGCGTGGCTCTACCACTCTTAACATGTAACTTCAATCGAAGCCTTAACTAGGACACAACCTTTGTTACTCTTTTGTTGAGTGGTAGAAATTAGCCTTCGTTTTTCTTCCACTTATTTTTCTTATCTTTTTCACCTTTTTCTTCGGGGTGGAAATAAGAAAGTGTTACTATAAAAGGTATTTTGTTTAAATTTGTCAATTTTTTACCGACTTTAAAAAAAAGAAGGAGGTTCTGAGTTCGGTTGTAAGTGCTTTTGTTTCATTTAATGTTTTTACCTTTATATTTCTTAAAAAATATTTTTGTGAGTAGTGCTAAGTGTGGAGTTTCCGTCCGGTTGTCAAAGTGCCAACAGTGTTGGGATTATTCCTCTAGAAAATTAAAGTTTTAAAAAGTTATATGCCACATCTGAACAAAGAACACCGTTAAAGAACAACACTACAGGTGTCGTAATAGAAGCGAAATCGAATTTTCACTAAATCTGTCCACTAATTTGAAATTGAAGACCTACATCAACATCAAAGGTAAGAAAATTATTTAAACGCCATTTTGACATTTAAAGATAAATAAATAAATAAATATCTTCACGCAATTCCCAAGACAGGGGTAGACAGAGGTCGAGTCTAGACAATTAAGTCCCTTCAACCCACCTTTCACCGAAGATATTTTCGGGACAACGTGACAGGTGGTGAGCCCGTCGCCGCCTTTATGTCCAAGCCAACGATATTCGTACATAAGTTTTTGAAAAACCTATTGGTACGAGCCTACCAACTGGGGATCGAACTCGGGTCTATTGACTCGAAATTCCGACCATCCAACCATTCGGCTATCGTGACATTTAAAGAGATATTTGATATTCTACTGTCACTTATGTTGATGTCACTTGTCACTCGGTTAGTTTGGTATCGACCACAGTGCTGCCAGATCAAGAAAATCTAAAGTTACTATTACGTTCCGTTTCACATAACTTGACCTGAGATTATGGAAGAACAATTTGAAATGTTATTTGAAAAAATGAAAATAGAAATGAAAAACCAGACAATTGAATTAACAGAATCTCTTACAAAAAATATTATGGATCGGATGGATGAAAAACTAATGCCTATCAGAGAGGAAATAGAAAAACTAAAAGAAAAAATTAGCAAATTAGAAAAGGAGTTCGAACAATTAAAAAAGGAAAAGAAAAGTAATAAATTAATTATTTTTGGATTAGAAAAGAGCGAAAAATCAACAGCTGAACTGTACCAGAATATAAAGGAAAACTTCAAAAGAGACTTAAACATTAAGTTAGAAGAAAACGAACTTCACAAATTAAACCGATCAGGGAAGCCAAAACCCGAAAACAAACCGAGACCTATACTGTGTTCTCTTGTAAGCGAATGGAAGAAGAAAGAAATTATGAAAAACAAAAAGAAACTAAACGGAATTTATTTATCAGACGATTATTCGACAGAAGTATTAGAGAAAAGAAAGGCACTACAACCCCAATTACTAGAAGAGAGGAGAAAAGGAAACATAGCTTTCCTGAAATACGATAAAATTATAATCAAAGAACCTAACACCAACAATGACAAAAGGAAAAGAGAACAATCTACCTCTCCACTGTCACCGTCAAAGTCTCAGCCCAAAAAACAACAGACGCTGAGCTCTCTTAAAAATACCAAGAACAATAGAACAAACGCTTTCGATGCAATGAGAATCAAATCAAATTCTCTAACCGATATTTCCATACGCAAGAACCTATAGCAAACAAAATTTTGGATCACCGGAAACTCAAACAAACTGCGAAAGTCAACAAACCGTAAAAACACAAACTCCCCCAATCCGACTGGTCCTCGTGGGGGATGAAGACCACAACCCTCCAACATTCCATGAAAGAAAAGGAAAAATCTATATTGCTGCACTAAATACCCTTACTCTAAAAAATGAAGAAAACTTAACAGAATTAACATTTGCGCTAGAACATATCAAATGGGATATCGTTGGCGTTAGCGAAGTGAGACGATTAGGAGAAAGAATTGTTTCATGTCAGGATTTTTTATTATACCATGTAGGGACCACTCCTGGCCACCATGTGGTTGGCTTTATTATCAAGAAACACCTGACAGACTTTATAGAAGGTTTTATAGGCATTTCGGAGCGCACAGTGATGATAAATTTAAAGCTACCAGGATACCAAGACTCATGGCCGATTATACAAGTGTACTCACGCACAGAACAGTCAGACTTAGAAACAATAGATTCATTTTATCATCAATTAAATAAAGCCATCCGTGATCACGCACATAAAAACTTAATAGTAATGGGAGACTTCAATGGCAAAATTGGAGATAAACGTCCTGGAGAAAACACACTAGGACCATTCACATACTACAACAAAACCAGAAGCAGGAACGGAGAAAAAATTATAAACTTTACCTTAGTAAACGACTTACTATTTTAAATACTATGTATAAGAAAAATAAGAAAAGAATGTGGACTTGGATCTCACCAGATGGGAACACAAAAAATGAAATTGATTTCTTCATGACCAATAAAAAAAGTTACTTCAGCAACTTTAACGTCATCAACCAACTCAACTTCAACACCAATCATATGCTGATCAGGGCAGAATTAAAAACAAAAGAACCAAAGAAACCTAGACCAAAACAAGAACCAGTAAATGTTAAGCTCGAAAAACACCAAATGGATCAACTAACAGCCAGCCTAAGAGACAAATTCACAAACTTCAAAGAAAACAAACAGAACCTAAACATACAAGAAAAATACAACTGGATAGAAAACATTATTAAAACTGAAACGAAACTCGCTACTACTACCACCTGTAAGCAACACAAACAATGGCTTACTACCACCATTATAAAATTACTAGAACAGAGGAGCCACTTAATTAATACAAGAGACGCAAAGGACAGAAGGATACAACTAAGAGAAATTAACAAAGAAATAAAGAAAAGCTTGAGAAAAGATAGGAACAGAAATAGAATGGAGACAATTGAAAGACACATAACAAAAACGGGTGGTGTCAAATAAGCATACAAGGAACTAACGAAATCTACAGACTGGCTAGTAAAAATTAAAAGCAAAAGAGGAAAATCGAAACACGACAGAAAAGATATGTTGGAAATTGCAACATCTTATTACAAAGAACTGTATGAGGACAACATTACCTCGAGAGAAGAAATAAATTTAGTGGAGAATTCAGATAACCCAAAATGCTTTACGTAGAAATAGAGAAAGCAATAGACACACAAGGAAAAGACAAAGCATCAGGACCCGATGGTATAAGTAACGAGATTTTAATACAAAATAAGCAGGCAATCACACCGGTCCTCAAAGAAATGTTCAATGTTATCATAGACACAGAAATTATCCCACAGCAATGGACAGAATCTAATATTGTCCTTCTATACAAAAAGGGAGACAAACATGACATCGGAAACTACCATCCAATCAGTCTCATGTCTAACATATATAAGATATTTGCCAAGATAATGCTAAAACGTATTGAAGGAATTCTAGATGAACACCAACCAATTGAACAGGCGGGCTTTCGGAATGGTTTCTCGGTAATCGATCACATTCATGCTGTCCGCCAAGTCTTAGAAAAATATAAAGCATACCAGCGCGAGTACTATATTGCTTTCATCGATTATACTAAAACATTCGACTCCTTGTACCACCAAAAGATATGGGAGTCCCTGAAGGAACAAGGAATCGAACAAAAATATATCCGCTTAATTAAAAAGATATACAGTCAAAGCACCGCGAGAATCCAACTAGAAAAAAAAGGGGAACCATTTAGAATAGGAAAGGATGTCAGACAAGGGGACCCTCTATCTCCAAAACTATTCTGAGCGGTTCTCGAAACAATATTTAGAAGTCTCAACTGGGAAACCGTCGGAATAAATGTGGACGGAGCCTCCCTAACACACTTGAGGTTCGCAGACGACATAGTGATATTTGCTGAAACACCGGAAAACATACAAAAAATAATACAACAGCTAGCTGATGAAAGTCAGAAGATAGGTTTAAAGTTGAACCCTGATAAAACCAAAGTTATGACAAATGGAATAAAGACGACTATACATTTAGGAAATAACCAAATCGATTACACCGATGAATACACCTATTTGAGACAGCTAATAACACAAGAGGATCCAATACGAAAAGAAGTCGAGAGAAGAATAACAAATGGCTGGAAAAGATACTGGAGTCTGAGAGAGGCCATGAAAGACACAACTCTTCACATTAATATAAAGAAAAAACTTTTCAACACCTATGTACTACCTGTTTTAATGTATGGCAGCCAAACATGGGCTTTGACACAAAATACGACGAGGAAACTTGAAATCTGTCAACACGCAATGGAAAGAAGTATGTTGAATGTGAAAAGGTCTAACCGAATAAAAAAGCATGTCATCAGAAAAAAGACGAAGGTCATAGACATAACATCCAAAATCAAAAGACTCAAATGGCAATGGGCAGGTCACATGATAGGAGGTCCAGAGAAATGGAGTAAAATTGTGACACAATGGTATCCCAGAGAAGGAAAATGAAGAGAGGCAGGCCACATAAAAGATGGGATTAGGCATTAGGCATATTGCACATTAGGCAAGTAGCAGGAGTAACGTGGAATAGAGTGGCCCAAGATAGGCAGGAATGGAAAAGGTTGGAGGTGGCCTTTGCCGATTGGCAAACAGACCTACAAAAAATAATTAAGTATTAGAAAAGAATAGATTAAGATTAGTTGCAAAAATATATTTATTAGTTAATAAATTTGTAGTTCTTAATGTTTTGTAATAGATGCTAAGTCGGTCTGAAAAAATATTATTATTATTATAGTGCTAAGTAAAATATTTCATTTAAATTATAAATAAATAAATATCTTCACGCATTTCCCAATACAGGGGTAGACAGAGGTCTAGTCTAGACAATTAAGTCCCTTCGACCCACCTTCCACCGAAGATATTTTCGGGACAACGTGACAGGTGGTGAGCCCGTCGCCGTCTTTATGTCCAAGCCAACGATACAATTCGTACATAAGTTTTTGAAAAACTCATTGGTACGAGCCTGCCACTTGAATTAAACTCGAGTCTCTTGACTCGAAATTCTGACCACCAGACCACTCGGCTATAGTGACTGTCCGTGTAATATATAATAGTAACATATAATACACTAATATATATAAAATAATTTAATGTAATATACATATCAATATATTTATCAATATATTGTGTAATACACAAAATATGTACATAAAAAATCTAAGTATTGCTAAGTAATGCCTAGTGATTGCATAGTAACAAGTAATGATTTTTGACTTGAGTCTTAAATTTGTCTATAAAGGTCGCTCGGTGGATGTGCAGAGAAAGCTCATTCCACAAGAAGATAGCTTTGACGGTAAAGGAAATTTTAAAGTATTTGGTTCGATAAACATGCGGTGACAGAATAAATTCATCGACCGAACGTAGAACTTTTTCTGGTCTTTTATGTCCGAAGAACTTGAAGTTCTCCTTCAAATAACTCGGTGTCATTGGATTAAACAAAACACAGTACAGAAGAGAAACTGCAAAAGGTACTGCCCAGTACGTAGGTTTAATTCCAGTAATATTGTTAAAGAACACTCTATTTTCAAAAAATTACCGCTTTCAAAAAGAACACAAAATAACTTTATCAGCTAAACTTGTAACATATTGATTAAATAAAATAGCCTAATAATATGCAGTACTTACTGATGTGGTTGAAGGCGGTGTCGATGTAACAGCCTCTCTTAACTGAGTATAATTGTAATGTTAATATATCAAGACTTGGCGTCGATTTAAAGCACTTAAATATGTTTAATCATTGTTTAAATTATTAACAAGTAAAGCTAATTATTTTGTTTTCTTTTCGAAGGTCGGGCATTTTTTTAAAGGGACATTTTTTATTATTTTAAGGTATATATGTCGTCGTAAAGCGTGCATGCTAATGGAACCATAAAGGCTTTATAAAAATTTTTGTCGTCAATGATTTAAAGCAGAACAAAAACTGCTGGAGTTATCTAAAGAACAATATCCAGCCTCGCGACTGGCTACGGACACGTGTGAGATATCGCACTGCAGTAGGATTACCTCGGCGCGACGCCGGTGTCCAATTGCTTGCTTCGGTTGTTTTAAAATGGTAAACTTACTTCAATACAAATTGAAATCTAAAGAAAAGCTCGGTGCTTCAGTAAAGATAAGTAAAAGGGAGATATATTAAGATGTAAAACGCATCATTATAGTTTAACAAAATTTTTGTTCGTCGTATGCTGTATGTCAGTACATACTGCAGTCAGTGGACATTACACTACTCGTATTACAGGGTGCAGGTGGGTCGGGCCGTCCATTGCTTCAGCAGCAAAAATATGATTTTTCATAGGCCTTATTTGATTATAATATGTAATTTCTGGATAATGAATGGAAAAGGTAAAAACAATACGTACACACAGTTGAATTCCTGAGATAACCCAGCGCTGTCGCAAATACCGTCCGTGGGAGAACCAACACAAAGAGCGCGATAAGCGGCGCTCCGAATGAACAAGTTTCACAAAGTTTTATCTGACATAAAACACCACTCCGTACTATTACGGAGAGAAAGGCGCTTAGTTGAGTTTGGAGCGCTACTGGAAAAAGTTTTAAATGCGGACGACAAGCTTATTTGCGGTTGAAGAAATGCCACGCGGAACCCCATTGGTTTTAATATAAAAGTCTATGAAGTGAATTGAAACAAAATATTTCTGAATAAAATAAAACATTTTACAATGGTGTTCGGAAAATTGAAAATTAAACTTTGTCAATACAATAAATAATAAATATATACATGGATAGAGATAACATTAAATAACTTACTCTGTACCTAAGTAAGCAGCTTAAGGAATTTGTGTTATGGAATAGGAAACAACAAACGCCAGAAAATGTAGAAATATTGATTGTTCTAAGTTGGGTCAATATGGAAAAACCGGGTCCGGGAGTCAAACCCTCAGCGATGGCAATACCTAGAAAACCGTAACTCGTACTTCGGGGGTCGCCAGTACACAGTACACAATAATAAAAAGGCATTACAGTAAGATATCCTGACATCTAGGATTGAAATAATATTTCTAACAATATACATATACGGGAAGCAAATTGTTTAGATAAAACTTTATATGGAGCAAAGCAGAGTTTAGAGCGGCCCCAATAATGTATTCACCGGAAGTGCCGGTGCAGCGCGGGAGGCCAATCTTCACAGATCGATTGTGGGTCTGACGCTGTAAATTATCTTATTTATACCTATTGTGACAATACATTTTATTTATATTGCACAATTGTGCTCTCTTTACTTATAAAAGGCGGTGACAGGTTCACCACCTGCCACGGTGCCCCAAAATAAGTTCCGGTAAAATATGGGTCGAAAAGACCAAGTGCCAAGTCCTCTGACTACCACTGTATTGGAAAATTGTGCGTGAAGACAGAATAAAATATTTTTTAGACATTTATATAAGAAAGTATGTTTTTATAGACTAATGACTGATACGGAGCCAGCCACCTGATATATAGCACTTGTATTTGAATAAGTTGATCTATTTTAAAAATTTTATAATAAATAAATATCTTTACGCAATTCCCAATACAGGGCTAGACAAAGATCTAGTCTAGACAATTATGTTCCTTTGACCCTCCACCGAAGATATTTTCGAGACAACGTGACAGGTTGTGAGCCCGTCGCCGTCTTTATGTCCAAGCCAACGATATATTTCGTACATAAAATTTTGAAAAACCCATTGGTCTCGTACCAATGGGTTTTTCAAAAACTTATGTACCTGCCACTTGGGGATCGAACTCGCGTCTCTTGACTCGAAATTACGACCACCCAACCACTCGGCTATGGTAACTTCTATCTTGAACTTTAAAAATTCTAAAAATTTTGTATTTAATATTTTTTATATTAATTTAATATTTTTTTAAAAATGTATAAAAAATTATCACTGATGCGTTACGAAGAGTCTAAGAAGTACAAAAAGTGAGTCTATTTTGACGTGCTGCCTCGTAGATAAAAAATATATTGAAACTGTAAAGTGTGCTCACAAGCCACTAAAACGTTTGGCGTGTCTTTTGTAATCGAGCAAAGGTCTGATCGAAGCGTATTATATTGGTTAATCAAAGCGGGCGCAGACTTATCTTAACGAAATTGCTGTGAGTGCAGAAGGGAAATCCAATTTATTTCGCTTCATCAATTATCTTTAATGTCTACTATCTTAATGTATCGGATTCTTACTTTACTCCTTAGTACGACTTACCTACCTAATATGATTTTTGCTTATTTAATCATGTTTTAGCATATTGCTATTTTTATTCAACGATCCACTAGATGTCGTAAAGTTTGTTTTTAAAGAAATATCAAATTATTAATTTTCTGTATTTAGAAAAGCTTTTTTAATTTTTAATTAACAAAAAAGTGACAAGAAAAGTTCTGGTGTTTCATCTATTAAAGACATACATCATAGCGAAAAAGCACTTTAAATCAATCCGGTTTACTTTTTCCGGATTAATTTAAAAGTGGACGACTCTCTACACAACTCTACCGTAAGCTAGACAGCCAGCGTGACATTCTCAAGACCAATGGTATATAAAATTGTTCTAAAGACTTCACTAAATGCCTGTGCAAAAAAACATTCATTATTTTCATTAGACCATTTACAATTTCGTCCAAATTGACAACACAAAAATATAAAGTAACGTTCTAATAGTACAGAGAGAGAGAGAGAGAGAGAGAGAGAGCGACTGGAACTTTAGATAAGCCGCTCCGCCCTCGCCACTAATTGGATGGAGGCCATGCGATGGTACTCGATAGATCATCATTTCGTCTCCTTGCATGTGGTTTAATTAGATGACTCTTTGTGTAAGTTGTTGGCGTGGTGTAAGGAGCTTACTGATATTTCTTTTTTTTTATCTCGGACTCATCGAGAAGATAGCAGCAATGCTATGTGGATACTACAAACATTAGTGTCTTAAATAAAACATTACTTTTCGTTTTTGTGTCGGTTTAGTCTCGGTTTTGTAATCATTTGAAAATAATCTTGAAGTTAAGTTTGTAAATACATTTTTAATCTCTTAAAAATTTATTACAGCAAAATTTTTCAAAAAAAATTGCTTCACTTTGTCTGCCGTAGCACAGCATAAAACGTATAAGAGGACTTCAGAATCTGAAACAAGGACATTTTGAAGATGATGAACTTAAACATAATTTTTTATATATATTTGTAAATTTTACATTATGGCATCATTTATTATTTATACATATTTATTGAACACAAACATTCGTATTGCATTTATGTTATTAAATATATGGTAGATTTATTAATATTTAAGTAGTAAGAATCAGAAACTTTACTGAGTGACGGGCAGCAGTGTCAAAGGTGCGAGGTGTCAGGAACTGTGATTGCCAATCGACTTGTCAAGATATACACATTGCTCTGATTCCAATGTAAATAGCTAAAGTATTTGTGTTACGGAATCAGAAATAACGAGGATACCATGAACACAAGCCCCCTGAGAAAATATAAATTCGATACCCGGACATCGATTCGGGGAACGATATATCGGAAATCGAATCCGAAAGGCCTAGTGTCGGGCTAGTGACCCCTTAAAAACTGTTGTGTACGCCATTCTTTTGATACTTTTGCAGTTCTTTATTTATTTAGATAGATTGTGGTATTACCAAAGTAACAAATGAGTGCATGTTAACAACCTTTATGAAGGTGTCGAGTGAGAGCGGGATGACGCGCCCGGCGGCTGGGCGCAGCGGGCGGCGCACGCGCAACATCAGCAGGACCAACAGCCGCTTCAATCGCAGAGGCGCGTCCAACCAGTTCATTGCATACACGGAGTCCACGATGCGATTGCTCTGCAAAAAATAATTAAATCGAAAACCCTTTGTTATACTTTGTTAATCATTCATTCATAAAGTCACGATAGCCGAGTTGTTGGGTGGTCGGAATTTCGAGTCCCGAGAGACCCGAATTCGATCCCCAGGTGGCATTACCAATGAGTTTTTCAAAAACTTATGTACGAATTTCATCGTTGGCTCGGACATAACGGCGGCGACGGGCTCACCGCCTGTCACGTTGTCCCGAAAATATCTTCGGTGAAGGTGGGTCAAAGGGACTTAATTGTCTAGACTTGACCTCTGTCTACCCCTGTATTGGGAATTGCGTGAAGATATTTTATTTTATTTTTTCATTAGTTAACAGTTTATAATACATGGATATTGAGATATTAAGTCTACGAAAATATTGCATACATAGAAGTTACTAAGTCACGACACTAAATCCGGTAGTCGAATTGGATAATCGGAATTAGAGTCAAGATACCCGTGTTCGATCCCCAGTAGAAAGGCTTGCACCAATAACTTTCTAAATTATATACGAATTGTATCGTTAGATTGGACACTAAGAAGGCGACAGGCTCACCATTTTTCCATGTCCGAAAAGATACGGCGACTTGTAGGTCGAATGCATAAAATTTGTCTATACCTCAGACAATCCCAATATTAGTTACAAAGTTAAAAAAATAAAATAAATGTAATGTATAGTTATTCTGCAAATGTAAAAATGAAGGTTTTATTACTTTAATTAAAAATTGAAGAAAATACTAATTTAAAGAAAGTAGAAATAATTGACTAAAAATAATTTAATCAAATAAAGATAAAACATAAATTTTAAAGTACTTTAAAAACGAATAGATATGGACGTAAAAAAACTTTAACACACCGAGAACCGTAAGCGTATTAAAAGTGTGAAATGAGATGATTTAATTCATCACGTTATCTAAACACTTTTACCTCATCTGTGAGCTGCGTCCCGTAGTAACAGTAGAGGAACAGCTCCGTAAGAATACAACTGATGAAAAGTGTCATCGAAGCGAATTCGATGCTAAAAACAGTGAGCTGCAAGTTAATATTACGCCTCAAAAACATTTTTCACTTTTCAATGTAATTTTTCTCAAACAGTTTTGAAAAAAAAACATTACTTACACTAACAAGTTTATAAGTTGCCATACACAAAATCCATCCGCCAATGCCAAACTGTATCAATATAGCCGTACTGAAAATATCTTGAAGTAGACAAGCGGTCCTATAAGGATTGGATTAGATTAGAATAGAACAGAATATAAATGTTTAAAAAAAAGTAATGTATCCTGTAAATCCTCTTTAAAAGAGAAGCCATGAGAGAGTTCAGCGTTCGCCACACCGGTCGCGTGTTGACAGGAGAAAGGGTCAGCTGCCTCGGAGGAAGCCTTTTGGTCCATCGAGTTAATTAAAATTGGTAAGCATGAAGTCCATAAAGGATTCTGCAAATGTAATGGCCGAAAAATTACATATTACATATTTAATTTCTATCTAAGTATAATGTGTCAGTTACACTGCACTTAGAAAGTATTTCAAAGCAAATCAACTTTGTTATGTGTGTTGTAGATTGGAGCAAAGCGTTAAGACGCTAGGACAGATTATGGCAAAATGTGAAAAGCGGCGACAGCAAGTACAAGACTACGAGCGAAGGAGACGATAGTAATACAAAGTTACCCGCGACTTTGTTTTTTGAATCTTTGTTATGAAGTGGGATGATTAATATATTTCTTTTTTTGTAACATTAGTAATAGTTGTAGTACATGACATTTGTCTAGATTTAATTTATTATTGTTGTACATTCCGTGCCTAGTTAAGGTTGTGGAAAGCAGCTGAGGTTGTAAACAGGATTTACGTATTTTCTTGCCAAACATTGGAAGTATGCCCGTGAAATATCGTGCACTCGCTGTAACGTGATCGCTTATAAAAGCTCGTATACTGCGTCATAAATATGCCCACTGGTGTTGTTGAGGTATTGTCTGATGAATAACTATTTAAAAGCTAAAAATATTTAGAACGGAGGACCCTTTTGCAGACGCTTATAATAGGATAATAATTATAACTATTCACTACTATTCAATGTTAAGGACAAGGTTATCTTATCCTTAATATTGAATATCCATAATATAAATTATCTTCGGTGGAAGGTGGGTCGAAGGGACTTAAATGTCTAGATTAGACCTCTGTCTACCCCTGTATTGAGAATTGCTTGAAGGAAATTAAATTTAATTATATATTGAAAAGGAAGTCAAATGATATTCACGTATTTAATCGTACATGATACCGCACCAGTCATTCCCAGTACTGACTTTGAGGGACTGTTACCACATTTGTTACTATGTTAAAATGTAGTATTATACGTTATCATGAGTAATCAGTACTTACTCGCAAATCTTTTGATAATGCTTCCAGCATTCCACAAATAGATTGAATAGAATAGTGTCAGTTTTCCTCCCCGATTCTTCCATAATAATAAGCGCTCTTTCCGGTAGACTTAATAAATTTAATCTAAAAAAAATAATACTATTTTACAAACTCAATTTAACATTTCGCCAAGTAATAATAAGTGCGTAAGAATATACGGGCGACATATCCCTTTTTACAGTAGGTGTCGTAAAAGGCGTCTAAGGGCCTTGAAAATGCAACTGGCTACCGATAGATGGCGGGACAGCAATCTACAAATATACTGAGCCACTAGACCAAAATTCAACAGAACAGAATACGGGAGAGGCCCAGGGCATGCAGTAGACTTTTATGGGCCGTTACGATGACGATTATGATACTTAACACTTATAACTATCGAAAAGCGGGGGATAAGAGCAGAGTGCCGCATGAGTCTATCAGCGATGTTAATAAACAAATAAATAAACGAATCTAAATAGTTTGTACTGTAACTATAACACTAACCCAAATATTTTCAGCTGAGTCTGGCACTGGTACAGCACCGCCGCGATGAATGCGTCCATCGTGGTGTTCGCGATGCCCACGAGAGTGGTCACATAGTACGTGTACAGCAGCACCACCACAAATCTAAGATACATGATGTTTACATCTCCACGCCGTTCTTAATACTTGGGTATAGAGGTCTAGACAATAAAGTCCTTTCTGCTATTTTTCGGGACAACGGGACAATACGATAAGTGGTGAGCTAGCGTCTTTATGTCCAAGCCAACGATATAAATCATAGAAAAGGTTAAAAACTCTTATTGGTACGCCCTTGCCACAGACCACTAGGTAGACCACTTGTAAAGTAAACCATTTGTCAGGTACACCCCTTATTTGGTTGTTACTTTAAAAAAATGCATCAGTGCTGTAAGCGTAACATGTTACGATAGCCGAGTGGTTGTGTGATCGAAATTCGAGTCAAGAAACCCGAGTTAAAACAAAAACATACATATGATTTACATTGTTGGCTTGGACATACAAACGGTGACGAAAAATGTTTTCGGTGGAAAGTGGGTCGAAAGGACTTAATTATTTAGACCTCTGTCTATCGCCCTTTGGAAATAGCGTGAAGATATATATTTACTATTTATAGCACTAATAAAAGGAAAACTGGGCCTAACTTTAAATAAATAAACACATATATAAACGGGGACAATATCACATACATTGCTCCGATTCCAACATTAGATGCTAAAGCACTTGTGGTATGGGAATCGGAAACAACGAAGGCGTCACAAAAACTCGGTCCCTAGAAAATGTAGAAAAAGTACTTTTTCAGCATTGACCCGGCCGGGAATCGAATCCGGAACCTCGCGGTGGCGACACTTTGATAACCGGTGTTAACGCCACTCGTCCTTGGAGGTCACTGGACATAGATAGATGTACATAGATATTATCTTCACGCATTTTACCTGTACTTGGGTAGACATTGGTTTAGACAAGTAAGTCCGTGTGTATGTCCTAGTCATTACTGCTGGATTGTGTTCCTACCATATTCAGGTAACATTTGTACAACATTTACAGCGGTGGCTTGACTCCACTACATGTTAGAAGCGTGGCAAATCTCTTAAAAATATAAGAAAAGTGCCGAAGTGCTGTCACGTTCATATTCGGAGTTGGGTAATAATTTTTAGTTCAGTCGCCTCTGCACTCGTGGAAAGAAAAAAATATGGCAAAATTATATTCTGCAATGATAAAACACAGTAAGTCACGATAGCCGAGTGATTGGGTGGTCGGAATTTCGAGTCGAGAGACCCGAGTTCGAACCCCAGGTGGCAGTACCAATGGGTTTTTTCAAAAAACCTATGTACAATTCATATCGTTGGCTTGGACATAAAGACGGCGACGGGCTCACCACCTGTCACGTTGTCCCGAAATATCTTCGGTGGAAGGTGGGACGAAGGGACTTAATTGTCTAGACTAGACCTCTGTCTACCCCTGTATTGGGAATGGCGTGAAGTAGAAGACTTCGAGAAAGTGTAGTTTGCTCATTATGCAAGACAGTCTTCGAGACGGTAGCTGATGTTCATAGAACTGTGGACCTAGTACTGGTTATTTTTATACAAGATAAATTCATAAGACGCAACCAAATTTTCAAATGTTTTCCCTTAGTCATTTTCATGATATACACATGACAAACTATTTTAGACATTCCGGAAGGAGTGATAAATCTTGAGTGAAAGGAAAATCTTAAACTAATGTAAATTTAGGAGATAACGACGAACATCGTCATGTAAAAATCGAATATACGATTTTATTAGAGAGCAAACTATACATACGTACATTTTTTTTAAAGAATACTAGCAATGCCGAATAACATTACTAGTATTCCTGTAACCACTCCAATTAAGCTGCAATGCTTGTGTCTGGAGTTGGTTTACGTCAATAGTCGAATGGTGGGGCCCGAACCTGCGACGTCACGTTTCGCAGTCCGCACCCTAAACCATTAGGCTATTGCCGGTATACCTATCAAATTATGGTTCGTCCAGATCATAATTTAGAAATATATAGGGTATTATGAGTTATAAATAACGAAATAAAATAATGTCAGACTTAATGCGATGCGAAGTTTCAAGGCCAGTCCATAACGGGAATTCCACATGCAGGCCGCGAGCGTGCGCTTGCGCAGGGAATACGGCCCACAGCGTGCACGTGAGCACGGCACAGCCCGCGTACCCGCTGCGCAACCGATTGGCGTGACGCGCAGTTTCTAACAACAGACTTTGTGCTACTTCCGATTTCGTGTTGAACAGTGGATCTGGTTGAAAAAAAACGCTGATTTTAGATATAGTGATATTCTCGTTTTGGACTTCAAGACTATTTCTATTTTTTATTATGTTTTGTGACAAAAAATAATTATGCTTTGGTATAAAATATAAAAAATATCTTCACGCAATTCCCAATACAGGGGTAGACAGAGGCCGAGTCTAGACAATTAAGTCCCTTCGACCCACCTTTCACCGAAGATATTTTCGGGACAACGTGACAGGTGGTGAGCCCGTCGCCGCCATTATGTCCAAGTCAACGATATTCGTACATAAGTTTTTGAAAAACCCATTGGTACGAGCCTACCAACTGGGGATCGAACTCGGGTCTATTGACTCGAAATTCCGACCACCCAACCACTCGGCTATCGTGACTTGTAATTGTGACGTGTAATTATGCTTTGGTAGTGTACTTTATCCTCCCTATGAGAGAAACCTATCCTGCAGTGGACTTTAACAGGCCCATATGTATGTATGTATGTATAGACCATTCCTTATTCGATTTTTGTGGCACTTTGAAAGACGAAACAGTTTGTATTAGCAGCAGATAGTTTTCTCTTCTATGAAAGATTTGTGACACTCGCCACGCTTGTCAAGTGAATTGGCTATAGCAGTGACAGATCTTATATGCTGCTACCATTCACTGGTCAAATTGGTCTAGTATTTTTCTAGATGACTATACCGCCTGTTGTTTGAAGGTTTGTTTTATGCTCTGTCCCTTTTATGCCACCACGGGAGAGAGGGCTGTTATTATTTTACCACTCTGTTTTTTTTAGTTTCTTTAGATTTACTAAATAAATATTTCAGTTTAGCATTTCTTTTTAAAGCCACTCCAAAATTTGTGAAAAATTTTATTACCATCTAGATGAGCAACCATTTCTTCGATTCGATTTGCATCGATATGAAAAATGAATTGCTTTGCAATCGAAGTTACGTGACAAAGTAGCAGAAACATGACACGTGACAATTTCACCATGTCTCCTCTTTCCTGTCAGACAAACCAGTTACGTTGCTTTACATATAAACCAATGCATATCAACATACATTCAAGTTTAAATAAATTATTACTGATACCTGATATGCGTAAACACATTCCTGTAGCAGATAGAGAAGAGTTATTGAAAATACCAGTACACGGTAGACAGTGTGCAGTTGTCTAGAAAGCGAGGACCCTGCGTTCAGGCGACAGTATCCCGCCCAGCGCAACACCGTCGCATGACCGTATACACTGCTGGTGGCCGACCTTAGTAAAAAAGAGCGATTTTAGTGCAGCATATAATATATTAAAACGCCCATTTAAATTTTTTGTGTATTTTAATCAGGCCACGACAGCCATGTGGTCGGGTGATAAGTAGTCGAATCAGGAAATATTTATTCTGTCCTTAGGAGAAAGTTCGTTTCCGTGCGTTTTTTCGAACATTAATTTTAAACCGTAACATACGATGAACGTAGACAGAAAAACGGCGATAGGAATACCACTATACACGATGTCGCAAATAAGTTCCAGTAAAACGAAAAAAGGTTGAAAAGACTAGATTGTTTAGACCTCTGATTACCTCATTATAAGGAAATGCTTAAAATATAACAATAGAAATAAATAATAAGACATTATCTATTTAACAAATACAAAGTGACTGTAATGTGAATATTACCTTTTAGTTAATTTAAATGTAATAGTATCTAGATATAAATAATAATTAGTATTTATTATAAATATCATAGTTATAAATAATAATTAGTACTAGTTATATTATTATACTGCCCGTGAAAGTACCCCCAGTTTATCTGCATCTCTCGTGGGAAGAATATTCCTTAATCGCCAAGCTTGACTAGTGGACAGCTTAGACTACAGCTCTACTGGTGTAATTGTCTCGTATTGCTATGATTTTCATTTGTCGCCTTATAATGCTCTAAACATAAGAAGTTTTTTCTAAAACGTATCCGTACAATACGAATGTTGTAATAAAATTACTTATTGAATATTTTTAACCTTTTTTGATGTATATAAGTTGTAAGTGAATAAGTACAGGTATTCTTCGTAAATTTGAATGTTTTAAAATTTTATAATTGAAGATACAAAAAATTGCCAGAGCTACTTACATTACTCGTACGAAGATGTGACTTCTATAATGTTAGTGTATCACAAATGGATCGTATTAATTAACGTAATTACAGTCCAAAAATTAATTTTGAATAGAATTTATTAATTCATCTGAATCGCTTAATTACAGGGTATTTAAGACATTCCACGACACGCCCCTATGTTCGTCAAATTATTTCATTTATACATTGTGAATTACTTATGTATATCAATCAGTTCTTCCTTCTATTATTTGAAAATGTCATTTTAAATCGGTCTGAAAAAGAAATATTTACATTTTTGTGCTTTCATATTTACATCACTTTCATGCTCTCATATCACTATTTTAGACTCAAATCAAATGTGAACTGTTACCTTAAGTAACTGTTAACATTTAATGAGTTCTGCAGCCAATAACATATGCAATCGATTTGAAAATGTTCTAGAGATTAAGGCAGATTACTTGAACACGAGATTTTTAATTTCAGTTGTGTATTCGGCGGCTTTTCGGTTTAGGTAAGAGTGTTAAGTGCGGGATGTGACTTATCAGTCACATCCCGCACTTAACGGAAATTTAAAATTTCACTGCAGGACCTGACTTGTGTTGGTAAGAGGATTGGCGATAGCGGTGTGTTCAAAGATGCTCACCGTCACCGGGGTGCTTAATTTTGGTTTGGTATTTTTCGAGACAGTTAGATGAGCCCAGGACAGCTGGGCTACGTTCTTGACGTCAATGAATAGGTTTCTTGGCTGAAAATCAGCGCTGAGTGAGGCCATACTCACACGGCACTTGCTCAGCCAACCCTTTTTCGGCATAATGCGACCTATTTATTTTATATTTTAAACTTAATATGCACTTATACTTTCATATGTATAAACTGCTTGTGCTGAATAAATGTTTTTTTTCTATTCTATTCTATTCTGTTCTATTCTTGACAAAGCCTTATTTTGAGACAAAACAAGTATTGTGTTTTCGGTGGTGGTAAATGTTATCTGGTTTCGAGTGTAGTGGTGGATGCATCAACATCCAGTAGAATTAGTGCATGCATTTGTGGCAGGGTGGTGCACTTCTTCTCTTCGGATCAGGTAACATATACCTTTTTTGACAGTAGTTGTAGTATTTTTTATACGACCGGACGTTAATTAAAGAAATTTTACAAATTATAAAGATGATCGGATATGAAAGTTGACGGCGAGTTTAAATTGTTTGTTGATACTATTACATACCTTGTTATGTTAAAAAGGCACACATAATATGCCTTTCTAAAATAAATATCATAAATGTCGGTCTCCTCACGGCACGTCCACTCGGGGCACTGATATCATTACGTTATTATCACCGAGATTGGAATCGGCCGACACAAACATCCTTTTAACGTGACCTTTAATTAAGTTCGGTATTAACTTGTTTTCTTATTTCTAAGTACAATAATTGTAATTGAACATTTACTCATTAGTAAATAATACGAATATAACTCATTGAGTTTAACTATGTACTAGCGACTCTCCTAGGTTTGTTATCTGTAGATACATATTCTATTTTATTCTGGTTGTTATTGAAGACGTCCGTAGACCGTTTTCGAAGTGTTGCCAGCTCTGAATTCTCGGGTTCGATTCTCGGACGGGCAATACAGAAAAACATTTTTCTAGAATTTTTCGAGTCTTAATGTTTGTGGTACCTTCGCTGTCACTGATTCCACACCACAAGTACTTTAGCAACTTGTATTGGGATCAGAGCAAGCGAAAGAATTTAAAAATCGTTTTAGTAGTTTTTGAGTATTCAAAAATCAAATCTTTCCTACTTATTATAAAGAGTTAGATAACATATTAAAATGATGAAATTATTATGTAAAATAAATGATAAAAACAGGTGTATAATCAATAGTTTATTAAACAAGTCTTAGTTAGTTCGTCAGGAAACAACACAATGTAGTTCAAAAAGGTGACAACACAGTTTATGTACAGTCTTTCGCACTATTCTGAGCGACGGCCAGTTTAAAGCGCATCGCGACGCGCCTGTAGCGTGGCCGCGCTGAAGTACCTGTAAGATAAGAGTACATTCATTACGTGAACGTTGGAACTACTGAGACTCCACTATTAGCAAACATGCGGAATGAGGTTGCTCGTTGGTTGGTGGAATAATTTCACTATGATCTAGGCACTGTCCGAGTAGCGCTAAGGCTACGTTGTCATGCATCATTGGCTTACCATGCGTCTCTTGTGCTTGCGGTATATTAAGTTGTATTGTTACAACTGAAAGGTTGTGAAGCTTCTAAGCCATGCTAGGACGTGAGGAATGCGGGAGACTAGATCGGGGGCTTTCTAAGACATTACCCGAGCTAGCGCACTTCACTATCGTGAATCTCCTTAGAAACGGTGGCTTATTGGAAAAAGAAAAAGTAATTTACTTTTATGAGAAAAATAAATATTATTACTAAGTCTACATATGACCCTTGTTGCTAGTTAGTACTAGTCTAGTTTACCAGTTAGACCAATAAATTATTTATCTTACGAATCACTAGGAGTTGAAATATATATAAACATTTTATGAGTTTACTGGGATAGGTCGATGTCTAGAGAATTACAAGCTTTCGACCCATCGTTCACCAATGCTTGTGATAAACGTCGTATGTGGAAAGCCTATTGCCGTCTTGGTGTCCTATGATATGTTACAACATACTTACATAGATAAATATTTTATAAAACATCTATGGCTCGAGTGCCCTTGGCGGGATTCAAACCCCGAAACCTTAGTTTCCAGTTAAGATCACTACTAAGCAGGTTATCGTCAGTACTCTTTTGCCAAAATAATAACTATAAAGTTGCACTATTTCATAAATGTTTGGGTTACGAATGTTCTGAAAGAACATTGTATTTTACTTTATGGCTGTACACGACGTCCCAGTAATGCGCATGCGCCATGTACCAACACTCGCTAGTACCACCAAACCTCCTCCTCGGCTTGTGTCTCCGACTAGTTTACTGACCCTTTAGACTGCATCAATATGTTGTGCTAATAATATGTTCTTTCTTACTACGGCTACTTGTACTTATTTTTAAAATAAATACTGATATTCTACTTAATCTTTCTCAAATACTCTACAATGATGAAATGGGCAATCTTTTCACTTTTGGTTAGTTTACGCGTATTAGGTTATTTATCTATATGTTTTTAGACAATTTCTACCACAGCGACTACATCAGGGTAAGCATATTTAAAATAAATTAGGGCGTTGCAGTTCGGCTCTTCTGTAATGGCTTTTATGACCAATATTTTTGATAAAGTTACGAAAGCATTTTGTTCATGTTGACACCTGGCTGTCATTATGTTCATTGACAATGTACAACATAATTGTAACAATGTATACCATAACCTGTAACACAAACGACAACAAAAAGTTACCAGGTACCCACTATTCATTATAGGATTAGTTTTATTGTGTGTAGTTCAAAGAGCTACTCTCTAGACTACGTTACGTTCCTACTCGCAATCATTAATATCGATAAGTATTATTCACATAATATCGACATTTCCATACTTTCACATGTCTACGCTTATTAAGAATTGAGGCTTTAATTCAGTATTAATGAGACAAGTAAAATTTCTTCAGTGATCTGAGTCTCAATGTGTTAGAATATCTTATATCTTTACATACTTGCCTGTTATTTTATTTTCAATGCTTTTCACCTCTAAAGACATCTACGAGAAGAAAAAACTCTATTTTCGGCCTTTTGAAAATATGAACACTACTAAAATAATATTTTGTGAACAATTGTCTCCAGCTAAGCCCGCGGTGTAACACTTAATACGGTACCCTAATTATTTTTCTAAAATTAGAGTAGTCTAAGTTACTCTTTATAATTTATTCAACTCTCCTTACAACTCTTATAATTCTTTATAATAATCTATATGCCAGTGAACGATATGAGCCATATATAGATATTAAAAAAATAAAAAAATGTTATTTTATGTAAATACGGCACATACTTTCATATGCTTTTAGTGAAAAACTGTTAATTTGGAATTACAAAGAGACACAATTTTATTTAAATTTCTAGGTTCTGGTGCTGCAGCGATAACTAAAATGTGGAACAAAAACAAATATTGGTAACCATACGTGGATTTTTAATAATTTATGTATTTTTATTATACGTTTTCTAAGATCTTTATGTTCTATCAAGGAAATAAATTACATGTTAAAACTGCTTAGTTTGATGTTACTTGCGTATACAATTAGTATTATCAATTAGGATTTCTAGGATATCTTCAGATAGAAGTATCTATCAGAAAGACTGAAGAGTCTATCAGAAAGAAATAACAACTGAGATGCTTCGTTGACAGGTACAGGTTCCAATAACATACAGTAGATACTAGGTACATGATGGATTGTGTAAACAACACACCACACTCAATCGAAACTCAAAACACCCGAAATTATCAAAATTTACGGAATATGGTACCTGCCAGTGGGCGTGTGCGCATGTCTCGCGGGCTCGCGTCGCCGCGCTCGCTCCCCGCGCTCCGAGCGCTCTCCGCGCTCCGAGCGCTCCCCGCACTCCGAGCGCTCCGAGCGCACGCTTCGCGCGCCGCGCGCCCCGCTTCGCACTCCACGTCGCTCCACCGAATTCCATTCGGCCGCTGGCAGCGTGTCTGCATTCAGTTTATTTCTATAGAGTCCATTACACACAGGAGTAAATAGGTACTATTAGAGTGGAAAAGGAAACCAAGAAACTATTGTAACGAATTATCAAAATTGATGTATTTTTTAAAATAATCATATTAATTTAAAAAATACATCAAATAGCTGTATTAATTATATATTTACAATTATACAACTGCAACTACTGGGCTGACGCGGCCCCTTTTACTTACTAAAATGTTTGACAGATGGCTTCTGCGCATATTATGTGCTTTTGTAATTTAAAAAATAACATAAATAGGAAGGCAAGAAATGGTAACTGACCGGCGAGGCGCGCGGCGGGCACCCGGTACAGCTCGGCGGCGCACGCGGCGCACGGCGAGCCGCTCGACTCCGAGCCGCTGCCGTAGTCTGCGCACAAGTGTAGTATTGTAACACGTACCAGTATATACGCAAATAAATAACTTCGTGAGATTTCCTTTGATATTGTTATTAGGATAAAATAAAGTAAGCAAGGTAATTTTGGTTTTATAAAAAAATTACAATATACACAGTCAGGTCATAAGTATTGTCACACAGTAAAAACTTTCCTTTTAGAATGCTGGCCACAAAAAAGTTTACTGAATTCGAATTTCGAATCGTTGATGAAAATAAAACTGTATACTTTTTAGAATTTTACTCATTTTTAAATATGGAGTGGGCGCTTAAATCTTGACCTTTTTGCAGTTATTGCGATGCATCGTTGCGGTTACGCGCCAATTCAAGCTTTTGACATACTGAAAAATTTGAATATAACCAAAAGATTCGTTTATCGTACCATCAAACGATACAATGAAGACTCTAGTGTAGATGATGACAGGTCAAGAAGTGGTCGCCCTCGGTCTGTTAGGACTCCAGCAGTGATAAAAGCTGTGAAGGCTCGAATTCAAAGAAATCCCAAACGTAAGCAGAAACTGTTGGCCCTTCAGATGGGGTTAAGCAGACCCCCAGTGAAAAGGGTGTTAAATGAAGTCTTAGGGCTTCGGACACATCGAAGAAAAACGGGACATTGTTTGAATGCTCGTCTAATGCACCTGAGACTGAAGAGATGCCGCGCTTTGTTTAAGCGGTACGCGGGAAAAAAATATTGGGAAATTCTTTTTTCGGATGAAAAATTTTTCACCGTAGAAGAGAGCTACAACAAACAAAATGATAAGGTGTACGCACACAGTAGTGAAGAAGCGAGCAACCGTATTCCGCGGGTCATTTTCTATCCTCGCTCATGGTATGGTTGGGAGTTTCTTATTGGGGCTTAACAGAGGTACATTTTTGCGAGAAAGGTGTAAAAACGAATGCAGTTGTGTATCAAAATACAGTCCTGACGAACCTTGTGGAACCTGTTTCTCGTACCATGTTCAATAACAGGCACTGGGTATTCCAACAAGATTCGGCGCCAGCTCATAGAGCGAAGAGCACACAAGACTGGCTGGCGGCGCGTGAAATCGACTTCATCGGGCACGAAGACTGGCCCTCCTCCAGTCCAGATTTGAATCCGTTAGATTACAAGATATGGCAAAACTTGAAGGAAAAGGCGTGCTCAAAGCCTCATCCCAATTTGGAGTCACTTAAGACATCCTTGATTAAGGCAGCCGCCGATATTGATATGGACCTCGTTCGTGCTGCGATAGACGACTGACCGCACAGATTGAAGGCCTGTATTCAAAATTACGGAGCTCATTTTGAATAAACTTTTGTGTCATAAGAATCTATGTTTTGTTAAGTTCATTTTGGTATATAAATAGTTACATAATGAATAAACTTGTTTTAATTATTTTAGGTTAAAGTTGTTATTGAAAAAATTACTTCGCAACCCTCCGCATGAAAATATAAAAAGGTATATGTTACCTGGTCCGAAGAGAAGAAGAGTAGACTCTACGATGAGCGACCGCAGAGTCTCTACGATGAGCGACCGCAGACTCTGCGATCGCTCATCGTAGAGTCTACTCGCTTGAGGATGCCTTGTTTTGAGGCGAAACACGTGTCGCATTTTCGGTGGTGGTATATGTTACCTGGTTTGAGTGTAGTGGTGGTGGTGCATAGAGTGGAATTAGTGCACGCATCTGTGGGAGGGAGGGTGGTGCTCTTCTTCTCTTCGGACCAGGTAACATATACCTTTTTATATTTTCATGCGGAGGGTTGCGAAGTAATTTTTTCAATAACAACTTTACAATGAATTTCCGCAAAGTAACGCCTGAGTCAATTAACTATATTTTAGGTTAAACGTGTGACAGAATTTATGACTTGACTAGGTATATATCACGATAGCCGAGTGGTTGGGTGGCCGGAATTTCGAAACGAGAGACCCGAGTTCGATCCCCAGGCGGTAGGCTCGTAACAAGGGGTTTTTTTCAAAAACTTATGTTCGAATTATATCGTTGGGTCGACATTGAGACGGCGACAAGCTTACCACCTGTCACGTTATCCTAAAAATATCTTCGGTGGAAGGTGAAACGACTTAATTGTCTAGACCTCTGTCTACCCCTGTATTGGGAATAGCGTGTAGATAATTTTTAACATCGTTAGTATCATTTCTATATACATACAAGAACAACTCCAGTAATTTTGAATTTTGGTATAGTTAAAAATAAATAAATAAGTCTCTCCAAGCAATTCCCAATACAGGAGTAGACAGAGATCGCCTAGACAGTTAAGTCCCTTCGACCCACCTTCCACCGAAAATATTTTCGGGACAACCTGACAGGTGGTGAGCCCGTCGCCGTCTTTATGTCCGAGCCAACGATGTAATTCGTACATAGGTTTTTGAAAAACCCATTGGTATGAGCCTGCCACCTGGGGACCGAACTTGGGTCTCGTGACTCGAAATTCCGATCACCCAAGCACTCGGTTATCGTGACTTTTAGGTATAGTTAATAATAGGGAAAAAAGATAAGATATCGAATTAAGAATTTAGTTAAAAACTTATACAAAACTTAAAATATCATCAAGTTCTACCAACTTCGGAAGCGCGACATTTTTTACACTTTTAATGTGAAAAAAGAAGTATAACGACATTTATAAACTTGGATCATTTTAGAAGTGATTAAAAGCAACTTTTTTATTTTTAATTATAATAATACATTTTTGTAAACAATGTTTGCATTACTACGCAAGGGGCAATGTGATGTTAATTTCTTAAAACTTCGCATAACAATTGCAATCGAAGTGTCTTTTACTTCAGCGCTTAAGCCGTGGCTACGTTATAATACGTGGAAGTGCATCGAAGCGCAGCTAGAGACGTTCGGTGCGAGGGCGCGACGGTTCCCCGGGCGGCCGACCTCAATAATAGATTCAGCGGAAATTGCCGGCGCAGCGAGCGCCATTCTCTGCAGATTTATCGGCTCCGTCTCACCGAGCGCGGCTCTGCGGCCGCCCATTGATATTCCGTAAATAGCTCTTTGGGAATAGCTTCGGTATTGGAACCGAATCAAATGTCAAAATTAAATTTATTACATAAAAAATCAAAATTCGATTCTTTTTTTTTAATCAATTAATAAAACGTAAACGTAATATTTTATTCGAACTGACATCCTGTGTGGCTCATTTTCCACTTTTTCTAAAATTTTGATATTACTTACCGTAAAGGATTAAAAATGGCCATTAAAAAGGCAACAAACATGGTACATTAATTACTTTCTCTCTGAATTGGGTAAAAACCTGTCGGCGTTTTCTGTAGCGCAGTAGATTTATTGATATGTGCTTTTATTCAGATGTAATTTCAATACATTCTTGTTACTAAGCGATGACAAGCTTTACGTCATAAATATCATTTGCTTGTCAATAGTAGTTATAGGTGGTAGACTCCTAAACTGACTAGAGTGGAGTCTTCTGGGTCAGTATCAAACTTCTGTCGCCAAGTGTAACAACTGTTTTGTTCTGGTTTAATGGTGTACCCAAGTGTGTGTTAAAGAGAGACTTCGTAACTGTTACTGGCTTTGGGGCATTCCATCTTAGTACTCTACTCTGTACGACTATTTGACAGCAAACTATTATGTTTTAAAAATTGTCGCCTTTGTTGAGCTCTCCATTTCATCTTCAACCTGAGCAGATCCATTAGCTGTATGAAAGCAAGCATTAAAAATGAGTAAGGGCTAGTAGCTCCACCACCAACCACCAACTCGAATACGAGGCGAACAAGTAGTGTGCTAACTTATTACAATATTTTCCTTTTACTCAACTTTATTTTGTATTTAGACTAATTTGCCATGCCAAAACATGACCGTACAGTGAAACTATGTAAAAGTGGAGTGTTTTATAATATATTATTCCGATTGATTTTGATTGAGCAAAGTTAAAGTTTTCGAATGATGTCTCTAGTTTTTGAAAAATCAGATCTCACACAATTATTTGTGTGAGATCTGATTTCTAGGACAATTCTATTATCATTACGACACAAATTTGATATGATTGTATCTGTTAATTTTGTATTCTATAACTTTAAATATTCCGGTGTTAGTAAAATAAATTATGTAATAAATATTAACTATAATATTCAAGTATGAGTTTCATTTCTATGAATTCCATCGAATGTTAGTAAAAGTTAACATTTAGTTCTATTTTTGAATACTTTCATTACAGAAAAGAAATAATGTTTATATTGCTAATGTTTTATTGATTTTAAAGCACATAAGTTATGCTGAACTTTTGTTATTAAAAAAACTCTCTATTTAAATTTTATCTTTATGGATTTAGCAAATTTATAGATGAATTCTAGTAATTTTTTTTCATTGCGGAAAAACTGTTTGTATGTATTGTTTTATTTTATTAAGTTAAATGTATGTATTATAGTGTAGTGTATTATTAGATCAATACTCGGCCACGCTAGGCTGTGGTAGTCTATAAATTCGTAAAAATAGTAATGTTCGCAGATGGCAACGGAAAATATATTAACGATTGATAAACGCTATAAACAATGAGATACGAGTATGTATTAGTTTCTAGACAATTAGAACATACTATATTATCTCTTGTCATGGCAAATTCAAGTTACAATGTATTAACAAACACTAACGTAAAAATATAATCACCAATCAATATTTTAAGTCAGGCTAGCGACTATTATAGAGTTTTGTGGTCACAAATATTCCATATATTTGTGGCCACAAAACTCTGAGAAGTAAACTCACAAAAGTGTCTGAGGTATTTATATGTTAGCGTTAGTAAAAAGGTTGTGTATTCTTAAAAGTCATCAAAAGGTCTTCAAAAGGCCACGAAAGTAGAAAGTTATGCGATACGACAACTTTGACTGTCAAGAAAAGAAAAGTTGCATATCTCGGATACGCGCTTAGACATGAAAGATATGAACTTTTGGTTAGCGCAAGCATTATGGTGTTAGCGCAAGGAGAGCTGTTGATCGCAAAAAAAAGTCTTGGCCGTGCAACATCAGAGAATGAACTGAAATCTCATACTTACGTGCCGACAATTTCTAAAAAAAATGGGTACAAGTCTCTTCACTATTAATATACACATTCTATATGTTAATGCTTCTAATCTCACGTAAATCGGAACTGCGCAAATACCGGCACGTAGCCGCGGAGGCTAAACCGACCTGGCTGCTGCGCAATGTGCGGGCGCGGCGGCGCGGCGAGCTCCAGCGAGTCGGCGCGCGGCAGCGAGTGCAGGTGCAGCGCGCAGCTGCGCGCGCCGCCCGCCGCCGACGACGTCATGCTGAACGTCGCGTACGGGCTTATTTCCTGCAGCTCGCCTGCGCCGCACACATTGTACCCGTCACTGCCTTACTCCATTTATGTTGTTCGCAGACGCCACTCGTCCACGGTTTTTCACATGTGGTCAAGATAATAAAACATCTAGCATGCCATTTGCATGAACTTAAGAAAAGATGATGAACTTTCGACAAATATTCAAATATCAAATTTATAATACAGAGCAAGAGCAATTACAACCTAGGATGGTGGGTTCGAATCGCCCTAGAGGAAAACATTCATTTTGTATAATAAATATGAATGTTTGTATACGATTCAGAGATGTCTTTTACGTACTTGAATTTAGATGTATGTATTATTTATCGTATCACTATCATCATATCATCCAGTTACTGAGCTGCAGGTTATTTTTTAAGTTCAATCTATTTGGTTTCCCAGTTACATGCAGAATTAAATGATCAACTATAAAAATATCTTCACGCAATTACCAATACAGGGGTAGACATAGGTCTAGTCTGGACAATTAAGTTCCTTCGACACACCTTCCACCGAAGATATTTTCGGGAAAACGTGACAGGTGGTGAGCCCGTCGCCGATTTTATGTCCAAACCAACGATATAATTCGTACATAAGTTTTTGAAAAACCCATTGGTACGAGCCTGCCAACTGGGTACCGAATTCGGGTCTCTTGACTCGAAATTTTGACCATCCAAACATTCGGCTATCGTGTCTTTTTTAACCATTATTACGACTTATATAATGTAATTATTAGAATGATGTAGCATCAGTGGCGTAGCTTACTGTCAGGCGGCGGCAGCTTCTTGGCGGCGGCGTCGGGGTCAGCGCGCGGCGAGCGGAAGCGCGCGGCGGCGAGCGCGGCGCCGGCCGCCAGCAGCGCGAGCGCCGCCGCGCCCAGCGCCGCCGCCGCCGCGCCGCCGCCGCCGCCGCCGCGCCCAGCGCCGCCGCCGCGCCGCCGCCGCCCCGCCCGCCACCCTCCGCCGCGCTCGCGCCCGTCAGCGGCAGCTCCGTCGGCGACCCAATGCGCTCTAGTACGCACCATTATATTATAATTAATCAATTTATTTTACTAGAGTTAAATATTATTTAAAAACGCAACTGTTGTCATTGCGCAGCCTAGTCTACAGACCCACTAGAACAATTTTGATCAAGATTTTTTTATATGTTTGTACATAAATAAAATAAAAAATATCTTTACTATTGATGTACTATTTATGTATGTACATAATGATTTTAAAAAAATATTTAAACTTTTTTTCATCAATTGCAATATACCTTGTTTTTGTTAATATTTTTGCAGTATTGTAAATTACAATACTACAACAAAAACTATACTTACCAATATTTTTAACAGTTTCATCTATCAAATTATAAGCATTTTTTCCACACATTCAAAAGACATACCTCCATTAACTGTAAGCGTGGCTGCTCTGTAGAGTGCCGTTGTGTCTCCTGCGGGCGAGAACGCCGTTATGCGAATCTCATACCACGTTCCCGGCTCCAAATTGCTTGCCTGATTTATAAATCAATTGTGCTATGTATATGCTACATTAAATATTAATTATTCACAGTGCATGCTTAAACTATAATAAAACACATAAAATTATTAAATAATATAAAAAATTCATAAATTCACAACAGATTACGAGATTTTATTACATAAATATAAAATTCCGGATTTTCACAGTAGAAAGTTTAATCACAAATCTTGAGCTATGCGTAAATAAGATAAGTACTGTGACGCACCGTGACCGTGTCCCCGTCAACGGGCAGCTGCTCGGAGGCGACGGCGACCGCCCAGCGCTGCACGGCGCAGCGGCCGCCCCACGCCAGCAGGTTCAGCCGCAGAGCGCTGCTGTTGGCCCAGATCAGCTCCTTGCCCGGCGGCGCCTTCGCCTCTACGCACAATATGCGCTCTCTTATGCATCGTACGTATACTGGCACAAAACACTGAGTTAAGATGAACTTTGGGTGCGGGCATAATTTTAGTTTACGTTTACAATAATAGAAAATAATAAGGAATTGGCAAAAGACGTAACTCCCTTTTAGGAAAATCTATGGCATTTCTTCATCATATGTAATTAACTATAATTAAAATTCAAAGTCAAGAATATAACGAAAACCAATCATGCAAATAAGTTCCGGTGAAATATAGAAACATTTTATAAACTTCTGACTTCCTTAGTATTGGAAAATGTAGGAAATTATTAAAAAAAAAGTTACAATGAATTGAAAAAAGTTATAGATTTGTTTTAGTATTTGAAAATGAAAATTGACTCTTTATTATTACAATTACAGCACAATTACAAATGTTGGGGGGTGAAGGTACTAGCTACCCTATCCCTTAAAGATTCCATTTGGTACACCGGTACTGAGTAGATTATTTGTGTATTGAGAAGATCGCCAAAAAAATGTCAGTAGAGCGATGTGAGCTGGATGCACTGACTGTCGCCGCTGGTGCGCAGTGCGAGCGCGCGCGAGGGCGGCGAGGCGCCGGCGGCGCTGTGCGCGCGCAGCCACACGGCGTAGGGCGCGCCGCACGCCAGCCCGCGCAGCGCCAGCGCGCCGCCGCCCGTGTCCGCGCGCCGCGCCGCCGCGCCGCCCGCCCACGCGCGCCGCCACCACACGCTGTACCCTGCGCCATCGGCCCTGCGCCATCAGCTCTCTGCCACTGTGCTTAGCATTCACATATCTAGCGTAATATTGAACTACATCCTTGTACACAAGTAAGGCCCGATGCGGATGATGGGATGCTAATGGGATTTTATCGTATCGTATTATAGTTAATTGACTCAGGCGACCTTTAAACCTTCGAGTTAACTTTAGCAAGTAAAGTTTACTCGAAGGTTTTGACACGTAGGATGCAAGAGAAATCGGAAAGATTTCTATGGGAGGCACAATGCGGATTTAGACCTGGAAGAGGATGCACGGATCAAATGTTTTCTCTCCGCATGATCACGGAGAAGCTTCTGGCTGCTAACCAGAGGATTTTCTGTGCTTTTGTGGATCTTGAGAAAGCATTTGATAAGGTTGTAAGGAAGAAAATGTGGGAACTGTTGCCGGGGTATGGTGTGGATGGTCGATTGCTAAGGGCTGTGCAGTCACTTTACTGTGACTGTAAAGCCTGTGTGCGGGTAGGGCATGACCTGTCACCCATGTTTAGCGTCCAAACGGGCGTAAAACAGGGTTGTGTCATGTCTTCCTGGCTATTCATACTGTATCTCGACAGCTGTTTACAGAAGCTGAAAGATAGCTGTTTGGGTGTGAAATTGGGTGACATAAAAGTAAATTGTCTGCTTTATGCTGATGATGCAGTGCTTATAGCACCATCAGAGGCAGAACTGCAGGCATTAGTCACGTGTATGAAAGAAGAATGTGAAATTAATGGTCTCCATTTGAATGCTAATAAAACTAAGGTTCTGGTATTTGAAAGGGACGAAGAAAGAACGAAGTGCGAAATTTGGGTAAATCAGGAATGTCTAGAACAGGTGAATGAAATTGTATACTTGGGGAGTGCGTTTAGCCGGGATGGAAGATGTGATTTAGATGTGGACAGGCGTGTCGCTGCCGGGAACAAAGTCATTGGTGCCCTGACTGCGTTAATCAAAAGGCAAGGCGTTGTGAAAAGTGCACGCCTTGCAATACATAACGCAGTGTTGGTACCGACTTTGTTATATGGCAGCGAAACCTGGGTATGCCAGAAGAAGCATAAAAGCAGGTTGAATGCAGTGGAGATGCGATCTCTTCAATGTGCGGCGTTCAAATGTGCGGCCTTACCATGGCCGACCGAAAGCGAAACGAAGAGATTCGCAATATGGCAGGTTTGAAAGATGACCTTGTCTCAAAAATGGATAAGGGCGTGCTTCGATGGTTTGGGCACGTTGAGCGAATGAGTGAAGACCGAATGGTGAAGAAAATATATAGCGCGAAAGTTAATATTAAAAGGTGTCGAGGTAGACCGAGATTAACTTTCGAAGACCATGTGAGCAAATTGCTCGAAGAGAGGAGGGTCAAGATTACTCGGATACCTAGACGTGCATGTATGAAGAAGATGATGAATCTGAAAGAAGCGAAAGAAGTATGTAGGGATCGTGACACTTGGCGATCTGTTCTCCCTGGCTACCCCGTCAGGGATTGTGCGTGAAGATAAATAAAAAATAAATAAAGACTCAGGCGTTACTTTGCGGAAATTCATTGTAAAGTTGTTATTGAAAAAATTACTTCGCAACCCTCCGCATGCAAATATAAAAAGGTATATGTTACCTGGTCCGAAGAGAAGAAGAGGTTGCAGGGACGGAGGGTTGCGAAGTAATTTTTTCAATAACAACTGTATCGTATTATTTTATCGTATGTGATTACATGTCTAAGCAAAAAGATTTCGAAAACATTACTACAGATAACAATCGTCCTGTATTTATTACTATGTATTTACTATTGTTACTATATATTTCAATGATCCATGATAATTGCCATAATAAATGATAAGTTCATCGAACTATAGTTTAGAAAACCAATTAATAAATCCTAATAATAATAATAATAATTTAATAGCATGCCAAATTTGTGTTTTTTTTTTACAGAAAATATGAATTTTTAAGTACTTCTTAAATAATTTTAAGTACTTTTTATTGGCTGACAGAAACAACAAACTGCAAAATGAAGCAACCGACCTAGAACCGGCGAGCCGTGGTCGGGCGGCGCGTCCCAGGCGAGGTGCAGCGCGTGCGCGTCGGCGCGCAGCAGGCGCGGCGCGGGCGCGGCGGGCGCGCGCCGCACGCGCAGCGCGAACTGCGCGCGGTCCGCGCCCAGCGCGTTGCGCACCGTGCACGTCACGTTGCCGTCGGACTCCACCTCTGCCGACACGTGTACCACGCACACCTTACACCTTATACCTGAAGACCTACTGACCTACTGAACCTTACTGACTGTAGTCAGATATAAATTACCAGAATCTAAATCTGTCGGCACTGAAATAGAGTTAGCGCCGAAAATACACTCTAGTAGTGCACCGGTACTGTTATCCGTTCCACCGAACGGTGGTTATGGATGAAGAGTGTGGGCCTTCACTTACCTCATACACCGGACAAAGCACGCGAATGCTTCGCTGCACGCGGGTATTTGGTCAGACTGTGGTGTATCCTCATTCGCGTCGGCCCATTCATGCCAATGTGAAAGCTACCCCTTCGCAGGTAAATACAAAAAATCATTCCTAACTATTCTAAGATGTCGAGACTGACAAATGTACATTTGGGAGTCTCTATCACTCATTTTAAACGACTTAAATAAAATGAATAATGCGAAGTATATAAAAGTAAATTACTGTGCAGCAGGAGGTCCCCGGCGTCGGTGAGCGTGTGTGCGGGCGGCAGCGGTGCCCAGCGACGTGCGAGCGGCGGCGCGCCGGGCCGCGGCGCACGGCAGCCGCACGCTCGCGCCCGCGCGCACGCGCACCACGCGCCCCAGTGACCAGATGCGCGCGCTCACTGTACACACGCACGTAGCTACTACTAAAGATGTACCAATGAATTAACAACAGCGTAACCAGAAGAAAAGAACTTTAATTAATCAGCTTCAAATTTGAAACGCACGTTATGGATTTCAAATCCAGTGGAACAATTACAAAAACAGATGCCCTGTCTGTGATTGTTTCTCGACATCTTATTATTCCGGGTCTATGTAAGTTTAAATGGGAACACAATAAACAGAAAAATTTCTTAAATTTTCCTCTTGTATCACTATGTACTGTATACTCTTGTATACCCTTAATGGCATAGCCTGAAAAAGGTGTTTATATTTTATTAAGAACTCGACGGTATGAAAACTAACCCGTCTAAGAAATAAACAAATACTATTTCGATGACATGTAAAATCCGCGAACACGCATGAGACAAACGTAGCTGACGATCTTCCGCTCTAATTACTGTAAAACATTATAGATCCAGCAGTTCAATTTCGTGTCGCTTATAAAACAAACGAATACGTTACGCGGCTGGTCCGGCGGCGCGGCGGCGGCGGCGGCGGCGCGCCGCCGCGCCGCCCGCCCACGCGCGCCGCCACCACACGCTGTACCCTGCGCCATCGGCCCTGCGCCATCAGCTCTCTGCCACTGTGCTTAGCATTCACATATCTAGCGTAATATTGAACTACATCCTTGTACACAAGTAAGGCCCGATGCGGATGATGGGATGCTAATGGGATTTTATCGTATCGTATTATAGTTAATTGACTCAGGCGACCTTTAAACCTTCGAGTTAACTTTAGCAAGTAAAGTTTACTCGAAGGTTTTGACACGTAGGATGCAAGAGAAATCGGAAAGATTTCTATGGGAGGCACAATGCGGATTTAGACCTGGAAGAGGATGCACGGATCAAATGTTTTCTCTCCGCATGATCACGGAGAAGCTTCTGGCTGCTAACCAGAGGATTTTCTGTGCTTTTGTGGATCTTGAGAAAGCATTTGATAAGGTTGTAAGGAAGAAAATGTGGGAACTGTTGCCGGGGTATGGTGTGGATGGTCGATTGCTAAGGGCTGTGCAGTCACTTTACTGTGACTGTAAAGCCTGTGTGCGGGTAGGGCATGACCTGTCACCCATGTTTAGCGTCCAAACGGGCGTAAAACAGGGTTGTGTCATGTCTTCCTGGCTATTCATACTGTATCTCGACAGCTGTTTACAGAAGCTGAAAGATAGCTGTTTGGGTGTGAAATTGGGTGACATAAAAGTAAATTGTCTGCTTTATGCTGATGATGCAGTGCTTATAGCACCATCAGAGGCAGAACTGCAGGCATTAGTCACGTGTATGAAAGAAGAATGTGAAATTAATGGTCTCCGTTTGAATGCTAATAAAACTAAGGTTCTGGTATTTGAAAGGGACGAAGAAAGAACGAAGTGCGAAATTTGGGTAAATCAGGAATGTCTAGAACAGGTGAAGGAAATTGTATACTTGGGGAGTGCGTTTAGCCGGGATGGAAGATGTGATTTAGATGTGGACAGGCGTGTCGCTGCCGGGAACAAAACCAATGGTGCCCTGACTGCGTTAATCAAAAGGCAAGGCGTTGTGAAAAGTGCACGCCTTGCAATACATAACGCAGTGTTGGTACCGACTTTGTTATATGGCAGCGAAACCTGGGTATGCCAGAAGAAGCATAAAAGCAGGTTGAATGCAGTGGAGATGCGATCTCTTCGTAAAATGTGCGGCCTTACCATGGCCGACCGAAAGCGAAACGAAGAGATTCGCAATATGGCAGGTTTGAAAGATGACCTTGTCTCAAAAATGGATAAGGGCGTGCTTCGATGGTTTGGGCACGTTGAGCGAATGAGTGAAGACCGAATGGTGAAGAAAATATATAGCGCGAAAGTTAATATTAAAAGGTGTCGAGGTAGACCGAGATTAACTTTCGAAGACCATGTGAGCAAATTGCTCGAAGAGAGGAGGGTCAAGATTACTCGGATACCTAGACGTGCATGTATGAAGAAGATGATGAATCTGAAAGAAGCGAAAGAAGTATGTAGGATCGTGACACTTGGGGATCTGTTCTCCTGGCTACCCCGTCAGGGATTGTGCGTGAAGATAAATAAAAAATAAATAAAGACTCAGGCGTTACTTTGCGGAAATTCATTGTAAAGTTGTTATTGAAAAAATTACTTCGCAACCCTCCGCATGCAAATATAAAAAGGTATATGTTACCTGGTCCGAAGAGAAGAAGAGGTTGCAGGGACGGAGGGTTGCGAAGTAATTTTTTCAATAACAACTGTATCGTATTATTTTATCGTATGTGATTACATGTCTAAGCAAAAGATTTCGAAAACATTACTACAGATAACAATCGTCCTGTATTTATTACTATGTATTTACTATTGTTACTATATATTTCAATGATCCATGATAATTGCCATAATAAATGATAAGTTCATCGAACTATAGTTTAGAAAACCAATTAATAAATCCTAATAATAATAATAATAATTTAATAGCATGCCAAATTTGTGTTTTTTTTTTACAGAAAATATGAATTTTTAAGTACTTCTTAAATAATTTTAAGTACTTTTTATTGGCTGACAGAAACAACAAACTGCAAAATGAAGCAACCGACCTAGAACCGGCGAGCCGTGGTCGGGCGGCGCGTCCCAGGCGAGGTGCAGCGCGTGCGCGGCGGGCGCGCGCCGCACGCGCAGCGCGAACTGCGCGCGGTCCGCGCCCAGCGCGTTGCGCACCGTGCACGTCACGTTGCCGTCGGACTCCACCTCTGCCGACACGTGTACCACACACACCTTACACCTTATACCTGAAGACCTACTGACCTACTGAACCTTACTGACTGTAGTCAGATATAAATTACCAGAATCTAAATCTGTCGGCACTGAAATAGAGTTAGCGCCGAAAATACACTCTAGTAGTGCACCGGTACTGTTATCCGTTCCACCGAACGGTGGTTATGGGATGAAGAGTGTGGGCCTTCACTTACCTCATACACCGGACAAAGCACGCGAATGCTTGCTGCACGCGGGTATTTGGTCAGACTGTGGTGTATCCTCATTCGCGTCGGCCCATTCATGCCAATGTGAAAGCTACCCCTTCGCAGGCAAATACAAAAATCATTCCTAACTATCTCTAAGATGTCGAGACTGACAAATGTACATTTGGGAGTCTCTATCACTCATTTTAAACGACTTAAATAAAATGAATAATGCGAAGTATATAAAAGTAAATTACTGTGCAGCAGGAGGTCCCCGGCGTCGGTGAGCGTGTGTGCGGGCGGCAGCGGTGCCCAGCGACGTGCGAGCGGCGGCGCGTCCCAGGCGAGGTGCAGCGCGTGCGCGTCGGCGCGCAGCAGGCGCGGCGCGGGCGCGGCGGGCGCGCGCCGCACGCGCAGCGCGAACTGCGCGCGGTCCGCGCCCAGCGCGTTGCGCACCGTGCACGTCACGTTGCCGTCGGACTCCACCTCTGCCGACACGTGTACCACGCACACCTTACACCTTATACCTGAAGACCTACTGACCTACTGAACCTTACTGACTGTAGTCAGATATAAATTACCAGAATCTAAATCTGTCGGCACTGAAATAGAGTTAGCGCCGAAAATACACTCTAGTAGTGCACCGGTACCGTTATCCGTTCCACCGAACGGTGGTTATGGGATGAAGAGTGTGGGCCTTCACTTACCTCATACACCGGACAAAGCACGCGAATGCTTCGCTGCACGCGGGTATTTGGTCAGACTGTGGTGTATCCTCATTCGCGTCGGCCCATTCATGCCAATGTGAAAGCTACCCCTTCGCAGGCAAATACAAAAAATCATTCCTAACTATCTCTAAGATGTCGAGACTGACAAATGTACATTTGGGAGTCTCTATCACTCATTTTAAACGACTTAAATAAAATGAATAATGCGAAGTATATAAAAGTAAATTACTGTGCAGCAGGAGGTCCCCGGCGTCGGTGAGCGTGTGTGCGGGCGGCAGCGGCGCCCAGCGACGTGCGAGCGGCGGCGCGCCGGCCGCGGCGCACGGCAGCCGCACGCTCGCGCCCGCGCGCACGCGCACCACGCGCCCCAGTGACCAGATGCGCGCGCTCACTGTACACACGCACGTAGCTACTACTAAAGATGTACCAATGAATTAACAACAGCGTAACCAGAAGAAAAGAACTTTAATTAATCAGCTTCAAATTTGAAACGCACGTTATGGATTTCCAAATCCAGTGGAACAATTACAAAAAACAGATGCCCTGTCTGTGATTGTTTCTCGACATCTTATTATTCCGGGTCTATGTAAGTTTAAAATGGGAACACAATAAACAGAAAAAATTTCTTAAATTTTCCTCTTGTATCACTATGTACTGTATACTCTTGTATACCTCAATGGCATAGCCTGAAAAAGGTGTTTATATTTTATTAAGAACTCGACGGTATGAAAACTAACCCGTCTAAGAAATAAACAAATACTATTTCGATGACATGTAAAATCCGCGAACACGCATGAGACAAACGTAGCTGACGATCTTCCGCTCTAATTACTGTAAAACATTATAGATCCAGCAGTTCAATTTCGTGTCGCTTATAAAACAAACGAATACGTTACGCGGCTGGTCCGGCGGCGCGGTGGCGGCGGCGGTGGCGCGGCTGCGCGGGCCGGCGCCGGGCGCGGAGTGCGCGCGCACGCGGAACTCGAACGCGGCGCGCGCGCGCAGCCCCGACACCTCCGCGCTGCACTCCCGCCCTCCCCCGCCGCGTCCTCCGCACCCTCCGCACCCTCCGGAGCCACCGCCGGCTCCACGCGCTGCGACCACTCGCCGCCCACTCTTCGAAAATATTTCACTTTTAAATTTTTCAATGAAAATAATGATTTTTCACTACTTACATAATTATTTATCAAATGGGGTACAAAGACTCGATCGCTTTTATGGCTGTTTTTAAGGTGTGTCCGCGACTAAGCAATTCGATGTACTTAGCACTTGGAACATTAAAGACATCTCAAGGAAATCCTTGAAATGACAACAGCTTTTTAAGGATGACGAACCTTTAATTGACATCGTTAAAATACCGATAAAAAAAAGTCACCATAGCCGAGTGGTTCGGTGGTCGGAATTTCGAGTCGAGAGACCCGAGTTCGATCCCCAAGTGGCAGGCTCGTACCAATGAGTTTTTCGAAAAACTTATGTACGAATTACATCGTTGGCTTGGACATAAAGGCGGCGACAGGCTCACCACCTGTCACGTTGTCCCGAAAATATCTTCGGTGGAAGGTGGATCAAAGGGACTAAATTGTCTAGACTAAACCTCTGTCTACCCCTGTATTGGGAATTGCGTTAAAATACCAAAACAAGCTATTAAGACGTGAGGTCGACAAATGGTTTTGCGACTTTAGGTTAATTTTATAGATCGTTAATTAAGTGATGTAAATGTTTTACAAATATTTATTACTGTTAAACCTAATTCAACGTTAAGTGCATAAGTCACACGTCGTACTTGCCGAGTTCCCGTATATGCAGCGTGTAGTGCGTGATGCGTCCCGCGCGCTCGGCGGGCGGCAGCCAGGACACGCGCACCGCGTCGTGCGCCACCGCCACCGCGCGCAGCGTCTCCACCGCGCCCGGCACTGTGTTGGGTTCGCGATGTTGTTTAAATTGTCGATAAAGCAAATTAATCAATTCTGTTTTTAATGTTCTCCTCCAAAAGTGACAAAAAGAAGTTTAAGTTAAGTTTTACATGTAAGTTAATACTGGAACTTTAAAAGTAAAATAAATACAGTTCAATATGATGTCTTCTGTTGAAGACAGAAGACATCATATTGAACTGTATACATAAATAAAAACGAATTGTAAAAAGTGAAAAAGAATTAAAATTAAAAACAGTTTTATAGTACATCTATAGTGGAAAGCGCGGCAGGCTCACCGTCCTCGGCGGTGGCGCAGACGATGGGCGCGGAGGCGGGGCCGGGCCCGCGGGCCGTGCGCGCGCGCAGACGCAGCGTGTAGTTGGCGGCGGGGCGCAGCGCGGACAGCGCCGCCGCGCGCGCCTCGCCGCCCGACACGCTCAGCGTCTGCTCCGCGCCCGCGCCGCGCCACGCTGCGCGCACACACACTTTACCTCTATACGCTGCATTCATTCGTCTATATAAACACAATATTACAATCCAACGTACATAATATTACAATCCAACATACTAAAACCTAATATTAAAATTAATTTATTGTATAAAGAATTAAAACTCTTAAAAAAGCATCGATTTATTTATTATACAGTCATTGTTTTTCCTAAATCAAGCTTGTGTAGGTGTTGCGATTTTTACATGAAAAAATTACATTGACATTGGTTTCATTTTTATACAATAACTGTGTTATTTTACAAAAAACATAAAATAAATGATGAAATTTTATCGGCATCTTACTTTCCTTTTTCTTACTTATTCTGTTCGCAAATGCAAGATGCTCTTTACGTATTCAGATAGACTTACATATTTTAGGATACAACCTTTAGATAAACGTAGACATTTATTAGATTTATTATATGTTCTTAAAACCCTTTTAAATACTTAAAAATAAAAATATTCATGCTATCTTGATTTCTGAAACATGGCTTAAACCTTTTTTGCCTTCCACTTCATTTGCATTTCCAGGTTTTCATATCTTGCGCAATGACCGACCAGTGAGGACTGGCGGCGGCGTTGCTATCTATCTCCGGGAGCATATACCTTTTTCCACGGTTAGCATATCATTTCATTCAAATATTGAAAATACAGCAGAATATCTTTTCATTGAAGTCACCCTCTCTCACTCCAAGCTTCTCCTAGGCGTTTTTTACAGTCCATTAATATCTGTTAATTATTTTTCAGCTTTTGAGAATATTTTGGAGGAACTGCTTCCTTCTTACGAACATGTGATTATTATGGGTGACTTCAATACCTGTCTTTTAAAAAACGATCACCGATCTAAAACGTTAAATTCTATAGTTGAATCGTGTAATCTACACATCCTCCCTTCAAATGCCACACATCCTAATTGTTTTCCTTTACTACTCGATTTGAAAATCGTTTCCAAATCAGAATTTGTGGTAAAGCACGGTCAGTACGGTGCTGAATCATTTTCATACCATGATCTGCTGTATTTATCATATAAGCTGCAACCTCCAAAAGTAAAGTCCCGTACTCTTATGCTACGTAGTTTTGGTAGAATGGATGTCGATCTCCTTAAACGTTGTGCTGCCAACATTGACTGGTCAAAACTTGACGAGATGTCTTGTGTTAATGAACAAGTACACCTTTTTAACCAATTTTTAATGCAACTTTACGATGAGCATGCACCAACTCGACCCATCAAAGTTCGGTGTCCTCCAGCCCCTTGGATTTCAAATGAAATTAAGCAATTAATGAAAAGAAGAACCGAGCTAAATCCAAATTTAAAAAATATCTAAGTGACGCAAACCGAGAGAAATATAGAATACTTAGGAATCGCTGCAACACGGTGTGTAGAGATGCACGACGCCGGCACATTCATAAGTCAGTCGAGGACCCAGATACAAAACGGGTTTGGAAATTTTTAAAAAGTATTGGAGTTGGTAAACAACGTGAAAACTCATTTCCTAGTGACCTAAGTGTTGATATACTTAATTTTTCAACATTTCTCTCTTAGTTCTTACAGTGTTAACACTAATAAATTTAATACGTTAAATCATATTTCTTCGTTGCCAACTCCTAATTTTCCTATGTTTGTTTTTCGTCCGTTCGCTGATTGTGACGTTGAAAAGAACATTACAGCTATAACTTCTGATGCTATTGGTACTGATAATATTAGCAAAAACATGATTCTCCCTCTTTTAGATCTATTAACTCCTATTATTACAAAAATTTTTAATAACTCTATAAATACTGGTACCTTTCCAACAATATGGAAAGACGCTCAAGTTACCCCGTTACCCAAAACATCCAATCCTAAAACTTGTGTCGATTATCGCCCCATATCCATATTGCCTTTCCTTTCAAAAGTTTTAGAGCGTCTTGTCCAGCAGCAAATAAGTAAATTCCTGAACGCTAATAGCCTATTAAATTCATATCAATCTGGCTTTCGTCCCGGCCACAGTACGGTTACAGCATTGTTTAAAATCACAGATGATATTCGAGCTAGTATGGAAAATCGGCAAGTTACAATTCTCACGCTCCTTGATTTCAGTAATGCGTTCAATACCGTCGACTTAGACATACTTCTGGCTGTTCTACGTTCTATTAACGTATCTCCAACAGCGATTGACTGGTTTCGTAGTTACTTATTCGGTCGTCGACAGCGCACTCGTATAGAAGAGAGATACTCTTCTTGGTGTTCTATCAAAGCCGGTGTACCACAAGGTGGCGTGTTGTCTCCTCTCCTTTTCACAATTTTCATTCGATCCATTACCTCTCAAATAACTTCTCTCTACCACTTCTATGCAGACGATCTCCAAATTTATTCACAAACCAGAGTTGAATCCATCGTTTCAGCTATATTCGCTACTAACCGCGACCTGGTGACTATATCTGAGTTTAGTAAATCGTATGGTATAAAAGTGAATCCTAAAAAGTCACAGATAGTGGTGATAGGGAGTAGTAAACTACTACAAAAAATTGATTGGCTAACTTTACCCTCAGTTTGTTTTGATAATACCATTATTCCTTATAGTAAAGTTGTAAAAAACCTCGGGGTTCTCATAGACAGCAAACTGTCATGGGTACCACAAATAGAAAATGTGAGCAGAAAGATTTTTGCAGCCTGTAGGAGTCTTAAAATGCTTCAAAATTTTCTACCTTTATCTACCAAAATTGCGTTAGCACAATCTGTCCTGATGCCGATTCTAGACTACGCTGACATTTGTTACAGCGATATAACTACGGAGCAATTAAATAAGCTTGAGCGTCTCCAGAACCTTTCCATTCGCTTCATATTTGGTTTAGGCAAATATGACCATGTCTCTGATTTTCGAAAGAAACTCAAGTGGCTCCCAATCCGTTTTCGCCGGAATGCTCATATTCTCTTTCTTCTTTACCGTATACTGTTTGACCCAAAAACTCCCACTTACCTGAAAGATCAATTTCATTATAGACATGTGCACCATGAGCGAGAATTGCGTTCTCCTTATTGCTTGGCTTTAAAAATGCCTACTAATCTTACCTCATTTTACGGCAAGTCTTTTACTGTCCAAGCAATACAACTTTGGAATGATTTACCACTCAATATTCAAAAGGCACAATCTCTAAAAATTTTTAAAGTCTACTTATCGATTATTTTTTGGCACTCTCAAGTTAATAAATTATTGTTTTCCTATATATTTTTCCAAATTTCCTTCTTTTCTTTCCTTCACTGTGTTCGTATTTACACATATGTTAAAATATATATATATATATATATTTTACATAGTCAATTAATGAAATATTTTTAATTGTTAAATATTTGTTGTATTAAAATTGCACCTATCCTATTTAATAGAGCTAATATTCCTTTATTACCCGGTTTGTCAGGCAGAAATCGCTTAAAGCGATATGACCACCGTTTGTAGTTTTAAGGTTTCCGAAATTGTAATAATTAATTCTATAAGAATATGTACAATAAAGAATTATCTATCTATCTACTTATGATACTCCCTCCTTACTATCAAAGACAAATTTTAGGGTTTCCTATAAATATCCCCGAAAACCTATTGTTCCTTTTGTACAACCATTACGCAGAACAGTTTTAGGTGCGAACTCTCCTTTATCCCGCATGTGTAAGTTATGTAATGAACATAGTTTTGATCTAGACCCATTTTTTGATTCGTTGCCAAAGTTTTGTCGCAAAATAATATTAAGAATGATTCCATACTTATGACATTAAATTTTAAACTTTGTTCTTTATTACACTAATCATATTTTTCGTCATATTGTTTTTATATTAGTTTACATTGTTACCGATTTTTAAAAAATAAAATAAAAAAATATCTTCACGCAATTCCCAATACAGGGGTAGACAGAGGTCGAGTCTAGACAATCAAGTCCCTTCGACCCACCTTCCACCGAAGATATTTTCGGGACAACGTGACAGGTGGTGAGCCCGTCGCCGTCTTTATGTCCAAGCCAACGATATTCGTACATAAGTTTTTGAAAAACCCATTGGTACGAGCCTACCGACTGGGGATCGAACTCGGGTCTATTTACTCGAAATTCCGACCACCCAACCACTCGACTATCGTGACTTACCGATTTTTAGTATCTTTATTAGTTTTAAGATATTTGTCATTATTGCATGTGGTATTCACCTTTAATAGGTAATGCATTTAGTTTAAGTACCTTATATTATATCAAATAAAAATGTAAAATTGTAATTGCCACTGGTGAATCTAAATAAAATAAAAAAAATTGTATGGAGTTTGACTTTTACCCGTAGCGTTAGTTACAAATTTATAGCTCGAACGTAGAAGCGTAGCGTATTGTAAATATCATTACTCACTGGGTGAATTATGTAGCGGTGCATAGAGAAGGTCGTAGCCGCGTAGTACAATATGCGTAGAATGCGGTGGCGTCCAACTCACGCGCAGTGAGCGTGGGCCTTCCGCTATGCACGTCACTGCAGTCGGTGGCGACTCGGGAACTGTTTTTGTATTATAACGGAGCGTTAAAAAATTATTTAATTTTAAACCATGTAATGTAATGCAGGCATCTTTGTTATTAATAAATTAATGAGAAATTGTCACTGTCATTCGAAGTTACGAGACACGCGTGTAAAACTGCAACTAGCCTCCATCCGCGGTAGTGGCGTAGACCACCGGCGAGTGCGGGCCGGGCCCGGCTGCGTTGTACGCGCGCACTGTGAGCGCGTAGCGCGCGAACTGGCGCAGCCCGGCCAGCGCCAGCTGCGCGCCGCCCCAGCCCGCCGCGGAGCTGCAGCCCGCGCGCACCCCGCGCCCCTCCCCCTCGCCCGCCCCTCCCTCCGCCTCGCTGTCCTCGTCGGCGCTGCTCAGCTCCCGCCAACACACTACGTAGCCCAGGAGCTCTCCGTTCCACGTGTGTTGAGCGGGAGACTAGACAACAAACACACACTCTTCATCGTTGATAGAAAACATGCCAAAGATACATTCGATTACGATTACTTATCTTCGATAATAGGTCACGGCAATGTATATATATCTTTAGTCAGCTTTTGTAGTAATTCATACAAAAACCATAAATAAGTTAGGACGACTATAACATACATATAACAACTTTTAATAAGATCAACTTTAGTTCAATACGTACCGACCATGTTACGTGCAATTCTTCCGTGTTAATAGGTTTCACGTGAACATTTTGCGGTGCGCCACTCGGAGCTAAAAATATACAGGAGTTTAAAAATTAACCTTTCACACACATTTCAGTTGGATTTATTAACAAACAATCAGTCCGACCTTACCTTCTTCTAACGTAGTGAAAAGCAATGGTTCTGAATGCGGCGACTGGCCGACGTGGTTGGAGGCAATCAGTCGCAACGAATACGCAGCGGCGGGCCGCAGACCTTCCAGTTTGGAACTCAATAAACGATATCCTTGGGAGTCAGGGCTACAATTATAATTGCATTTCTAATAACAAAATTACAAATTTACCTAATTAAACAATAGTTAAATATATATCCTCGTAGTAAAAGAGAAAAATTATTGCTACAAAACTAACCTCTCGCTTTCTTCCGTCTCTAAAGTTAAGTTTATAGTTTGTGGGGATCCGTCTGGAGTTGGAAGAGTATGAAGTGGAGTACAGAGTGCAGAGTATCGTACATTGGCTTCTGCCCGGGCTTGCCATCGCACCCGAATCCAACGCGTATCTGTTCCGCCCAATTGTAATGAGCGTGGTGCTTCAGGAGGCTCTGACGACAATACCAATTAAATATAAAGTTTTTAATTGTAGCTCGAAAACAATTTGATGTATAAATTATCTATTAACTTAATTCTATATTTATATTCTAGTTTTTTACCCCTGACACTGTACGTGTGGAAGTAGGTAACAATTTACACTTTTTTATTTATATAAATCGTACGTATTTCGTAATATTTTTGAATACAAAAATAAAACATTGAGCATTAAAGAGACGAAATCAAAATCTGTTCAGTGGTTATAGCGTTGCCGGAAAAATCAGGTAAACACACGAGAACTATAAAAATCGATGTTTTGGGCTAACCCGGTTCTATTTATTTCAACTCTGATATTTAATTGTACAGACAATTGTTTCTACAGTGGTAGAGCCACGCATCAGCTTTTGTTGTTGGTTTTTTCTCTGGTATTGCGGGTGTTCACGGGCGGCGGTAATCACTAACCATCACGTGAGCCACCTGCTAGTTTGCCTCCCTCTTCTTTAAAAAAAAAGACACGAGAACCCTTTTACATTTGTTCCGCTGTCCCCATACCTTCAACATGCAAGAACATGATTAGCTCGCTCCTGCCGAAGCGGTTGTGTGCCAGACAGCGGTACTCGCCCGCGTCGCCGCGCTCCGCCGCGCGCAGCCGCAGCGCCGAGCGCAGCGCGCCGCCCGACCGCGTCTCCGACACCGTCCATCTGCGTCGCACACAACTCATTAGGCAACTATGTTAAAGATTGCCTGTAACTCGGTACTTGCTATAAAAGAGAATTTAATTCAATGTGAACATTAATTTAATTCTCAAATTGAAACGGTAAAATTACTGTTTTCAGTACTAACAGTACATAGCGGCAGTTAATTCAGTAAATTTTAAAAAAGATATTTCTTAATGACTACGAAACGTTTTCTTAGATATTCCTAACCCCACGTTTTTTTATAGGAAAAGGGAGGCAAACGAGCAGGTGGCTCACGTGATGGTAAGTGATTACCACCGCCCATTAACACCTGCAATACCAGAGGCTTAGCAAATACGGTGCCTCCCTAAAAGTGCCCCCCTCCCCTATAATTGGGGGAGGATGGTGTGTGGACCTCCGGTTACCTGCACTCACCAGACGAAATGCAGAAGTTTGTTAGACTTCTACTTCACGCCGGTATTCTGTGAGGTCGTGGTACTTCCCCGGTCGAGCCGGCCCATTAATGCAACAACAAAAGTTGATTCGTAGAAACAGAGGCTAGAAGTAACCTGAAGGAATCTAGATCGAGCTTGATCCCGCGATGGGTCCACTGCACCGCGAGCGGCGCGTCGCCCCGCGCGTCGCACTGCAGCGCGACGGGCGCGCCGCGCACGCCCGACACGTTGCGCGCCGCGCCCGCCTGCGCGAAGTGCGCCGGCTCTGCGCCGCGTGCGTGAGACAACTACATTATTTGTTCCATCAAAACAACGTATGCTAAATGCTACATCATAGATATTTATCTGTAGCGAACATCGGCAAGTATCCGCGAGTGTATGTTTGGAAAAATATTTGTAAATCCGTTCACGTTTATTTGGTTGAAGCACATAACATTCACGATATAAGATGACTTTGGTGACAACATGACAATACATGATAATACAGTTTTCATTGTATTACTAGCTCTAAAAAGTTTATGGTTCGATCTTCGTTCGTTTCTTGTTCTTACTTTGTGATCAGAGCAATGTATGCGATGGTGGCCCTGCCCATGTATGTATTTAATTAATAAATAGTAAAAAATCAGTATATCACAGGAGCATATAATATTTGACTATTATTTAATGTAATATCTTTTATAACAATAAAGAGGCGGTTATCAAAGTAATAAGTATATAAGTAATAAGTATATAAATAGAAGTGTTTTTACGCTTCTATTTATATAAGTAGACATATCACATGAACCTTTGTTAAATTTTGATAAGAGACGCTTTTAAACTCCTAGTGATTCCATCTCACCAAAATGCTTTAAAACCCTAAAGTGACACTAATATTTGCTTTGACTGCTTTGGAATCCAACTTTACCTGTGACGTATGTGTGCAAATATAACATTAGGGTTATGTCATGTATAGGTCAGTTGATAGCAATGTTTATGTTTGAATCAAATAACGAACCGTGAACAGTGACGTTGACATGTTTGAGAAGCGCCGCGCCGACGCCATTGTCAGCGGTGCAACGATACACGCCTTGCTGCGCGCGAGTGGCGGCGCGCGCGCTCAGACGTGCGCTCGCCGTCCCGCTCCCCGCCCCGCTGCCCCCTGCGCTGCCCGCCCCGCTCCCCCCTCCACTGCCCGCCCCGCTCCCCCCCACTGCCCGCCCCGCTCCCCCCTCCACTGCCCACCCCGCTCCCCCCTCCACTGCCCGCGCCACTGGGCTGCTGCACGCCACCAGCCACGTACGAGAACCCGGCGCCCTCCCCCCACTCCACTCCGGTTGCCTCCCAGCGATCCATCGCTTCCATACTACCGCCTAAATTATCATAACGTCTTACAAGTGCAATTTTTAAAAAAATAAGGTCCAAGGCTATCAAATTGATTTTGAGTTACAGATATTTTTGTTCATTTCACAAAATATTTTTCACGAGACCTATAACCTGATTTGCAATGAATGTGGCGCTGTTTTTTTACCAAGTAGCACGAAGTGGTGGTAATAAGTTTATTAAGGTTTTCTGATTCTGATACAGATAACGATATTTCGTATGCGATTTTTATGAGAAACAAAATTAGAATTTTTCATATTCAAATAAATAAAATAAATATTTTCACGCAATAAATATTTTCACGCAATTCGTACATAAGTTTTTAAAAAAACCCATTGGTACGAGCCTGCCGCCTAGGGATCGAACTCAGGTCTCTTGACTCGAAATTCTGACCACCCAATCACTCAGCTATTGTCACTTTTTCAAATTCAAGTTAAACTAATGTTTTGTGATGAATTTTTTTTTCAAATTTGACATCAAAAGCTATTGACGTTATTTAGATAATAATGGTACTAAATCTTACTATGTACCTAGTCGTCTGAACCACGTCACAACCGGTGTAGGGTAGCCCTTGGCAGCGCAATCCTGGAGCAGTGGTGCACCCAATAACACGGCCGAATCTAGTGGCTCAGTCACCCATGATGGCGCAACTGTCGCATTATAAAGATAAGGAGTTCAAAGTATAACATTTAATTTAACATCGTTATTATTTTGTACATATAAAAAGAGAGTAATCAAACCTTTGACACTGAGAGTGGCGGTGTAGTTGGCGACGGCTGCATGGTTAGATACGCGACACGTGTAGTCGCCGCTGTGGCGAGCCGTCAGGTCCGAGAACATCAGCAGTGAGAAGTCGTTTAAGCTTTTCTCTTCTATCTGCGAACAATGATTCTGTAGTAGGGGCATTGCCGAAACATGAAAAGAAAAGAATTGCAACATTCTTCAGGTCCTTTCCGTTATTGCACATAACTTTAAAACAATTGGTTTGCACCTTATTCACGAAGATCGAGCTCGAGTCTCCTGATTCAAAATTTCGAACACCCCATAATTGAACTGTCATTAGTTTAAAAAAATCACAAGTTATAGAAAATGGTGCTTTTATGTTAAAAATAAGTCAATTTTTAAAACGTTTACCTGTAACTCTGCGGGTATTGGTAGCCCGTCTTTCAGCCACGAAAAGTACATCGGCTTATCTCCTGAAGAAACTCCGCATAGTACTTGCACAGAGCTGCCCTCGGTCAATTCCGAAGAAAACATGAACGGAGATATTTTCGGTGGGTCTGGGAATAAAAAAAAATAACGTTAACGTTAGTCCTGTACAGGAGGCGACCAAAAACTAATAAAACTTGGCCTAAAATGGACTTTGAGGTAGTAAATATGCACCAAATGAGAGAAAAATAACAAGAATACCGCTAATATAAATAACAGTATGTACATGGTACTTTTAATCGAAAACAATTATAATCATTAAGTATGCCAATAATATTTTTTCTTAACAGCACAAAAATGGACACGTCATCATCATCACAACAACCTAACAGAAGTCCACTGCTGGACATATACCTCCTCCAAAGATTGCCACATAGAGCGGTCGTGTGATATCTGCATCCATCAACTCCCCGCAATGCTGTTCAGGTCGTCAACCCATCCTTCATTGCGTTTACCTATATGTGGTTTCCACTCGAGAACCTTTGTTGCCAAACGGTTATTAGTTCTACGAGTTATGTTATGTCCTACTTTTCAAAATAATTTATAGTTTTTTTACACTAAGAATATTATTTACGGAACTTCTAGGCATTTTGCACTGATGGTGTACCTCGGAGTCTTGACTTTAGTTTACAATAATTTAATATTGGGATCAAAATAACTTTTTTTATCTCAGATAGTATGTTTCAAGTAGCAGTAAGTATGTTTCAATAATAATTTTTAATAATAGTAGAATTTAAAAATTTTAAAGTAGAATTTTGAATCGTTGGTAATCTGGCTCCAGAAGGATAAGTTTTAGTGGTGATAGCGGAGCATCACTAACTGCGGACTTGTATGTCGATGTCGCCGACGGCTGTGGCGCCGCCCGCGCGCGCCGACACGCGCCCCGCCGCGCCCAGCTCCGCGCCCGCCCGCCCGCCGCGCCGCCCGCCCGCCGCGCCGCCCGCCCGCCGCGCCGCCCGCCCGCCGCGCCGCCCGCCCGCCCGCCGCGCCGCCCGCCCGCCGCGCCGCCCGCCCGCCCGCCCGCCCGCCCGCCCGCCCGCCCGCCCGCCGCGCCGCCCGCCCGCCGCCACCACACGGAGCTGCCGCAACGCAACCGTAGCCATACTACACGTTCGCGATAAATTGACACCAGTGCCGTAAAGCAAATTTGTCGCTACTGTGACGTCACTGTGCTCCGATCTGAACTTAAAGCACATTAGTAGAACTTTTCATTCGATGTAATGTAGCCCCGTCTCCTAGTTTCTCGCGCCGCACCCCATATCCATACAAACTACACGTTCAACCAACTTTCCACAGATAGCATACAATCTAATTGAGCCGACATTTCTATATTTTATTTACAAATTTGGTTCACTTCTTGATAGCTAACAGCGTTGATATCCGTGGTATATCAGTGTTAATATCACATCTTTAATTTAGATGTTCCGTTGTTAAATTAAACATGAACAATGTATACAAAGCGTTGTCTATTATTTTTATAGGAATCATCCTATGGAATGCACCTCTATGGACCTGATCGGATATCCGGAGTAGGGGCAGTGCACGGTGACGTTGTCGCCCGCCACCACGCGCAGCGGGCCGCGCGCGCGAACCGCCAGCGGACCTGCGCCGCACAGCCGAATTACATTGGAAATAACACAGAACTAACGACAAGTTGTAACAAAGACTAGTCTTTAAGAAGTAATTGTAACTAAAATTCAGCGTGACATATATCGGCGATTGCCTCACCGCCTGTCATTCTTCGTGATTTCGGTGAAAAGTGCGTCGGAAGGGCTTCATAGTCTTAAGACAATTAAACAAATGGTTACATCTATATCATTTAGAATAAGAACAAGTATCTAATAATAAAGGACACTCACATACATACATTGCTTTGATTCCAAAGTAAGCAGCTGAAGCACTTATGTTATGGGATCAGAACAATTAAAGGTACTACAAACACCCAAGCACGAGAAAATGAAATACATAAATTATTTTGTACATTGACCCGACCGGGAATTGAACCTCAGAACGGCGACACCGGCGTGTGTGAAGGTCGTTAAAAGTCTAGACCAATCACAAACAGATATATGTCGGTTTATATGATAGGTAGGCGCTATTCACCGTAGACGTTGAGCCTGGCGGAGTGTTCGACGGCGCCCAGCGCGTTGTGCGCGCGGCACGTGTAGCGCCCGCCGTCCGCCGCCGCCACCGACACGTTCAGCAGCGACGACACGTCCCCGTGCAACGTCGTCTCCTCGCTCACGCGGTACCTGCACGCCATACCATACCCTTTCCATACTCCATGGTATTAGCCGAAATGATTTTACTGGGTAGCCGGTTTAACTAACAAACTATCTGGCTTGGCACTATCATTTGTTATTTTAAAATATATAAATAAATATCTTCACGCAATTCCCAATACAGGGGTAGACAGAGGTCAAGTCTAGACAATTAAGTACCTTTGACCAACCTTCCACCGAAGATATTTTTGGGACAACGTGACAGGTGGTGAGCCCATCGCCGCCTTTATGTCCAAGCCAACGATGAAATTCGTACATAAGTTTTTGAAAAACTCATTGGTACCGCCACCTGGGGATCGAACTCGGGACTCTCGACTCGAAATTCCGACCACCCAACAACTCGGCTATCGTGACTTATTAATTGTTATTTTAATTTCTTAAATACTTTTAATAAGTTTTTAACTAAGAAGCTGCCTGGGTACCACCCTTGTACCTTATTATGTCATATATAAAGAATGATATCAGTTGTTCTTTTTTTAAATAGTTCAGTTTTTAGATATCAAAATCACGATAGCCGAGTGGTTGGGTAGTCGGAATTTTGAGCCAAGAGACTCGAGTTCGATCCGTCGGTGGCAGGCTTGTACCAATGGCTTTTTCTAGTTTTTGAAAAACCCATTGGAAAAATATTGTTGGCGTGGACAAAAGGGATCACCTGTCACGTTGTCCCGAAAATATCTTCGGTGAAAGGTGGGTCAAAGAGACTTAATTGTCTAGACTAGACCTCGGTCTACCCCTGTATTAGGAATTGCGTGAAGATATTTATATATACATAAATCAGGTAAAGTATTAGATGGTAGTTTTCGGTGAGGACTACTAGAGATGAGTTCAAATAAATTAAAGTAATTGACAAACTGATAGAGAAAAAAGAGATGGTGGATACATAATATAGATGGTGGATCCATAATAGAGATGGTGGATCCATAATAAAGAGAGTGTGGACTCATAATAACTTGATCAGCGGTTTCTGCAGATGCTTAGGCGTGCTATGCTCGGTAGACCCACGAAAGACGAAAAATGGGTTGACAATCGGTTGTAGCAGTTTCTAGTGATTTATTGTTACCACTGAGTGGACTGTTAGTTTAAAAAAGTGAGGTACAGCATCCAAAAGTTAATGTGCTGAGAAGGTACAGTAAATTTTACTTCACAATTGGGATATTCCTGTAACTGTAATGACATGGCGGTAGAAACACTTCCATCAGGAGCACCGATTACTCATTACCTATTTCACCTATGATACCATTTACCTATGATGGGGTAGGAACTGTTCTATGGGCTGTCCGTCAAGCAGCCATGCGATACGCGGCGGCGGGGAGGCGGCGGCGACGCAGCGCAGCGCCGCGGTGCCGCCCGCGCGCAGCGCCTGCTCGATAAACGTGTACTGCAGCTCGGGCGCAGAGTCTATGGACAATGTATTTTTATTTACACAGCTTACACACTGCTGCCCATCACCTTTTTGGTGATTTCGAAGACCGCCGTGGATATATATTTGTTTATTTATTTATAATAGATGTAATAGGTTCGACAGAGGTCGCGGGTTGGAGTCCCTTCCGTGTCAGTTAAAATTATAAAACATTTTTTCTCTTTAATTTTGTAACATAAAGTTGAACATAATTTATATGCTTTAAAATCAATAAAAAATTTCGTAAGAAAGTGTTTAGTATACATGCACGCATTAAAATTATATGAAGCTTCGCTTTTACAACTGAATCCGATTGAACTTTTGCATCAAGAGTTATTCAAAGAAAAAAGGCGTACCCCCAAATGTTAACTCTTTATCATGAGTAAATTGGTGCCACATCCTGAACACATTATAGGTGGTTTATAAGTGATGGTCCGCTATCTTACGAGTATATACACCTATATGTAAGTAAGATCCCGTCACATACAAATAAAACGTTCGTAATCACTTTATGGATTTATTTATTATGGACACACAATTATTTACAAATTTATTACTGATATTTAATACTAATTACGTTCGGCACGAATTCTACGTAGTCAGTAACTAGCAGCGAACGACACAGGTTTGACGTAGGAAAGTTGACGCGTTACTAATGAGCGGCTCGCCGGTTGCTATGCCCCGGCGCACCGCGGGATACTTCTCGTGAAGAGATAGGTAAGTAAACTTTATTTAATATTTATAAATAATAAACATGTTATATATAATGTGTGATGAGTGTATTTGTGTGAATTGAAATTTTGTTTGTGTGTTTATTAATGTGTTATTTAATTGTGTATTTTACGTATTTTGTTGTGTATGTTATTATGTATATTATTGTGTATTTGTTATTGTTGCAGGTGGTGCGCCATAACATGTTGAGACATTTTATACATTTAGTTTTGTCAGTAATAAATTAGATTTTTTGTTTATATTATACTGAATACAGGAGTAAGGATACTCTTAACATTAAATTTCAATCCAGCTCGATAAGAACTATGTGCCGACCGCAAATAGAGCGCTGCGACGTGCGCATCGACAGTGACAAGTGGCGGCGGAAGGAAGGGGCGGAGGAAGTGGACCGCCATTTGTCACGGCTGCTGATGTGTGGGGGCGAGCTGCAATTGTGAGACTACGGTAACTGGGCACCCTCTGCCGATGTAGGTTCCCTATAATATTAGAAAAGTGAATCTACAATAAGAACAATTTTGGTGTAGTTTTATTAAGATTATATAAGAATTAAATTTGACTATAGAATATAATTTATGACAATTTGCCTATTATTAACTTTTTGATAAAATATATTTCCGAGTCCCTAGTCGTTTCAAGCGTATTGGGGTGAGTCCAGACCAGGGGAATGCACCGCCCGTGCACCGCTAGCGCACTGCTCGCATAGCAGTTACTGCAATTATTTGGCGTGCTTCTTTAACGTAAGGGTCGCAAAGTACGCGCGCGTGCAGCTTGCGTACGAGCAGTTTCGAGCACTTCGATACTGTATATCATAGTTGTAATATGTCAAAATGAAAAATACCTTCTGTCCACTGTATGATAATTTAGCAATAAGAAACGAACTGAGCGGGAGGAAAGAAGCGCGCGTGACGCACCAGGAGCACCCGCGCGTGCGCAATTGCTAAATTTAGGCGCACCCTTAGTGACATAAGGCACATTATGTGCATAAGGCACATTATTCATTTATGCTTGAATAAAATAAAATAATTCTGGTGAAGGCGTCCTTTTTAGCGCGTTATGAAAAAATATTACAATAGTATTTTTTCTAATATTGATCTTGTCAATTTATCAATTGTACTAATAAGATTCTTTTAGATTTAGTGATTATTATCTTTATCAATTAAATTGATGAGGGCGTGCTTCAATGGTTTGGGCACGTTGAGCGAATGAACGAAGATCGAATGCTGAATAAAATATATAGCGCGAATGTTAATATTAAAAAGTGGCGAGGTAGGCTGAGACTAACTTTCGAAGACTAATTGCTCGAAGAGGGGAGGGTCAAGAGTACTCGGATACCTAGACGTACCATGTATGAGAAAATTATGAATCTGAAAGAATCGAAAGAGGTATGTAAGGATAGTGACACTTGGCGATCTGTTCTCTCTAGCTACCCCATCAGGGACTGTGCGTGAAGATAAATCTATTTCTTTTTAATTATCATATGACCTACACTCACTTCTTAAGCATATGATATTAGAAGTGAAAAAAGTTGCTAATAGATAATATACTTCAATAAATCCATTAAGCAAAATGCTTGTGCGCTCCCACAGGAACAATTTTTCGGGGATAAAAAGTAGCTATGTGCTATTCCAGGCTATAATGTACCTATGACATAGTTCCCCCCGACCCGTTTAGCTGTTTTGTCGTGGTTGAGTGAAAACATCCACCTACGCAAACACGCTTTCGCATTTAAACAGCAAGAAATAGTATGAAAGATATACCTTTTTCACTCTTGATTTAAAGCAGAGATTTTACTTTATGTTTGGAATCTGTGACAGTAACTTTTGTGTACTTCTGATAGATATCTTAAACAATATTTACGGAAACTAAAGGAAAAATGATGTTTGAAAATATAAGTGATAAATTCATGCGACTCTTCTTGACCTATTTGTACATACATACGAGAAGACAATAGGCAAACTCATCTCTGAAGCGAGTCGTTGTTCCTCATCGCGCTCGAGCACTGATCCTGCTTGTCCGCACGACTGCACTCTCTGTTATTGCAGTACATTCTTGTACATAGTGCCGTCTCGGAGATCCCAAGCAGTCTACTCCGGTAAAATATTAAATATACTTTTGTGATACAAATGCTTTTGGAGATTTATAATGGAGATAAATAAATATTGGAGTATCTACAGATACAGTAAAAGTTTGTTCATATTTGACAAGGTTTCCGTCTAACAAATTCAGTTGAGTTGTTTAAATTTAAAACGTGCCCGTTTTTTCGTCCATGAATTATTCCGAAATTCCTGTGGGTTCCTTACTTTCCCGGAAGTGGAGTGTTCCCCCAGCTCTCAATGTAACAAATCGAACACGTTAAGCAAAATCATGTTATCAGTAGATACTGATGCGTACATGCACCATGTTGTTTATTGTGGATAAAAAGCAAATTAACATCCAAATACTACAATGTTCAATAAAACCATTGTTGATAAAGATAAAAATAACACAAATTTCGTGAGAGCAAAAAGTTGAGTAGTCGTAATTCACGACTACTCAAGTGGTTGGAAGATCGAAATTTGAATCACTAGACCCGAGAACAATTGCCAGGAGACAGGTTCGTACCAAACAGTTAATCCGAAACTTATGTACGATTTGTGTAGTCGGCTTGGATACTATGACGGCGATATGTTTATCATCTATCACGTCGTCCCAAATAAGCACTAAAAAATGTAAGCACTTACTTGTTAATTAAGCAAGCAAAAGGAAAAAATTATTAAAACTACGACTACTATTTTATTTGGATACGCGTAACAAATACTTCAATATCAGAAGTGAATTAAATTGTTTGCACAAAGACTTTCGCTTTATTGTGAAAACAAAATTAAATTCACAGATGTAAGTAAGCAGAGGACTGATTTATTGAAAGGATTCTCCACAGGAACATTTCCATTTCATTGACGACACTTTATTGAAGGTCTCGTGTGATTGACGTATTTCACGCGACTAATTAATCTTATTGTAATCTGCAGCCAACGGAGGGCACTTGAACGCGCTTAAAGCTACGTCTGTTGACTGATAAAGTGCTTTACCAAATGATTTCTATTCCACTGTGATTTCACGTATATTTTATAATTTGAGTTTATCGCAGTTAATTAATTCGTAATTTTTTTATAAACAACACCTCGTTTCTTTATGCTTTGTTGTTGAACGGCCTCTCTGAGAAGAACTTTTCTAAAAGCAATAAGAATAAATACAATGTAGACACAGCAAATAATTTAGACATACATTATGCTGACATAAGATACATACTCGTTTATGATGGCCTGTAATAGTCCACCGTTAGACGTAGGCCTCTGCTGCGGGAGGTTTGTCGTAATCGCCACGTTCAGCAAGCGGATTAGCGATCACACTACAAGACATTGCAAATAAATAAATAATAAATATACTTACTTACTTACTTATCTTCACGCACAATCCTTGACGGGGTAGCCAGAGAGAACAGATCGCCAAGTGTCACGATCTACATACTTCTTTCGCTTCTTTCAGATTCATCATCTTCTTCATACATGCACGTCTAGGTATCCGAGTACTCTTGACCCTCCCCTCTTCGAGAAATTTGCTCACATGGTCTTCGAAAGTTAATCTCGGTCTACCTCGACACCTTTTAATATTAACTTTCGCGCTATATATTTTCTTCACCATTCGGTCTTCACTCATTCGCTCAACGTGCCCAAACCATCGAAGCACGCCCTTATCCATTTTTGTGACAAGGTCATCTTTCAAACCTGCCATATTGCGAATCTCTTCGTTTCGCTTTCGGTCGGCCATGGTAAGGCCGCACATTTTACGAAGTGATCGCATCTCCACTGCATTCAACCTGCTTTTATGCTTCTTCTGGCATACCCAGGTTTCGCTGCCATATAACAAAGTCGGTACCAACACTGCGTTACGCAAGGCGTGCACTTTTCACTGCGCCTTGCCTTTTGACTAACGCAGTCTGGCAGCGACATGCCTGTCCACATCTAAATCACATCTTCCATCCCGGCTAAACGCACTCCCCAAGTATACAATTTCATTCACCTGTTCTAGATATTTCTGATTTACCCAAATTTCGCACTTCGTTCTTTCTTCGTCCCTTTCAAATACCAGAACCTTAGTTTTATTAGCATTCAAAAGGAGATCTTTAATTTCACATTCTTCTTTCATACACGTGACTAATGCCTGCAGTTCTGCTTCTGAAGGTGCAATAAGCACTGCATCATCAGCATACAGCAGACAATCTACTTTTATGTCACCCAATTTCACACCCAAACAGCTATCTTTCAGCTTCTGTAAACAGCTGTCGAGATACAGTATGAACAGTCAGGAAGACATGACACAACCCTGTTTTACGCCCGTTTGGACGCTAAATATGGGTAACAGGTCATGCCCTACCCACAAACAGGCTTTACAGTTACAGTAAAGTGACTGCACAGCCCTTAGCAATCGACCATCCACACCATACCCCGGCAACAGTTCCCACATTTTCTTCCTTACAACCTTATCAAATGCTTTCTCAAGATCCACAAAAGCACAGAAAATCGTCTGGTTAGCAGCCAGAAGCTTCTCCGTGATCATGCGGAGAGAAAACATTTGATCCGAGCATCCTCTTCCAGGTCTAAATCCGCATTGGCCTACCATAGAAATCTTTCCGATTTCTCTATCCTACGTGTCAAAACCTTCGAGTAAACTTTACTTGCTAAACTGGTCAAGCTGATTGCCCGAAAGCACCCGCAATCATAATGTGAACCTTTACCTTTATATAAAGGCACAATGACCGCGGATCGCCAATCATCCGGAACAGGCCCCGTTCGCCAGCACAAATTGCACAGCAGATGAAAGCTGTCCCAGGCGCGTGGCCCACCATACTTGACCATTTCAGCAGTAACTCTATCTAGTCCCGCAGCCTTACCACATTTCAAACTTCTAATCGCACATATATCTCTTTCATACTGATGACCTCAGTGTCATCGAGGTCCGAGTCTGGCGTACCAGTCACGACGTTACCCCCGGATCCCTCACTAAGATCATCACACGCATATATCTCTCTATAAAATTCGCTCCATCGCTGCACGACGTCCGCTTTTTCTGACAGTACGTCATCGGTTCTCGAAAGCACTTTGTTCATTCTTAAGACTGTCGCACCACTCCGGGTCCTTCCAACCTCTTTCCAGAAGAGTTTGGAGTTCTCCTTGAAGTTGTGCGACAACCTTTCGTCCGCTTCCATTCTAGTCCTTTCACGCACTTCCTCAATCAATGCTTTCGTGTGAACTTTCTGGAGCTTATATCTTTCTTTCCTCTTCTCTCTCATATCCTTATCATTACTAGAGGCCAAGTAGTCTAACCATGCTTTCTTCTTCTTATTTACTGCTTCTTTCACTTCGTCATTCCACCATGCATCATCCTTTTTACTACTACCTCTCTTCACAGTCACGTCACACACGTCTTCCGCTGCACTAACCATTCTATCTCTTAGGCTCTACCATATTTCTTCCACACATTCTTTCCTGATATTTCCTAAAATAATAAATATCTTCACGCAATTCCCAATACAGGGAAAGACAGAGGTCTTATCTAGACAATCAAGTCCCTTTGACCCACCTTCCATCGAAGATATTTTAAAAACCCATTGGTACGAGCCTGCCACCTGGGGATCGAACTCGGGTCTCTTGACTCGAAATTCCGACCACCCAACTCTACTCGGCTATCGTGACCAGACACCGTGCACTTTACATACTCTTACCCGTCATCATTCTGCTGTCATATTTTGGCCTAGTATTTATTTCGAGATGGCTACCCCGCTATCTATCAGTAGCCACTAATATTCTCAAAGCGTCTTAATAACCTCTTACAACACCCACGGGAAAAAGGGGTCCGAAGAGAAGAAGAGAAGCTCTTCGGACCAGGTAACATAAACCTTTTTATATTTGCATGCGGAACGGTGCGAAGTAATTTTTCAATAACAATTTTACATTGAATTAAAAGTAACCCCTGAGCCAATTAACTGGAATAAAAATTGACAATACTATTTAACATTATATCTTCAAGCCAATACTGAGATATATAGAGGTCTAAAAAATTTATAAACATCGACGCACCTTTCACCAAATACTTTTCTTTTGTCATTTTGTCGTCGTCTTCACGGTACATAAATTAAATAAAAAAAGTAATTGGTACGAGTTTAAATCCTAGGGATCGAACTCGGGTCTCTTATCTCGAATTCCGATGACCCAAGCACTCTATGGTGACTTTTTATTAATATTATTATAATGTTATTTTACAAAATTCAAATTAATATTCCAAAAAGTTGTTGTACATAATGCTGATGCTTCTAATTAGGTCAAACGTGATCGACAGGTCCCAATTATTGATTTTCACACCTTACGTAACTCTACTAATTCAAGTATGTGCAATCCTAAAGTTTTGTCGTAATTAGGTTGTTGTTATTAGTCACTCTCGTGAGTATAGTCACGATAGCTGAGTAGTTGGGTAATCGGAATTCGAGTCAAATGACCAGAGTTCGATCCCCCAGGCTCGTGCCAATAGGTTGTTTCAAAGATTTGCGTACGACTTACAAGTATATAGTTAGCTTGGTCATAAAGACGGCGACCGTCTCACTACCTGTCACGTTGTTATCTTCGGTAAAAGGTTGTTCAAAAGGACTTAATTGTCTTGACCTCTGTCAACTCCTGTATTGGGAGCGGCGTGAAGATATTTTTTATCATTTAGTGAAATTATGATAAATAAGATAAGTGCTAAGACTGAATAATTATGGCAAAGAAAACAAAATAATTTAAAAAAAATGTCTTTATACAATTCCCAATACAAGGTTAGACAGAGGTTAAGACAATTTAGTCTTCCCTTCACCGAAGAGATTTTTTGGTGGAAGGTTTTTGATTTTGATCATAAGATGAGCGGAAGGTGTCTGGTAAGCTTGTTGCCCTCTTAATGTTAATGTTAAACCAAGGATATAAATCGTACATAATCGTTTTTTGAAAAAAAAAACACATTGGTAAGAGCCTAACAGCTGGGAATCGAACTCAAATTTCTTCACTCGAATTCCGATCACCAAACCACACGGTTTGCGAGAATTTAAGAATGAGACAGTTTAAGTTTTCTTAGTGAAATTGAAAATTTTAATGATATCGGCAATGATTGTATTGCATTAACGAAACTAGCGTATAAAATTAATGAGAAATTTAAAAAGCCAACCGACAATGGCGGGATTCGAAATCAGCGATTTCGAAACCTACGGTACGGTATGATACAAAAGACCAATATGACTTATATGCTTTTAAATAAAGAATTTGAATCTGAATTTAAATTAAATCTCTATTTGGTTAATTGTAAATTGAAAATTAAAGTTTGCATTAATTTACCGACAATCTTTACTTTGAATGATATTTTAACAACACTCATGTAATGCTAATATACTTTTTGAAACCAGACTATTATTTGTTTGATATTGGCAGCCTAGCGTAAACGGTTATTTCTTTATAAATATTCTTATAAATATCTTCATGTATTACCATTCCGATAGACGCCTTAAACATAAACTCCTTTTGACCCAATTTTCACCAAACTTTATTTGGAAAAGCGTCTTAATATCCAAGTTAACGGTACAATATACAAGTAAATATTCATAAAAAAAAATATCCTCACGCAATTCCCAATACTGGGGTAGACAGAGGTCGTGTCTAGACAATTAAGTCCCTTCGACCCACCTTCCACTGAAGATATTTTCGGGACAACGTGACAGGTGGTGAGCTTGTCGCCATCTTTATGTCCAAGCCAACGATAGTCGTACATAAGTTTTTGAAAAACCCATTGGTACGAGCCTACCAACTGGGGATCGAACTCGGGTCTATTGACTCGAAATTCCGACCACCCAACCACTCGGCTATCGTGACTTATATATTCATAACATTAATATTCTTATAAATGTCCATAAATCGGGTACAAACATTCATATTCATCACACAAATGCTTGATTAGCGGGATTCAAACCCACAACCATTAGCTTCGAAGAAATGATACTAATAACTAGGCTACCGGGCCGTAAGTTTTAATTTATTTACTTTACTTCAAGTAAATCGATTTTCATTGAAATGATTTCTAGAATTTGTATAAAATTGTAGATATGTGTAATAATACTCCATATAAAGTGTAACAAAACTGAACCAACTCTCCTCTCTGCCATCAATTTGTTAAAAATAAACATAATTTTTCTTTACTTATGAATAATATTTAATTAAATCTTGCTTTCACTCTCCACACTGATCAATGCAACTACACCGGAGTCTGTATAATACAGAAACTCATCTAGTAAGACTGCCTTTGTCTCTGTACCCCGTCCGAACAAGACACAGTCCTAAGGCCTGTCCGCCGCACTGCATTCTCCTTTATTACTGTTCAGTCTTGCGTGTTGTATGTTAACAATGGACAATAACAAACTTAGTTCTGCAGTTACGTTTCTGCATGGATTTACTCTACTCACTATAAAACAAATTTACTCAATAAATAAGTAATTCACGATAGCCGAGTGGTTGGCTGATCGGAATTTGAGACAAGAGACTCGAGTTCGATCACCAGGAGTAATGTACGATTTATATCTTGACTTTGACTTACAGACGGCGACAGGCTTTCCACATATCATTTTGTTCCAAAATAAGCCCGATAAAATGCGGGTTGAAAGATTAAATTGTTTAGACCTCTGGCATCCAATTAGCAGCATCGGAAATTTCAGTCATAGGTTCAATAACAGGGCAGAAAAATTCATATATAACGGCCTGTTAATTTCCGCTGCAGGACATAGGTCTCTCCCACGGGGAGGATTTACCATAATCTCCACGCTTGGCAAGCGGATTGGCGATCGCAGTACCAGACGCTGCTGCCCATTTTCGGTCTCATTATTTTGGTCTGATATTTTTAGTGATGGCTATTCCGCCATCTATTGGTTGCCATAACGATATTCAAAGCTGTTTCCATTAGTCGCATCTTACGACACTTACGGAAAGAACACGACAGCACACGGTTAGCACACGGTTACGGTGCAGAAAAAACCCTAATTAAATAAAGTACAGTTTTCATTTTATATTTTTGAAGAGAGAGAAAGAAAGCAATAATTATCATTTAAAATTGTACACGTCTCATAAAAAAAGTGTTAATTTCCTCCAGGAGCAAACACATTTAATCACAAGGATTCTCAGTCGGTTGGCTGAGACAAGTAATCTGATTGCGGAGCGGGCTCGCCGACCCGTCACGCTCCACTGAACACTCAATCGGCCCGGCTCATGTGAGATTGGCTTACGTACCGTTTTATGTTATATTACCACTATAATCAACAAATGAATATCTTAATTCATCTTAGTAACATAATTAATGGGTAAATAAGGTTGTTTGTTTATTACGTTAAATTATCTTCACGTCTTTCCCAATACACGAGTAGACAGAGGTCTAGTCTAGACAATAAAGTCCCTTTGAACCACCTTCCACCGACGATATTTTCGGGACAACGTGACAGGTGGTGAGCCCGTCACTGTCATTATGTCGTAAGAAAGTTTTTGTAAAACCCATTGGTACGAGCCTGCCACCTGGGGATTGAACTCGGGTCTCTTGACTAGAAATGCGGAACACCCAACCACTCGGCTCTCGTAACTTATTCCTGTCTTTCATCATTAGAAAGCTACATTATTAGCAAATAATATGAGCTTATTACATGTTAGATCTGTAGTTGTTATGAAGATCAAACTTTAGTTGTGGGTTCGAATACCGCAATTGTTTGTACTTGAGTCATGGATTTTTATATGTATATATGAATATTTATATAAGTAAAATGTATATTACATGTAATTACACTGTACCGTTGGCTTGGGATACTAAGACAGCAATGGGCTAATAACAACTTCTCACCTTTACTCAACTAAGCTTCGGTGAGAAGTGGGTCAAAAGGATTCATTGACCTCGCCTACAGTGTGCGAAATTGCGTGAAGATATAAGAGAAATAATCCTCCCATTCATCGTTTTCGTGTAACTTTTACTATTTGGGCAACGTACGCGATTAAACGTCTCCGAAGGGAATTTTTTTTTCCCGATCATTGAAATCTTTTTTTGTTGTTGTTCCTTGTTGCTCATAGCATGATGCTTCTTACACTATGTTTCATCTAGATTAATACTCTTCCCAACATAAAAAGAATTTATAAATAGGACGTGTTCGTTCCAGAAATTACGTAATAGAAACAAAAAAAAAACAAGTTTCTCAAGTTCCTCTTTATAAGATTTGTACAGATGATGACTTATGTATCGAATGTGATTCTATAAAATCTTATCCAATTTAAAATAAATGTCTAATTAGTAATCGTGTGAGACTTTACGAATTACTTTACCGGACTTTTAAAATATCAAAGGAATGTATAATTTACTTAAGGGAAAATATGTTACAAAATCAGAACTGTAAATTCATCCATGTGAATCTAATCCAAATGCAATCCAATTAGCAAGAAATTTTTATGTTCGTGTATTTTAAAAGAAAATTTTAACAGTAAAGTATTACAAAAATTTATTTGCTCGAATTTAAAAGCTTTGGTCCGTAATTAGCAGTCTTCGTCAGGGCTTACAAAATGCAGGCTCATATTATTTTTGATCAGGAAAAGATGACGAACTCCTCTGAAATTCTCTAATTAGAAAGCTCAATGAAATGGTATATTTTATTTAAACGCGGTCATCAATTAGTGACTATCTTTAGGAGAAAATTAAAGGCATAGGAAAATCTCTTATAACAGGAAGATCAGAATTTATTAAAGTTTTAAATTTTTTTTTATTATAAATGAGAAGTATTTTAACTACAAGGAGATTTTTCTTTGTCTTTATAATTAGTTTCAGTTTACACAATAGACTCTAAGATTTTAGTAAGAAAGAGAAAAACTGAAGTATGTACGAGCTTAATAAGTGACTAATCGGCAGTCAACTGTTTCTATTTTGCTCAGTTGGCACGCATTTATCATATACGCAATTTAACTTATTTTGATTAAACCCCACTGGAACATAAACACGTACGTATCCGCCCCAGAACCTAAATGTAAATATACAAATAACATCGACGGGTATGTTTTAATTTTAATTTCAATTCTATGAGAACACAATGGAAAATATACCAAGTAAGGTCAAAATGTAGCTAAAAGAACAAAACTGTAACATAAAGAGGAAGTAATACGTTAGTTATAATTCATATTTTTTTAAACATATTTTTATTTTTCAATTAATAAGTACATACATTCATAACAAGGAACAAGGACATGGTTACATTGCTCTGATGCCAGAGTAAGCAGAATCAGAAACAAAGAAGGCACCTCAAACAGCTAACCTAACCTAAAAGTATTTTCTACATTGACTCTAATGGGAATCGGACTTGCGACCACGGATCTGGCAACCCCACGTACCACTCGTCCACGGTGGTAGTCGTTCAATTAATAAGCATAAGTGTCGTACCGGCGAGGCGCAGCTCGGCGGCGGCTTGCGCTGTGCGCGCGCCGCGCGTGGCCACACACTGATACATGCCGCGGTGCGCACGCGCCACGCCTCGCAGCGCGAGCCGCGCGCCCGCCGCCGGAAGCGGCGCGCCGTCGTGAAGCCAGGACAGCGCGGCCGACGGGCTCGCGCTGCAGTTGAACGTCACCGAGCCGCCGTACTCCGCCACCTGCGCCCGCACATTCCGACTCCGCTCTTAGGACACGTGGTAGAAGTAGTCTAGCCGTACAACGTGGTTTACTACTCGTACGACTGGACTATCACAAAATCCGTTCGCTTAGGACACGTCGCCTAGTCGTCCAATGTGGTTTACTACGACTCGACTATCACAAAATGATACGCTGTTGAATAAACTTGATAGTCACGATAGTCGTATGGTTGGGTGATCGAAATTCGAGACAATAAGACACCTGAGTTCGATCGTAAATGGTAGTCTCGTACCAATTAAAAAAACTTGCAAATAAATTAAAACTAAAATGGCGACTGGCTCACCACCTGTCACATTATCCCAAAAGAGGTGGAATCTGTCTACCACTGTATTGAGAATTACTTGAAGATAAATAAACTCACCTTTAATTGACCAGTTTCGCCGTTATACCATTATCAAATATTGTTTACAACAAATATTGCAGCATAACGAATTTGAGGACATAAAAACTAATGTTTTTCATAATTTTACAATCGTGTACAATCAATATACTAGGAAGTTGTCTTCAGTGGTTGCACTGAGTAGATTTTGTGATAAAAATTGTTCGTATGCATCGGAAACTATACGGGACTAAAACGGCTTGCTTTGCGCTCTATCCCTATCCTTGATTGCTCTTCTTGCCTGCTTGAAATGAATGAATGTGCTTGAGTCATAAGTGGTCGACTCTCTCAACTTCTCCTCTTACGATTAACACGCGAATCACAAGCGAAAATAAATATTTGTAATAGAGGAGGTCATATGTAAGAAGTAATAAATATTTGTAGATAGAGGAAGTCATATTTTCAAAAACATTCCATAGTGACTGCCCAAGAAATACTTTTGAAAGGGGTACAGTCATTGAGTTATCTCTATTTTCAGAGTACCAGCACATGTTAGCAGTAAGCCTACTCACCACGACAGCCGGCGTGACGGTCACATTGAGTTCCGCATCCACGTGTAGCCGCAACTGCACCGTCGCGTCTCCGAAGCCATTGTAAGCCTTGCAGAGCCAGGCGCCGGCTAGCTCGGGGGCGGCGCGCCCGCACAGCGCCGCGCCGCCGGCCCACGCGCGCAGCATAGCCTCGGCGTCTGCCGTCGCCGCGTTAGGGGGCAACTGGACGGGCTGCAAGCGACCGTCGCGCTCTCGATACCACCTGTTAAGCCAATATACGATGCAACAATGTCGAAGCTCACCAAAATATAAAAATGACTTGACATTTTGACATTTTTTTTGGTAGTTTAGACTTTCACTTGCAACGTACATCTCAAAGACATGTCTGAAGTCATCATGTACTTTTTTAATAACTTTTTTGTTGTATAACCCACGCTGAGTTATGTTTGTAGAATTTTAAAGCTTAAATGTAATAACGCGGATTAATGCGGTTAACGGCAACTTAATAAAGTAATTTTTTGTTGCGAACCAAACATTTTACATAAATGGTGAAAGTAGATTACCATGAATCTAATAACGGAGAAGTATTTATACATAAACATTACGTTTTCTACAGGTAAGAGACGCTTGTCAATATAAAAGTTTCATAATAAAGAAGAAGTATCACGGCATTTTTCCACCTTGGAACAATTAACATTAATTTCCTCGTGTCTCAAACGTTTTTGTCTATATAAATAAATAAGCACAAATGTAGTTATTATTTATTTTGAAATTTATATTTTTTTTGGGTTAATTTAAACGGAAAAATTTCATGAATTTATCTTCCATATTAATGTTAGTTGAAGATTTAACTAATCTGTACTTAATAATGCCGTGTCGTAACGGCGTTAGAATATTGCCACCCCCTTTCTTCCCGTGGGTGTCGTAAAAGGCGAGTAAGGGAAACAGTCTTGAACATCTTTGTGGCAACCGATAGTCAACAGGATCTCTAAAAATATCAGACCAAAGTAATGAGACCAACGACGGGCAGTAGCGTCTAAGGTGCGAGTGGACGTGTACTGCGATCGCCAATCCGCTTGCCAAGCGTGGCGATTATGGCAAATCCCCTGTGGGAAAAGTCCCTGTGGGAGAGTTACATGTCCTGCAGTGGACTTTAACAGGCCATTATGTATGTATGTATACTTAAAGAACTAAGGCACGAGCGATTATTAATCGCATTTTCGTGGTTATTTTTAATCATTTTACAGCCTATAAGTCTATAGGCCTCTTCTATAAGGGAGATTTTACAGTAAATCCTCGTTTTGCAAGCGGATCGGCGATCACAGTACCAGAAATCTTGTAATTTATACTGTACAAAATTTTGGTCTGGTAATTTTCGAGTTGTTTATTCCGCCGTCTGTAGGTAGCGAACAATATTTTCAAGGCTGTTCTCTTAACCACCTCTTACCAGGCACTCCGAAAAGAAAGGGTGATATTTCCTTACACCGTAGCCACACAGCTGTATTATTCAAAATAATTTCTTGCAGGCAGTATACGATATAAAGATTTAATGTTACATATTTTTTTCATATCTTACACTTTATAAATTAACAATAATAAAATAAAAAATACCACCTAATTTATTTAACTCTTTTTGTTTTGTTCACATGAAAAATTACAAAGTTTCCATTTAAAGTTCATATACTCGTACATGTGCAGACCCTGAAGTGGTGTATAGCACATTTGATTGTTGACTTTAAATGTTGCTATAATCAAGACCAGCGTTGCCTTTTGGAGTGTGATATTCCATAACTTACGTATAGTGTGGCACGGGGTAGTCAGTTGCGGCGCACGGCAAGCAAAAGTCCGCGCCGCGCGGCACGGTGAGCTCGCCGCCCGCCGCCGCCAGTCGCGGAGCACCGCCGGCGGCACCGCCCGCTGCATATACAATGATAGTTAAGCACGAGTTTATAAAAAATCTTTATAAGCTTTGACGCCGTTATACTCATGAGCCCGAATACTTGTTGATTACCGACTTATATATGTATGCCTTTTAAAAAGGTCGGTATATTGCATGCACTTTCCAACGTATTCGAGTTATGCGTGTGAATAATTAAAATAAACGCCTGCCGTTTACATTGGCGTGATAGTTGAACGACAAATGTGTTTATTTTCAGCAAGTGTATTAAAGTGTTTAAATAACACAGACGAACTATGTGTCCATCCGAATGTGAATAAATTTCAATGAAATGGAATGAGATTGTGTTTTTTACTGTGTACATTTTTACATACTGTGTACATTTTTAAAACTCAAATTTTTTATGAGTGGCCTATGTCCTGCAGTGGAATTTTAAATATATATCAACGTATCTCTATTAGTGTAATACATTATATTTGTACAATATACATACGTGCACATATAATATTTGTTGGTAGTTTTGAGGCGAGTATACCTCAAAAGCTAAATATACCATTTCACAATCTAGCTATCAAATCGAATTCGCAAGCCTTAACTACGAAGGCCCCGTACCCACCGGGCCATTACCAACTAGACTAGGAGTCAGTAGATGAACATAAGAGTGGGAATACATCTAAAGATAGCTTACAGATGACATTGAGCGTGGTGGGCCTGGAGCGCTTGGCGACATCGGAGTGCAGGTGCCGCGCTACGCAGCTGTAGGGGGCCGCGTCTGCCGCCGTGACGTCTCGGATCAGGAGCATGTCACCCGCGGACAGGAAGCGTGGCTCCGCTACAGGAAGTACCATTCACATTTCGTTATGAGGATTCCGTTCAAAAAGGTAGCATAGATTTAGTTGTATTTTTTTTTACATATACGGGCCGTCCAAGCCCATGTTATAAACTGTAATTATATTTTCGAAAAAATCATTTACTTCTAGAATTCAAACTAGCCTTAATCAAAATTTTTGGAGCTGACCTGATTCTTTGTAAATACTTGATACATAATGGCTTGTTAAATCCTTTCCCGTACTTGAGGATTTAAAAAAAAGTCAAGTCAGTTGTAGATAGCAATGGATATCGGCATAATCATGCCGAAATATACATGGCCAAATTCAATAGACCGGCTACGGGCAGCAGTGTCTACAATGCGAGGTATCTAGTACTGAGTTGTGATTTCCAATCCACTTGATAAGCCCGACGAATATACCGTTAAGTATACTAACAATGAGGCTCTCCAGTGAACGCATTCACCGCAGTGAAATATAACTCATAGAAGATACTTGGAAGCTGACAATGTACGGTATAATAACGTGCTATAGAGTATCTCAAGCAGATTATGGCGAGTTGTTATCGGTCGCAGCAATTAATCAGCGTCGCTTGTGAAATACGAGGCACGAGGCGCCTCCGCTGCGCGCAACCATGAGATATTGCTTTAATTAATATTACTCCGTACGACACATAAATATGCTGCTAAGGAACGCCCTAGTTAGCCAGCAGCCCGGAGTTCTAATAAGAGAACCTTTCCCACATCGCCAGCAGAAATATCACTGAAAAAATGTAGATTTACTTGTTAATGTGTACAAGGTCTCACAGGAAGTCGTATATTTGATGTAGATGGTTTAAGAGTTAATATAATCATATTTCGTACACTACCAAGAGTTTTTTTGTTCAACATCATCTATTGAAAAACAGCTATTATCGGAATCCAAGACAGGTTATCGAAGTTTTAGCTATATTTGTTCACATGAAAAATTACAAAGTTTCCATTTAAAGTTCATATACTCGTACATGTGCAGACCCTGAAGTGGTGTATAGCACATTTGATTGTTGACTTTAAATGTTGCTATAATCAAGACCAGCGTTGCCTTTTGGAGTGTGATATTCCATAACTTACGTATAGTGTGGCACGGGGTAGTCAGTTGCGGCGCACGGCAAGCAAAAGTCCGCGCCGCGCGGCACGGTGAGCTCGCCGCCCGCCGCCGCCAGTCGCGGAGCACCGCCGGCGGCACCGCCCGCTGCATATACAATGATAGTTAAGCACGAGTTTATAAAAAATCTTTATAAGCTTTGACGCCGTTATACCCATGAGCCCGAATACTTGTTGATTACCGACTTATATATGTATGCCTTTTAAAAAGGTCGGTATATTGCATGCACTTTCCAACGTATTCGAGTTATGCGTGTGAATAATTAAAATAAACGCCTGCCGTTTACATTGGCGTGATAGTTGAACGACAAATGTGTTTATTTTCAGCAAGTGTATTAAAGTGTTTAAATAACACAGACGAACTATGTGTCCATCCGAATGTGAATAAATTTCAATGAAATGGAATGAGATTGTGTTTTTTACTGTGTACATTTTTACATACTGTGTACATTTTTAAAACTCAAATTTTTTATGAGTGGCCTATGTCCTGCAGTGGAATTTTAAATATATATCAACGTATCTCTATTAGTGTAATACATTATATTTGTACAATATACATACGTGCACATATAATATTTGTTGGTAGTTTTGAGGCGAGTATACCTCAAAAGCTAAATATACCATTTCACAATCTAGCTATCAAATCGAATTCGCAAGCCTTAACTACGAAGGCCCCGTACCCACCGGGCCATTACCAACTAGACTAGGAGTCAGTAGATGAACATAAGAGTGGGAATACATCTAAAGATAGCTTACAGATGACATTGAGCGTGGTGGGCCTGGAGCGCTTGGCGACATCGGAGTGCAGGTGCCGCGCTACGCAGCTGTAGGGGGCCGCGTCTGCCGCCGTGACGTCTCGGATCAGGAGCATGTCACCCGCGGACAGGAAGCGTGGCTCCGCTACAGGAAGTACCATTCACATTTCGTTATGAGGATTCCGTTCAAAAAGGTAGCATAGATTTAGTTGTATTTTTTTTTACATATACGGGCCGTCCAAGCCCATGTTATAAACTGTAATTATATTTTCGAAAAAATCATTTACTTCTAGAATTCAAACTAGCCTTAATCAAAATTTTTGGAGCTGACCTGATTCTTTGTAAATACTTGATACATAATGGCTTGTTAAATCCTTTCCCGTACTTGAGGATTTAAAAAAAAGTCAAGTCAGTTGTAGATAGCACTGGATATCGGCATAATCATGCCGAAATATACATGGCCAAATTCAATAGACCGGCTACGGGCAGCAGTGTCTACAATGCGAGGTATCTAGTACTGAGTTGTGATTTCCAATCCACTTGATAAGCCCGACGAATATACCGTTAAGTATACTAACAATGAGGCTCTCCAGTGAACGCATTCACCGCAGTGAAATATAACTCATAGAAGATACTTGGAAGCTGACAATGTACGGTATAATAACGTGCTATAGAGTATCTCAAGCAGATTATGGCGAGTTGTTATCGGTCGCAGCAATTAATCAGCGTCGCTTGTGAAATACGAGGCACGAGGCGCCTCCGCTGCGCGCAACCATGAGATATTGCTTTAATTAATATTACTCCGTACGACACATAAATATGCTGCTAAGGAACGCCCTAGTTAGCCAGCAGCCCGGAGCTCTAATAAGAGAACCTTCCCCACATCGCCAGCAGAAATATCACTGAAAAAATGTAGATTTACTTGTTAATGTGTACAAGGTCTCACAGGAAGTCGTATATTTGATGTAGATGGTTTAAGAGTTAATATAATCATATTTCGTACACTACCAAGACATTTTTGTCTAACATCATCTATTGAAAAACAGCTATTATCGGAATCCAAGACAGTTCAAGTTTTCTGTTAATACAAAGAAAGGTTTTCAAAGTAAAAACGTGAATAAATATAGCTAAAACTTCGATAACCTCTCTTGGATTTCGATTATAGATGCTTTAATAGATGATGTTAGATATAAATGTCTTGGTACAATTAGTAATAATATAACTTTATACAATACGTAAAAACATTACGAATGTATTTGCAGCATCTTGATGTTCATGTAAACGTAGAAATCAACTTTGATTTGAACAACATTTGTTAACTCAGGCACTGACCGTGCGGGTCGAGCGCGCGCCCAGCTCGGTACCAGAGGGCGGCGCGCGCGGGCACGGCGCCGCCCGCCGAGCGGCACCGCAGCGCCGCCACGCCGCCCTCCGCCACCGCCTCCGCCTCCACCACCGCTTCCCAGTTCGAATCCGTCACTGATTTCCAAACAAAGTTAGTTTTTAATTTACAAATGGCCAATCAATACATAATTTATATCTATATCGGAGGGAGATAATTGAAATAGTACATTAATGTGTTTTTTTTTATGGAAAAAGGTGGCAAACGAGCAGGTGGCTCACGTGATGGTAGGTGATTACCGCCGCCCATGAACATCTGCAATACTGGAGGAATAGCAGATGCGTTGCCGGCCTTTGAGAAAGCTGTGGTCCTCCGGTTACCTGCACTCACCAGACGAAACGCAGGAGTTTGTTAAACTTCTACTTCACGCCGGTATTCTGTGAGGTGTTGTAATGTAAATAAAACTGAAACGGTTGTATCAAATTTCAATTATAACGTTATCGTAAAAAAAGAAACTCTTCACACGATTTCCAATATTGGGGTAGACCGAATATATTTTTGAGACCATGTATGTATTTATTTCCAAGCATACGATATAAATCGTACATAAATTAAAATTTTGCGTTTTCGGTGGTGGTATGTGTTACCTGGTTTGAGTGTAGTGGTGGTGGTGCATACAGTGGAATTAGTGCACACATCTGTGGAATTAGTGCACGCATCTGTGGGAGGGAGGGTGGTGCTCTTCTTCTCTTCGGACCAGGTAACATATACCTTTTTATATTTTCATGCGGAGGGTTGCGAAGTAATTTTTTCAATAACAACTTTACAATGAATTTCCGCAAAGTAACGCCTGAGTCAATTAACTATCGTACATAAATTTAAAAAAAAACTCATCAATATCGGGTGTCTTGACTCGAAGTCCGATCACCGAACCATTCGGCTATCGAAAAAATATTAATAATCTATTTAAAATAAAATATAGATACATTTTGCTTGAAATTTGTTAAATTATGTTTATTATAATCTCTCATAATAATAAAGAATGGTATTATAATTATTACTACAATCTGTGACGTGACGCACCTGGCTCCAGCGTGACGAGGCGCGAGAGCACGGCGCCGCGCGGGCTGGCGGCGCGGCAGCGGACCGTCTGTGACACGCGGGTGCGTGACACCTGCAGCGTGCCGTCGCCCAACACGCGCCTGTCACGACACACCGTGTTAACTTATCATAAGCAATAGCACACATTATTGTATCTCAACACATTCCTTACACTGGGATGGTTAAAGTCTAAACAATTCAGTCGTTTTGACTCCTATTTCACATGAGCTTATTTGGGACAATATTTCGCAACAAACCGTTGATGGAACCTAGTGTATGCGTAGTTACGTGATATATGTCAAATTGTTTATAAAATTATTGTTTTATCCTGTATGAATATTCACGTATATATATGTGTGTGTATAGGTGTATATGAAATAGTTAAGATAGCAAGCTTTTAAAGCTCTAGAGAATAATGTTTAATTAAGATTAAAATTGTATCTTATTATAAGTGTAGTGTATTTTCTTATGACAAATAAAAATTCTTTAAACCTAACAATATCATTGATAGGTTTAAATAATTTCATTTGATAAGCGTTTCGCTGTCCTAGTATCCAAACCAACCATGAAAATGATACCTTTGATTTAATTATTCCTCCTAGAAATCTAATTCGGGTATCCTGATTCGAACTCCGTTCAGCTGACAACTCGTCTATCATGGTTTTATGACCCATGGTTTGATAAGAATTAAGTAAAGTTAAGTTGATTAGTAAAGTCACGATAGCCGAGTTGTTGGGTGGTCGGAATTTCGAGTCGAGAGACCCGAGTTCGATCCCCAGGTGGCAGTACCAATGAGTTTTTCAAAAACTTATGTACGAATTTCATCGTTGGCTTGGACATAAAGGCGGCGACGGGCTCACCACCTGTCACGTTGTCCCGAAAATTTCTTCGGTGGAAGGTGGGTCAAAGGGACTTAATTGTCTAGACTTGACCTCTGTCTACCCCTGTATTGGGAATTGCGTGAAGATATTTATATTTATTTATTTATAAGTTGATTAGTCAAGAGCAGAAAGGAGACAATACTCAACGCTAAAGCCACATTGTATCGACGTATTCATCAAAACCACACCAAAACGTACTCCCCGTGAGTACGTCGGATCATTAAAGACATAAAACTGGTATTCGCTACCCTGTAATTATTGGATATCGATTCCTAAATAAAAACAGGCCAGTATAAGCAGAACGACGACTGGAAGCAAGATTTACGGTGTAATATATTCTAATGTAGGTACAAGATAGTCAGGCAAATCCTCTTATTAATAAGAGAGAGTGCCTTGCAGTTATTATTTTAGAGGCTATTAAAAGAAGTCAAGCTTAATGAATAATTAAGTTTTATGTAAGAAATGTTGATAATTTTTAATATGAACAATGTCTTAAGAAGAATGAAAATTACAGGAATAATTATATTCTCATCATAAATTACACCTTAAGAATGTAATTGTAATTTGTTCATGTCATTATGAGTCGCCGGGACAAAACGCTCTCTTTATTGCCGCAATGGTTTTAACGACCTCTTTTAAACTCGAATCCATTAGAGAAAATTTATTTATACATCTTTTTACGAGATCTTACTCTTAAGTCCAAGTTATGAGACGCTGAGGTGAATAATTGCACTTGGAAGTTGTATAAAATAATGGATTTGATATTAAGACGGAGACAAGCTTATCACGTTGCTGAAAAAGTCGGTCAAAAGGACTTAATAGTTTAGTAATGACGTGAAGATATTTATTTCATTATTTTATAGCAACAGAAAAAAAGCCACGTGCGTATTGTTAATAAAGAAATGTTTAGGGACTATAACAGTTTCAGGGGCCCAAAAGTGCATTCTATCCTTATTTTGAAGGAGCTTGTTGTGGTTAACATGACAATTCGTGAGCCACGTGGTAGGAGGTTGGAATTCGGATTTCATTATTTTAGATTTGACAAACATTTGCCAAACACTTGTTTTGAACGTTACAAGCGAGAATCATGGTAATAGAATTTCATCGTAAATTAACATATTAGGAGTCAAGTCTGTTTATGTTTATGGGATACGCTGAAAACATCTTAATGTTTGTACCACTGGCAACTCTGTTCAAGAGTGATTTAATTTGTCACGCAGAGCACCCGCCGTCCAATCACATTACAAAGTTTACTTCTCCGTTTGTTAATGGAAGAGTTGACGTCTAGGCAGCTCTCAGTTTAATTTGATAAAGTGCTCGGGAAGGAAAGTTGTATCGAGGAGTGTGCAGTCTCTCTACGATTATATTAGTTGCATCGCCTTTCATTGATCGCGTTTTTTGCTTGATTTGATTTCGCGACGTTTATTCAATACCGGTTTGCTTAACCAATAATATTAATGCAACGATCATCATACGACCCGAGAGCACATTCTTTCACGTTCCCCAGTTACACCAAGTAAACTCAGGAGAGAAGTAAGTCGACATGAATGAATCGTCTAGATCTTTTTTTATAGAAAAGGGAGGCAAACGAGCAGGTGGCTCACGTGATGGTTAGTGATTACCGCTGCCCATGAATACCCGCAATACCAGAGCGCGTTAGCAGATGCGTTGCCAGCCTTAAGGCCCCCAGAATTGGGAGAGGGGTGTGGGGCCTCCGGTTACCTGCACTTACCAGACGAAACGCAGAACTTTGTTAGATTTCTACTTCACGCCGGTAATCTGTGAGGTTGCATCGGTCGATGAGATAGAGCTGCATCGTTTTTGTTGTTGCATGAATAGTCATGCAACAACAAAAGCTGATGCGTGGTTCTACCACTGTTAAAAACCTCTGGCTATGGTAGTAATGGGAAATGTATACAAAACAAGTAAAGCTTCATCTAACTAAGATTTTGATAACATAAAAGATACTGCGTTTGTTGATGTCCTTTACATTTTCAATGCAATTTTATTTAACGTTAGAATCAATTTGAAGCGTCAATAGTCAAATAATTTAAGGTGCGGAATTCAAAACATAATGTCACAGGTTCGAGCCCGCCATTCGGTTACTGTCATGAACCATTCCAGACACAAGCATTGCAGCTTAGTTTGAATGGTTAACAGGAATATTAGTAATGTTATTTTACATTGCAAGTATTGTTAAAAATAAATCATTGTAAGAAATTTTGAACCGATTGTTTGACAATTCTTTAATATGAAGCGGTATTTTGTTAATAGTTAGGCAGACAGTGTAATTATCCTTTTAAAAATTATAGGTACTTTGTTAAGTAGTAATTTGTTGGAATATCTTTAATATCTAATTGTAATATCTTGAGAGGCAAAATTAGCTACCGCGAAAATGTAACATATACACAATGTTATCACTAGAAATAAACACAAGCTTGTAATGCCAGTCACTAGACTCCGTAGAGTAACGTATTCATGAGGTTTACGCTTCTACAACAAAATCCCAGTAAAAGTGCTAAGATTGCCTACTAACAGGTTCAAAGCATTTATTACAGAAAAACTGAACAAAAAGGGTTATTACACTATAAATGAATATATATGGAAACCATAACTTATCCGATCATTTTTTAAATGTATTTTGTTGTATAAAAAGAACTCCTTCGGAGTTTCTTTCACCTGTTTCTTATCCATTAGAGTAACCTAGATTGATCGATGGATGTATGTTATTTCTATCGATGAATAAAAGATTTGAGTTTGATTTGTAGATGCATTAAGGACGTAAATATCTTCGGTGGAAGTTGGGTCGACAGGTCTCAATTGTCTAGACTCGACCTCTGTCTACCCTGTATTGGGAATTGCGTGAAGATATATATTTTTTTTATTAAGGACGTAATATTTTCAGTGGTAAAGAATGGAAAACGAAACTTTACTTTGTGTTCACAGCAATATGTGTTTTGTTGTGTCCATCTATGTATTAACTAATAGTAATGTTATCTCACCTGACTCCCGGCTCGTCGAGCAGCGGCGCCCCGTCAGCGGTCAGCCAGCTGATCCTCGGCGGCGGGTCCCCGGCGGCGGCGCAGTGCAGGCGCGCGCCCGCCGCGCCCACCGCCACCAGCGGCGGTGGCTCTGCGGTCAGCACCGGGCCCAGCGGAACCAGCTCGCACACTGACACTGTACAGTCATTAACGTGTCTAAAGTAAATGTCAATTCTAAAGTCGTGGATGCAGGTTTATTTATTTGAGACGTCATAGATCTATAGACGTAATAGTAACTATAGCCGAGTGATTTGGAGACAAGAGATCCGAGTTCAATAAGCAGTGCATAGGCATGTAGCAATGTCGAGTCAAGAGCAAACTTTGATCCTCAGGTAATAGTCTCGTACCAATAGGTTATTTCACAAATTATGTACGAATTATGACGTTGGCTTAGACAAATACGGCGACAAGCTCACCACTTGTCATGTTGGCCCGAAAATGTCTTCGGTGGAAGTTGGGTCGACAGGTCGCAATTGTCTAGACCTCTGTCTACCCCAGATTTTTGATATCATAGATTCATGTATGTATGGGAGTATTCATGTATCTATGCTCATGTATCTATGCTCATGTATCTATGCTAGTATTCTTTTAAAAAAAAATGTATCTATGGGAGTATTCATGTATCTATGCTCATGTATCTATGGGAGTATTCATGTATCTATGGGAGTATTCATGTATCTATGGGAGTATTCATGTATCTATGGGAGTATTCATGTATCTATGCTCATGTATCTATGCTCATGTATCTATGCTAGTATTCTTTTAAAAAAAAAAAAATGTATCTATGGGAGTATTCATGTATCTATGCTAGTATTCTTTTAAAAAAAAAAAAATGTATCTATGGGAGTATTCATGTATCTATGCTCATGTATCTATGGGAGTATTCATGTATCTATGCTAGTATTCTTTTAAAAAAAAAAAAATGTATCTATGGGAGTATTCATGTATCTATGGGAGTATTCATGTATCTATGCTCATGTATCTATGCTCATGTATCTATGGGAGTATTCATGTATCTATGCTCATGTATCTATGGGAGTATTCATGTATCTATGCTAGTATTCTTTTAAAAATTATAGCTACTCTGTTAAGTAGTAATTTGTTGGAATATCTTAAATATCTAATTGTAATATCTTGAGAGGCAAAATTAGCTACCGCGAAAATGTAACATATACACAAAGTTATCACTAGAAACAAACACAAGCTTGTAACGCCAGTCACTAGACTCTGTAGAGTAACTCATTCATGAGGTGTTGTTTACGCTTCTTCAACAAAATCCCAGTAAAAGTGCAAAGTTTGCCTATTAACAGGTTCAAAGCATTTATTACAGAAAAACTGAACAAAAAGGGTTATTACACTATAAATGAATATAAAGAGGATAGAAAACCCTCAGAATGATTTGATCGCTCCTATGCTATTTTTATTAAGTTATTTTTAAATTATGTATTTTGTTGTATAAAAAGAACTCCTTCGGAGTTTCTTTCACCTGTTTCTTATCCATTAGAGTAACCTAGATTGATCGATGGATGTATGTTATTTGTATCGATGAATAAATGATTTGATTTTGATTTGTAGATGCATTAAGGACGTAAATATCTTCGGTGGAAGTTGGGTCGACAGGTCTCAATTGTCTAGACTCGACCTCTGTCTACCCCTGTATTGGGAATTGCGTGAAGATATATATTTTTTTTATTAAGTTATTTTTAAATTATGTATTTTGTTGTATAAAAAGAACTCCTTCGGAGTTTCTTTCACCTGTTTCTTATCCATTAGAGTAACCTAGATTGATCGATGGATGTATGTTATTTCTATCGATGAATAAAAGATTTGAGTTTGATTTGTAGATGCATTAAGGACGAAAATGTCTTCGGTGGAAGTTGGGTCGACAGGTCTCAATTGTCTAGACTCGACCTCTGTCTACCCCTGTATTGGGAATTGCGTGAAGATATATATTTTTTTTATTAAGGACGTAATATTTTCAGTGGTAAAGAATGGAAAACGAAACTTTACTTTGTGTTCACAGCAATATGTGTTTTGTTGTGTCCATCTATGTATTAACTAATAGTAATGTTATCTCACCTGACTCCCGGCTCGTCGAGCAGCGGCGCCCCGTCAGCGGTCAGCCAGCTGATCCTCGGCGGCGGGTCCCCGGCGGCGGCGCAGTGCAGGCGCGCGCCCGCCGCGCCCACCGCCACCAGCGGCGGTGGCTCTGCCGTCAGCACCGGGCCCAGCGGAACCAGCTCGCACACTGACACTGTACAGTCATTAACGTGTCTAAAGTAAATGTCAATTCTAAAGTCGTGGATGCAGGTTTATTTATTTGAGACGTCATAGATCTATAGACGTAATAGTAACTATAGCCGAGTGATTTGGAGACAAGAGATCCGAGTTCAATAAGCAGTGCATAGGCATGTAGCAATGTCGAGTCAAGAGCAAACTTTGATCCTCAGGTAATAGTCTCGTACCAATAGGTTATTTCACAAATTATGTACGAATTATGACGTTGGCTTAGACAAATACGGCGACAAGCTCACCACTTGTCATGTTGGCCCGAAAATGTCTTCGGTGGAAGTTGGGTCGACAGGTCGCAATTGTCTAGACCTCTGTCTACCCCAGATTTTTGATATCATAGATTCATGTATGTATGGGAGTATTCATGTATCTATGCTCATGTATCTATGCTAGTATTCTTTTAAAAAAAAAAAAATGTATCTATGGGAGTATAATACTTGCACCATAACTTTGCATGCATGGTCACTCTGGTTGCGGAGGAATCCTTACTATATACATCGTGCCTCTGGCTGCCTATTTTTAATTTAAATGAATAAGGCTACTTTACGAAATTTATAGATTAAATATAATATTTTGAAACAAAAACACATAAAAGCGAGAAGGATATAGATGTCGTCATTTTTTCTAGACTCTCATAAAACATTGTGGAGGACATAAAGCTAAAAATGTGAAAAAAAGGTTTCATTAAACTTTTGCGCCGCGGTCGGCCATTGTGCCTGAAAAGAATCATAAATAAAAACATGGTTTCAGGCGGCATCTCCGTGAAACTTCTCAAAATTTCTTAATAACGCCGGACAAAGGCGCACGGGTCTTTGTTATCTCTCGAGTTAAGACCACAGTAACAGTTTTATTCCGCGATGCGCGCTTCAAAACCGAGCCGTGTTTTCCTAGACGCAAACTTTTAACCACTTAAAAGTCCGACGGCAAAGCTTCGGAGGTCTTCAACTGAAAAAATCGCACAAGTTCGCAAAAGTTCGCTGTCGTACGCGAATCGTCCTCAAACGTATAATTCAGTCGACTTTCTATTTTCAAAAGAAGTTTGTATTTTGCTTTCAGGAACAACGTTCACAAGTTTAGACTTCGGGCTGGCAAATACCGGGCCGCGAATCCATCGCGCTATGTAATTAACCAAGTTCTTGTGTACTTAGGAGACGTACGCCTCAGCACAAAATTAAATGGAATTAAGGCGATCATTCGTTTAATGAGCATAAAGCGCTTTACGTACTGTACTTAATATAATCTAATATATAATACAAGTATAAAACAAGTGAGTATTGCCAGTGATGGTACCGAGACGTGGTCATCCGCTGCTAGCTGAATAAGGAAGTTCAAAGCTGCTCAGCGTGCTATGGAAAAGCTATGCTCGGTGTTTCTTTGCGTGAGAGAAACCGCAACGAAGACATCCAAAGAAGAACTGAAGTTACTGACATAATAATAATAATAATAATAATTAATTGCATAAAACATGGTATATACATATGTTACATTACACCACAATTGAGAGCAAGCATGTTTTGCTACATATATTAATAGCATGCAAAATTTGTGTTTTTTTACAGAAAATATGAAGTTTTATGGTAATATGAATTTTCATAGCATTTAATATCAGCGCGATGAAGTAGCAATGGGCCGAACTCGACGAACTAATAATCGGTAAAACATTGAGGGAAAATGGATATCGAGTGGCAACCTCGTTTAAGTAAATGTAGACCCCCACAAGACGGAGTGACGACTTGCATCCATTGACAACATTTTCCCTCAGCAGGTGGCTGAGGACCGTTCTTTGTGGGGAATTCTAAGGGTCTGACTTTCCCCATGTTCAGAAGTGGACTCTTGAAAGGCTGTAAAGAAGAACAAGAATATATTATATGGTGAACCATACATCATCAACTATATCACCCACACAGCCATAACTTTGAAGATGATAAGATAAAGAGACGAATATGAAAATATCTTGTAGTAGTTAGCATCGATAATTCAAAATTCTACGCTGCAGCTCTTCACGGATAAGCGAAATTTTATTTTAGTATTTTGAGCAATGGATATCTCGCCATCTACCGGCAGCCTTGAAATTTTGTAGAATTATTCCCATGAAAAAATAGGGTGATTCTTACCCCCATACCACATGACAAATGTATGCAATCACAAATACAAATATGAATAAACTTTAATAAATTAACTATGAAAATAAAATATGAAAATTCTTTTCCGGGCTGTATTATATAAAAAAATATCTTCACGCCATTTCCAATACTGAGGTAGACAGAGGTCTAAACAATTAAGTCCTCTAGACATTTTTAGGACATCGTGACAGCTGGTGAGTTCGACACCGCCCTTATGTCCAAGGCAACGATATAAAACCTAATTAAGTTGTGGAAACCCTATTGGATCGAGCCTACCATCTGACTCAAATGCCGATCAGCAAATTAGGCATCAAAATAGGCTTTCATGACATTTAAAAAAAAAGCATCCAATAAATATAAAAAGTTAAGACTTTACTTACTGTTGAAATTCAACCCAAGAAGCAGGAGCGCTATAAGCAACATATTGAAGCGCGACGACAACGTCGTGTGATTCCACCTGCGGACAAACAGCACAGTGTTCAGTGTTTAGGTTATTACCTTTGCAATTACTTTCTTTTTTTTTCATTCAATTTCCAATAAATGAACAGCCAGAGGTCTAAAAATTAAACTATACCTGTAGTTCTTCGCAACTCCACGACTAAGTGCGTCTTTTGCATGTTGGTTTAATCCTTTCTTACTTACTTTAGGGCAAAATAACCGGCGGTGAGCCTGTCGCGTCTTTATGTCCAAGACAGCGACATAAATCGTAGATAAGTTTAAAAAAATCTAAATCTGGTACGAGAATTCCTCCAGGGGATCGAAATCGGGTCTCTTGACACGCATCCCGATTGAACAGCCACTCATCTATCGTAGACTATGAGTGACTTTCTTCATATTGTTTTTATTTTTTACCCACCAGCATACCAGAGTAACTAATTTAATAACTATTTAAAAACCAGTACAAACATACATATATTAAAAAAGTGCGTACGTCCATGTAATTTTCAGTGCTAATATTACGTCATACTAAGTTGTGACAGGAAATATCAACAGTTAATCTGTTTCTTGAAAATTATTTTGGAAAATTTTCTAATATTTAAAATCATAAATTCATCCCAGTTAATGTTGCAGTCTACATACAGTTTATAAGATGTCAAACATTGTATGTATACATAATTCAGTCACGATAGCCAAGTGGCTAGGTCATCGGGATCCCGGAGAGACCGGAGTTCGATCCCCAGGTGGCAGGCTGGTACCAATGGGTTTTTTCAAACATCTATGTACGATTTATATCATTGGCCGTCTTCAAGTCCAAGACTTGAAGACGGCGAAGGGCTCACCACCTGTCAATTTGTCCCAAAAATATCTTCAGTACGGTGTGTCGATAGGACTTACTTTTCATTATTTTTAAATTTATCACCATCATGAGTTTCTTCTGAAGGAGTAGAAATCGGCGAAAGAAACTCCGATGGTATTCTCTTTTTGGGGCATATTTTTGGTATATATTACAATTACAAGAACTTATGAATAGAATAGACCAACAGACGATCAAAACTTATTTCATAATAAAATAAAAGAGAAAGAAAAAAGATCATACACAACCCCCCCAAGCAGCGCCATTACATTAACAAATTATACAATTATAAGGTGGTAGACTCCTCATCTGCCTAGAAGTCGCTTGGGTCAGAAACACTCTTTTACCTTTTTATATCCGCTAAATCACAGTATGTAAACCCATTCCGTTATATTAAATAATTAAATTATTAAAAACTGATCAACATATTAAATAATCCCTGTAGGTACCGACTAGTTTCAGACCTGTAGCCGGTCAGTCATCTGGGTAAGAGGGATGAGTGCCCCGTCTCGCACTGCGTCGAATCAGAAGGTTTGAAGAATAGAGAAAGCTAGGGTAGTCATAGGCTACTTCTTATGAAATTATTCATCCTGGTTGACAAAACAACTTCCGTATTTCGAAATGGTTTACAATTGTAACTGGCCACACTAGCCACTTACCATTTGGTCACGTCATCATCAAAAGCATCAATAGCTGGAGAACAAAACTTGATATTTATCACGCAAATGTTTGCCTCAGCGGCATTCGAATCCGCGACCCTAAGCGATGAAGGCACGGTCACCACCAACTAGTCTATCGGGACATTACGCGACAAATGTCACGTTTCGCCCATAATACATAAATTAAAGAACAAACCGCCTGCTGATTATCTCTGTAACTAAGTTAAAACTTATGAAAACTCGAGGAGGAACCTCGACCCTCCCTTACTTGAATTTTGAATTCACGTTCTGTTATCTTTGCGAAATGAAAGATTTATGGCACGAAGTTTGGGCAAGTGTCCTTAATAATAGTACTTTTTAATGTACCGAATGAACTTGAGAATTGGGTAGCAGTGTATTAAAATAGAACTCGCGATTTTTATCTGACTGGCTGAATTATTTGATGTCTTATTTAATTATTTATAGTCACGATAGCCGAGTGGGTGGGTGATTGGAATTCTGGTTGAGAAATCCATGTTCGATTACCAGGTAGTAGGCTCGTACCAATGGTTTTTTTTAAAAAACTTTGTACGATTCGTTCGCATGTATCATAAAAATTGCGACAGGCTTAGCTACTGTACCAAAAATTTATTCGGTGAAAGGTGGTTCGAAAGGACTAAATTGTCTAGAACTCTGTCTATTCCAATATTGGGAATGGTGTGAAGTATAAGTCCACCAATAGTCTAGGTCTATCCTGTAGGAGAGGATTTAATATAACACTACGTTTAACACAGCGTCAGTACGTTATGGCAAATCGTCCCCTTGAGAGAGGCCTATGTCCTGCAGTGGACTATAACAGGCAATTATGTAAGTATGTATGTATTGTTTTGTGGAAACGAATAAATCTACTTTCTTTCTTTTTTTTTTCACTATCCGTTCACACAAGTGACAAGGGTTTTAGTAAAAATAAATTTCCGAGCGATTAGAAATCATAGAAATGGACATAATTGATTCAAGATCTAGATAATATGTAAATTCATAGCGGCTCTAGTCTGCTAACAACGTATTCAGCCCGACATCGCGAAGTTTCTCTCGGCTTCAATCAATTTATCAAATCCCCTCTCTATTCAAATGAATACAGTTTTAATGCCGGCAGAAACGAATTGGATTGGTTTTTGAATGACAAGCCTGTAACTAGAATAATTTAACGCAATTGTTTCGAACTATGAAGGACTTAATATTTTTAATATTACATTTTTACAAAATTGCGAGAAGATTCATATCTTCGTATGAGTCTTCCCACTATGAATTTTTCATACTGGAGCAGAGGTCTACATACATAGGTACAATGAAGTCCTATTGTGGGGGCTTACCCCAAATTTATAAATAAAAAAAACGACTTTAACCTATCAATTCAAATTATTTTAATGAAACGATACTATAAATATATTTCTTCAACGCAAAAATCAAAGAGTAAAGAGTCACTGCATAAAATCGATGTTTTGGCGACAAAAAGTGTTTTTTTTTTAAACCTGGTGAAGGACTATTATTCCTGGTCAGGCGTAACAACCCACTTTCCATCGCAGCTTATATGGGACAAATTGGCAGATAGTGAGCCTATGGACATCTTAATGTCCAAGTTATCATTACAATATATAAACTTTAATGTCTCGAGTACAAACATTCATATGCATCACACAAATGTCTCCCTAATGCGGGACTGTTGCGTTAAATGGACTGTTGACTCAAATGTCCCCAGCGGCTTCGAAATCTGAATCACTACCAACCAGCCTTTGGGTTGGCTATTTGGTTAAACGTATACATTTAGATTCTCAATCAGTTAATCTCTCTAACAGTAACTCTACGATGAGCGACCGCAGAGACTCTGCGGTCGCTCATCTACGAGTCTACTCGCTTGAGAATGCCTTGTTTTGAGGCGAAACACGTGTCGCGTTTTCGGTGGTGGTATATGTTACCTGGTTTGAGTGTAGTGGTGGTGGTGGTGCATACAGTGGAATTAGTGCATTAATCTGTGGGAGGGAGGGTGGTGCTCTTCTTCTCTTCGGACCAGATAACATATACCTTTTTATATTTGCATACGGAGGGTTGCGAAGTATTTTTTTCAATAACAACTTTACAATGAATTTCCGCAAAGTAACGCCTGAGTCAATTAACTATCTCAATCAGTTATAAATGTCACGATAGCCGAGTGGTTGGGTGGTCGGAATTTCGAGTCAAAAGACCCGAGTTCGATCCCCGAGTTCGGTGGCAGGCTCGTGCCAATGGGTTTTTCAAAAACTTAAGTACGAATTATATCGGCTTGGGCATAAAGACGGCGACGAGCTTACCACCTGTCACGTTGCCCTGAAAATATCTTCGGTGAAAGGTGGGTCAAAGGGACTTTATTGTCTAGACTAGACCTCTGTCTACCCCAGTATTGGGAATTGAGTTAAGATATTTCTTTATTTACTATTTAATCAGTTATATGATTATCACATGTAGGGACAATATTTAATGTAACAAAAGATACAAATATTTTGCCTGAAATGCGCTCATATAAATTAGTAACGCTCGTCTCTACTGAGCAATAAAACTAAGTTTAATAATTTGAGTTTATAGTTGAACATTTTAATTTATATTTTGTGAATTTAGTTCTAACTTTCAAGATTGAGAAGTTTACACTTTACAAAACAGTAGCGTAAATAAATTAAGCAAAATTGAACAAAAAGAAAGAAAAAAATTTGAGGTCTGACATAAAAGAAAATAGTAATAAAAGTTTGTCAAAGACTAAAAGTTCTATTGTTTATCTATGTTTCTTAATTATCTTTTTATTTTATAACAAATATATACACAGATCGGGATAACATCACACACATTGCTCTGATTCCAAAGTTAGTGGCCAAAGCTTGTGTCATGGACAAACTCTTAGCAGGTATCACCAACACTCAGACCCGAGACAATAAGGAAAAAGAAGTTTTCTGCATCGAACCGTCCGGGAATCGAGCACGGGACCTCAGAGCAGGCTACACCGATGGCCCAGTGTCTACGCAACTCGGCCAATTAGCTCGTTTTTTATGATATTTACTTACACTATTTTCAGTAGTAATGCGTATTATGAGCCCCGTAGTTTTATCATATATGTAGACTGTTATAGCTTTTCAAGGCGTAACGCGTGTAATCTTCATAAATACAAAACAAAATATATTTGCGCCATTCCCACTACTGGGGTAGACAGGGGTTCTAGAACATTCGACCCACCTTTCACCGACGATTTATTTGGGACAACATACAAATCGTACATAAGTTTAGAAAAAAAAAAACATTGGTACGTGCCTCCAACCTGAACGAATTCGTGTTTTTGACTCGAATTCATTGGAATTTTTATCATAGATCATAGACCATACCCAACCATTCGGCTACCGTGACATCTAGTTTAAAAATGTTTACAATTATTGTGAAAAAAATCATATCTAATAAGATTAAAAAAATTAAGCTGCTAGTTGATTAATGGCAAAATCATAAGTGTGAGGTATCTTATATAGCGATCGCTAATCGATAGTAATCGTAGCATGGCGATCATAACAAATCCCCTTGACATGATAGCCCTACGTCTTGCATTGGGCTAACACAGACCGTTAAGTATGTAAAGCTTTTAAGCCAAGTCAGGCCCAGTTAATTTATGTTAAGCATAAAGCCAAGCCCACACGCGACTTAGAAGTTACACTAACACACGACTAGAGCACCCCCGTATAATGTTTATCGCCACTTAGGTACTAATAGTACTTGCCTTGTTCCCCGCGCATTACCCCGAGTGCGTTACACGAGTGGAGAGCTTTGAGAGCCTCGAGAGCTTTGTGTAGAGTGTTGTTCTGTGCGACCTTTTATTTATTGCGGTATCAGATGACTTAAGGCTCATCAGTACGCAGGTTATTGTTACACTCAATTTCAAAAGAAAGTGAAAAATAAATCAAAATAACAATGAAAATTTATTATTTTATGTATTTTTAATACTTGTTACGTTAAGGAACATTTATAGTGTCTGATACGAGTCCTGATTTATTCCTTTTATCTTACCAATTATTACCGAATATTACCAAGTCACGATAGCCGGTGGTTGGGTGGTCGGAATTTTGAGTCAAGAGACCTTAGTTCAATCCCCAGGTGGCAGGCTCGTACCACTGGGTTTTTCAAAAAACTTATGTACGAATTATATCGTTGGCTTAGACATAAAGGTAGCGACGGGCTCACCACCTGTCACGTTGTCCCGAAAATATAATCAGTGGAAGGTGGGTCAAGGGACTTAGTTGTCTACTACACCTTTGTCTGTGTCACCTGTATTGGGAATTGCGTTAAGATACAATTGTTACCGAAATGTCAATTCCATTGACATTTTCGCTTGTGGAACAGATTGCATATGATATTTTTTTGATTATTCAGGACAACGAACAGTTACAGTCAGAGATTATTATTACTTATTTTAACTTGTACTGCCCGTTAAGTTAGTCAAGTAAAACGTTTTCCCGTACAATGAAAGTGTATTATACCCATTTTACAAACGTTGAAGCTCATTTAGGATAAGGCGATAGGCAGTAAGCCTATCGCCGTCTAGTGCCCAAGCTAAAGCGGTAAAAAAAATTTAGCGTTTATTGGGAGGGTTCAAGTACAAGGAGCAGATAGGAAACATAAATTCATTTAGTACTGTATTCGACCTGTCGCTCCTGCCGGTACCGCAACGGACACCGCCGTGCAATCAAGTTACCAGCTTACCCACAACCCATCTATTATTTAAATATCTTGTTACCAGCACATAGAAACTACAGTCACGATTGCCGAGTGGTTGGACTATCGGAATTCGAGACGAGACCTGAGTTCGCTCGCCAAGGCTCGTATTGGTAAAAGTTTGTACAATTCATGTCGTTATCTTGGTCATAAAAAAGGAGACGGACTCACCACCTGTCATGCTGTGTCAAAAATGTCTTCGGTGAAAGGTGGGTCGAAAAGACCTAATTGTCTAGACCTCTGTCTACTTCTTACGTATTTGTATTGGGAATGGCGTAAATATATGCTATGTTTTGTAGAAACTGTACATAGATAAATATTCATACATATAAACTGACTCGAGTAATAATCCATGTCTACTACAAAACTGATTGCCTTGAGCGTGATTCGAACCCGCAATCTTTATTTCTACCTACCAACTAGGCTATCAAAACGAAACTTCATGAAATTAAATGCCAATGCCAAGTTATCTCAATCTAACACCCAACTGCACGGAAAATATTTCACATAGTTCCCAACTGTTAAGTCGGAGCTTTGTCTAAGTTCGTAATGTTTCAATGATGGTAGCCGAGTGCTTAATTATTATCTGACTTTGTCTATACGCCGAAAGTTCGATACTAATGAATTCTCATTTTGTGCGGAACTTTCTAGACAATACTCGTAAGTTCGAGTGCTCGGAAAATCGCGTGCGACTTCGTTACTTCTATAGCAGAACCTAAACGTTTCAAAGTTTTAGTGTACTCTTAATGTAGATTTCGTTTTAAATGACTGTAGATATTCGCGCGACGTTTTCAAGATATTTTAATTAGACGTTTTCATTGTCTACCGACTCCGGAGGGAATTAGCAAAGGATTACTTTAGAGTAAATTTCTCTCAAGAAAGTTCAATGGATATTTAGCATTTAATCAGAACTCTTTACAATTAGTGGCTCTCGGTTATTACATTAACTTAACTTACTTAAAAGCATACGATCATGGGGTATTCTTTGCTTTTAAGTTATCTATTGAGCCTATGAAGCTAATGGTTGTGGGATTGAGTCCCGCCAGAGGCGAACATTTATCGGATCATGGATGCGTATCTTGAATATTTATCTAACAAAATTGGTATATATATAAATTCATGTAGATTCACTTATAGGCAACTATTGCAATTTTCAATGCTTATTGCCGCACGATATGCACGGAAAGAATGGCAGCCACTCTCTTACGCCGACACCATTTGACAGTCTCTATCTATCCGGTTCCAATGTAGAAATAAATTAGTTATAATTGCAGAAAACATGGTATATACAGATGTTACATTAAATCACAATTGAGAGCAAGCATTTTCTGTTTTTAGCTTTACTTAAGTTACATACTATTAAAAATAAATTTGGCATGCAAAATTAACTTTTCACAGAAGAATTTTTACTAAGAATTTGTACAGTATTATATTTCTATATTTTTTATTTATTTAATCTTAACCAGATCGAAGACTTTTGACAAGTCAAAGAACAACCACGTGGTTAGATAATTATTGTTGATACCAGTGTGTATTTCTTTAAAAAGTGAGAACATGGCTAATGTGGTCGATTTATGTTTTTGAAAACGATATTGCTATTTTTTTATTATTTTAAATTTATTGCAATATTCGTTTAATCTTTTATTCATACATTTCTCATAAGGATTTGAAATAACTGATATCAAAGATACTGGGCGGTAATCATTGATATCGGTTGTTTCACCTTTTGTAATAGTGGCTTGACAATAGACAATTTTAAGTCAGTCGGAAAAGAACCACGTGAAAATGAGAAATTTATTAAATAAGTTAATAAATTTATTATATTATACAAAAATTATTTTGTCATATCATACAGAATAAGTGTTACTCAGTGACATTATTTACTGAGCTACCTCACTTTCTGTCATCGGTTTAATATACATAGAATTGACGGTCGATTAGAATTTGTTGCCAGGTTTTATATTATTTTGTACTGAGCCATGAGTTAAATTTATGACATAATTATTGAATACGGAAGCTATTTCTATAGGATTAATAATTGTCTTATCATACATACATACATTGTATTTCATTTTTAATTACTTTCCGAAATTCCAAAATTTTGGTTTCTATTAATGAACTTCATATTTGCATACTTTTCTCAGTAACAAATCCAATTTTTTAGAAATTTGGAATACTCTTTATATTTATCGTGACTTAGCACGAGTCACGATAGCCGAGTGGTTGGGTGGTCGGAATTTCGAGTCAAGAGACCCGAGTTCTCGATCCCCAGGTGACGGGCTCGTACCAATGGGGTTTTCTAAAACCTATATAAGAATTACATCGTTGGCTTGGACAGAAAGACGGCGACGGGTTCACCACCTGTCACGTTGTCCCGAAAATATCTTCGGTGGAAGGTGGGTCGTAGGGACTTAATTGTCTAGACTAGACCTCTGTCTACCCCTGTCTTCGTAAGTTAGTCTAGGCCTAGGGAAGATATTTCTTTCTTTCTTTCTTTATATTTAAATTTATTGATAAAATTTTTATTTTTATAAAATTGATATCTCAGTGTCCGTTTAGTTTTGCAGCTTAATTTTAGGCCTCTACTTATCCAATTTTATTTAAGTCGTACATAATTTGCAAAAAACAAATAAGTGATCGGACAGGTGAAATGGTAGAACCGTAGCTGATACGTCCGATATATTGCTTAAAATATGGTCAATACAAGACTCTTGCTACTACATTAATGTGTAATTTTATATTATAATCAAAACAAATGTCTTGTAACTGACACCTAATTATACCTTTCTTAAATGTTTTAATATTAAAATCATCTACGGTAACCATCTCCGTTTTCATTCTTTACAGTCTGTTTAAAGTGTCTTAAAGACTATTTAATTTTTCTAGAAATAAAACGGGGTCAGATTTTGGAGTTCTGTATATGCAAATAACTATTAGTTTATTATTCACGATCTCTATGCCGCAACCTTCGAAAGTATGAATTGTAGAATATTTTTTTTTCAGAAGTAATTCCTTAAAGAACATACCTTTTTTATAAGAATACAAGTTCCACCTCTTTTTTGTCTTTGTGTATAAATAAGTGTAAATCTGTTGTATAAATGATAAGTGTAATGAACCGTGAAAAAAATTTCACACTTGCCGAGTGATTGGGTGATTTAAAAACTTACATACGATTTACATGGTTGGCTTGATCACAAAGACGGCGATAGTCACTCATCACGTAGCTCGAAAAATGTCTTCGGTGAAATGTGGGTCGGGAGGACTTAATTGTCTGGTCCTCTGTATACCCCAGTAATGAAAACAGTCTGAAGATATTTCTTTGGAACGGAAATTTTCATAGAGCAAAGAGCAATTAAACAATGTATTTTCTTGGTTAAATATATGTTACGTAAGTGTCCTGAAAATATATTCGGTGGAAGGTGGGTCAAAGGGACTTAATTGTATAGACTAGACCTCTGTTTACCCCTGTATTGGGAATTGCGTGAAGACATTTATAATTTATTATTTACGTAAGTAGTGTAAGTAAAAAAAAAGTCGACCATTCTATATCAGTTTTGGAAAAAAATTAAGATAAAAAATATCTATATGGTTATAATAACTAGTAGTTTGGTGATCAGAATTCGAGTCAAGAGACCCGAGTTCGATCCCTAGACGGTAGGCATGTACCCAGGATTTTTTTTCAAAAACTTATGTACGATTTATATCGTCTGCTTGAATATAAGAACGGCGACGAGCTCACCACCTGTCACGTTGTCCCAAAAATATCTTCGGGGAAAGTTGGGTAGAGAGGACTTAACTGGCTAGACCTCTGTCTACCCTTGTATTGGGAAAGGCATGAAGATGTTTTTTATATTTATTATTCTCTTTTATTTTTTAAGTTCCGTACTTTCGAACAAAAAATGGAACCTTTTTATCTGTCATGGTCATTTTATTGTGACCCAAACGCAAGATGTAACGTGAAGAGACGCAATCTGATACGGGGGTGACTTTTGAAAGGACCAATGCAAAATTTAAAAAAAATAGTGGAAGAATATCAAATGAAAGAATTTGTTGTGAGGATCTCAAAAATATATTTTTTAATTTTTGAATAAGTTATTAATGAAAATAGACGACTAACTGATATGGTTTAGAGGCGCTGCCGATATAATATTCTTGACGCCGTTTTAATTTTATTTAAAAACTAAATTTTGCATCATAAACGTCAAATCCTAAGAAAAAAATAACAAGCAGTTTTTTTACGATGATATTATGAAACATTTAAATTTTATAAATGTATTCAAGTGTTTACTTTAACCTTTTAATTTTTTTTAATATAATCTTTCAATTATCTTTACGAGAACCAACACCATTACTTAAGAAAATGATTTCCTAAATCACAGAATTTAATTACAACTCTAATAAAATAAACACCCGTTTAAGTTATTTCAAACAAGCTACTGGCGCGTAAAGCACCGACAAACTTGCGCCGAAATAATAAACATTCTACGTGAACTTTTGTAATAAACGCACCTGATATAAACCGGGGACAGAGTCACCGATCAAGTCTGGCACGTAACAATTGCACTGAGCACAGGAAAAATAAAAAAGTTTTTGTTTGCAAATTTCGAAAAGTCTCAATTCAAAAACTCGGAACATTTCGCGCGTATAGACTTTCGGCTAGCCCGCGCTGGCACCGAGGCCTGCGTCTGCTCCATCCCGCGCTCGTGAACGGAGTGAGTGAACGAAGTGAGAGAACGGAGTGAGAGCCGGGACACCGTCCAACTTTGCTCTCTATACATCCCTATAACTTTGTTTTACGTAACACAATGTCCTTTTAAAGCAGAAAGGGGATACTTTTTCTAATTAACTGTAATGGAAATTGAAATAGCCGTGAATCCCTTTTTTTTAATTTACGTAATTGCTCTCCGCTTTGTTGATTGAGAATTGTCTACTTTATTGTTGATCTTTGTCGAGTTGGAACTCTTCAACTGGTTTCGTTTAGGAATATAATAGATAATCTAATAGATATACTTGAAGTTAATTAATCACATTACAGGGTAGAAATACGTAAAAGAATTGCATGCTGTTTCAACCCTTCACGTTGTTTCCGATACAGGGGTAGGCAGTAGTACGAATTAAGTGACTCGAGTACGATCCTCAAGAGGAAAGCTCCTTCCAATGAATTTCTTCAGAAGCATTTTATATCGTCGGACACTACACGTGGACACGACGTCCGCGTGTAGTGTCCGATGTGTTTTGAATGGTATATGTTTCATAAAGACATAGTAACGTTCATGTGTAGAATTATTTAATTACACCTCCACTTCTACTTCTGCACCAGTAGGAACGGAGATAATAAAAAATACTTTAATGTGTCAGCGTTTACGCAAATACTGTATGCTTACAAATGTTGCCTTCTGTGTGGCTGATAAACTGAAAATGTTTTTTTTTTTTTGTAATTTCTGCTACTTTTAATTTGATATTTATGAATTGCTATTACGAGAAATGTCTCTTCAAATAGGTGCTGCTGCAGTGTATATTTTATTGCAAAACCATCGCGCAACGTTGTCGCGTCTTATGCGGCGAAACTTGAATCGTTATACGAATTTCAAATTAGAAAAAATATCCCCCAGTATTGGGAATGGCGTGAAAATGTAGAGTATCGAAGTAAACTTATTTTAGTATATTTTGATATTGTACAAATTTAGCTTACTACTTAAAGTTTAAAGGTTATTATCTTCCATATATATATATATATATATATATATATATATATATATATATATATATATATATATATATATATGTATATATATATATATATATATATATATATATATATATATATATATATATATATATATATATATATATATATATATAAAAAATATATAAAAGTCACGATAGCCGAGTTGTTGGGTGGTCGGAATTTCGAGTCGAGAGACCTGAGTTCGATCCCCAGGTGGCAGTACCAATGAGTTTTTCAAAACTTATGTACGAATTTCATCGTTGGCTTGGACATAAAGGCGGCGACGGGCTCACCACCTATCACGTTGTCCCGAAAATATCTTCGGTGGAAGGTGGGTCAAAAGGACTTAATTGTCTAGACTTGACCTCTGTCTACCCCTGTATTGGGAATTGCGTGAAGATATATATATATATATATATATATATATATATATATATATATATATATATATATATATATATATATATATATATATATATATATATATATATATATATATATATATATATATATATATATATATATATATATATATATATATATATATATATATATATATATATATATATATATATATATATATATATATATATATATATATATATATATATATATATATATATATATATATATGGAAGATAATAACCTTTAAACTTTAAGTAGTAAGCTAAATTTGTACAATATCAAAATATACTAAAATAAGTTTACATCGTAGATCGGAATTCCAGTCAAGAGAAGTTCGACCCTAAAAACATGTAATATATATTCACCAATCGCTATTACCAATAACACGGTAGAAAGAGGTCTAGACAATTAAGTCCTAGTCGTTGCTTGTTACCTAGAGTCTGTAGTCCGTGTCTTCACGGCATTCCTTGGACGACCTCCGTGGACGAGTGGCGTAAACACCATTTTTCAAGGTGTCACCATCACGAGGTTCCGGGTTCGATTCCCGGACGGGACAAGAAAGAAAAACCACTTTTTACTATATTTTCTCGGGTCTGGGTGTTTGTGATGCCTTTGTTGTTTCCGACTACCATACCTCAAGTGCTTTAGCATCTTATATTGGGATCGAAACAATGTATATGATGGTGTATGTATGCGATGTTGTCCCTATCTATACTCGTATTATTTATTATTATTATTCCCAATACTCGGTGAGAAAGAAAGAGGTCTTGACAATTAAGTAATCTGGACCCAACATTCACCAAAGACATTATTTGAGACAAAATAACAGATGGCATGTCCGTCGCCGTCTTTATATCCAATCCGACGATATAATTCATACATAAGTTTTAAAAAAGCTCATTGGTACGGAACTACTACGGGGGGATCGAAATCTGGACTCTTGACTCGGATTTCGGTCAGCAACCCATCAGTTAACAACCTGATGGCCTAGTTTTCATGAAATTTTGTATTAGACAACGCGACAGTCCAGTTAGTAGGTACCTTCGAAGCTAAGCGGAAATATATATTATATATTTTAAAATTTCGTGTGTTGAACTGCTACATGAGCTGTTGTACTGGAGACATAAATGTTTATATGAATATTTATCGGCGTAAATATAAATGTATGTTATTACTCCGGTGACACGGACGCTAAGACGATGACAAGCTCACCACCTGTCACGCTGTCCCAAATAGGTTTCGGTGAAAGGTCGGTCGAAAAGATTTAATTGTCTAGACCTCTGTCTACCCAAGTATTAAAGATTCCGTGAGACAAAAAAAAAACGTTAGGCGTCAGTTAATTGTTTTGTATAAAATTCATTCCGAGCAGCAAGCCGTCCCGCGTAAATGGCATTTTAATTAATTGATAATAACGTCTGAGTCACCAGCGCCGCTCCGCCTTCCTAATTAATTGGTATTGAAGACTTTAATTAGTCCTTCATTTAATGTTTCAAAAGGTTTCTTCTGACTTTATGCCTTTTTTACGTGTCTGTTAAGGAAAACCTAAACGAAAAGTTAATTTATTTACGCAAATACTCGCGATGCACTAGTTGTTGGGTGATCGGAATTTGACTCAAGAGACCAGAGTTATATCCTCTGTTGTACGCTCATACCAAAGATTTTTACAAAATTTATGTAGGATTACATCGTAGGCTTAGACTTAAAGTCAGCGTCATACACACCACCTGCGACGTTGTTCCTAAAACTGTCTTCGGTGAAAGATGGTTTGAAAGGGCTTAATTTTCTTAACCTCTTACTACCTACGTCTGTATTGGGAAAAGCGTGAACATATTATTTTTACGCAAATTCTTACTAAAGAACTGATAGCCTAGTTACAATGTTTTCGAAGCTAAAGGTTCTCTTTACAGCGTATGAGAAATTGCGTGAAGAATTGATAAATTAATAAAATGGAAGTATGTAATTTAAAGCTGCGCTGTTGTTTTCGGAATCTTCATTCCAAGAAAGCCATATTTACCTACTAACATACTTATGGCTTACTATTGGTTACCTGACAACTTATGTAGCGGATGACGTGCTACATGAAAAGGGAAGCTACAAGCCAGGTCGGGTGATCGTGACCTGGGGAGGACGTCTCCACCATCAGTTTCCTGTCCGTACTTGTATATAAGCTATGAGTTGTAGGAGCTTCGATAGCGCGATGTAGGATGTCGATATGTTTCCTGAATTGTTTGCCACAAGTTAGCTTCCTATGTGAAGACATAGATATTGCCACACTTTTTAAGCCAATACCGCGGTGGTATTTTCTTTATTTTTTTTATAACATACTTGATTTATAATTTGTGTGCTATAAATGTACACAAATGTGTGTTCACATGATAGAGCCCCGAGCTGCAGAATACTGCTGGGAGTTGATAGATACAAATGACACAGGACCGTTCTTTGTAATAGGGATAACATCACATACATTGATCTGATCCCAAAGTAAATGTAGAAAAACCGCATTTTCTACATTGACTCGTCCGGATATCGAATACGGGACCTCAGATGACGACACATTAGAAACTTCTGTGTGCGCCATTCGTTGCTATGATGCATATGCTATACTATGATGTTGATAAAATTAACAAAATAGAAATGTAGTTAGAAACAATACTGCTCTGCCGAAGAAACATTTATCTACTCATCGAAAACAATCTACCTTATTTAATTTATCTAGCACAATCTATTTAAATTAGAATTTAATTGTTTCACAAAACTATTTATTTATTAAAGCGAGTCTTGAGATCGTAACAACGAAGCGTACATGAAGGTCTTGCCGTCTAGGATTTCGTCAGAAGAGTTTATTATCAAAAACAGTAGCGATACACGAAGATAGGATTTCTTTCATGGCCTCTTTATTTTTTGCTGCTGTCTGATTACATTTCTAATGCCAACAACAACTCATTCCAATAATGTGTAAAGTATTCAGTCCCTTAGTCCCACGTTTTACCGAAACCTCCCCATTCACGAAGCTCATCGCCGTCTTAGTTTAATGTCACAACAGCCGAAAGGTTGGGTGTGGGTGTGTTCGGAATTCGAGTTAAGAGACCCGAGTTCGTGGCTGCCTTGTACCTTACTTGCTTGTACTTGTTGTTGAGGAAATACCTAATGTATACCCGCCTCCGCGGGGGTAAGGACGGGTCATGTCGGGCTCGCACCGACTAAAACCCCACAGTGTTCCGCCTTCGCCGCAGGCTATTGGGGCCACGGGAACGCTTTCGCACGCATCTGCGACCCCACTCGCGCTGGCCACCCAGGGTAGCCCCTCCTTGGGAGAGAAAAAACTCAACAAGTGGGAACTCCGACTAGGCTAGACGCGCCGGAACACGGACGCATCTACCTCCTTGGCCTCCAAACCCACGTGGATGACGAATGTTATTGTTACATCTATGATACTAATAGTAAAACCGTCAGTTGTCTACTGACGTTTGCAAGGCTTTTCCCTCAGTCACATTTAACGACATCTTCGACAATCTACCGTGTGCGTAGACATATATACGTCGTTATGTACGTACTCATGTAGACTTCATTAAATTATCTAAATAATATATTATACGACTTAAAGAGAAAAATCTGTAAGAAGGAAAAAAATCTGTAATAACACTACGAATACAACCTAAACGTTATACAAAACGTTTGCTCACCAAATTATCCGAAGCTTTTACGTTCACTCCAGTTTATTCGCAAAAATATCATACGTTCACCTGAAACAGTATCGTTTACTTTTATTGTAATGTTTCAAAGGTAAAAATAAAATAACAGAAATTTCGTTTAAACGTGTTGCCATACCTTTTTAATTTTTAACAGAATCAAATAAAAGAATTAACAAAGAAACACAAATGTTACTTGACAAAAGTCATCTTCTTTTATCACTTGCTTTTACCCGTGGTTTGGAAATCCTGTTTATACTTTTCATTTTTTTTTGTGCGGAAAAGCTGACTTTTAAAGGCTAGTAATATATAGGTAAAAATCGTACCTATGTTATTTATTTTTCATTTAACGAGAACTTAGTAAGTGCCGGAGAGGAACATTACAGAGGGATTTTGGGAGTTACGTCGAAATAAATGTCAGATGTTTTGATGTTGCATGAATCAGCCGACTTGCCAAGACTGGGCCAAGACCTTGCGTGAAGTAGAGGCCCGTGTTTATACGTTTCATCTGTTGATTTTAATGACATGAGACTACTCACAGACTGTTTCACCTTCTGTTTCCAATTACTTTCCTCTTATCCAGTTGCTTTCTTAAAGGTCGACAATAACGTGTTTCTTGTAAAAAAAGGTGTCAGTAATAACTTAAAATTAAAAATAAATAAATTGTTCGACTGCGTCTTTATGATATACAAAAAGTGGGTGATGTTATGTGGACCGGAAACAAGACCTGTAAATTTCCAAGACCTGTGAGGAAAATTTGCCGTAATAAAAGAAAATTTGACGACCTCCGTGGACGAGTGGCCCTGGGTTCGATTCTCGGGTTTGTGTGTTTGTGATACCTTCGTTGTTTCTGATTCCATATTACAAGTGCTTGAGCTGCATACTTTGAGATCAGAACATTGTATGTGATGTTGTCCCTGTCTAAAGCGACGGTGACAGGCACCATATCTGTCACGTTGTCGTCAAAAATGTCTTCGAAAGGACTTAATTTTCTAGACCTCTGTCTACTCCCGTATTGGGAATGGCGTGACGATGTTTTGTTTTTAATAAACGTTTCACCGCCTTTGAATTCATTTGTGAAACACGCTAACGCGTACGTAGCACTCGCCGAGGTCTTTGTTGAAACGTTTCAAATTAAAAGCTGCTCCCGCACATCGCTCGCCGAGCGGAGGATTTACTGGAAACGCACAATGCGCGCATCTCGAGCGGCCGATGCGCCATTGTGCGGACGTAGGCACCGCACGCGGATCCTGGTACTTCATTTATTGCAACCTTTTATTTTACAACATGTTTTCCACCTGCTTTAAACGTGATCGTTTGACTTTGAATTGAAACTTGTAATTTATTCAGCATAAAACATATTTCGGACCTTAGTATTTTAACGCGTTCTCCTTACTGGGGCAGTCGGTCAAATGTAACCATTTGAAAACGTGACCTGCCACCGTCTCAATATCTAAGCCAACGATACAAAGCGTACATAAGTTTCGAAAAACTCTTTCTTACTAGCCTTCCTTTTGGGGATCAAACTTTAGTAGTAAAAAATTTAAAAATTTAAAAGATCATAAGTCACGATAGCAGAGTAGATGGGTTGTTGGAATTTCAAGTTGAAAGACCCGACTTCGATCCCCAAGTGGCAGGCTCGTACCAATGGGTTTTTTTCAAAACCTATGTACGAATTATATCGTTGGCTTGGACATAAAGACTGCGACGGGCTCACCACCTGTCACGTTGTCCCGAAAATATCTTCGGTGGAAGGTGGGTCAAAGGAACTTAATTGTCTAGACTAGACCTCGGTCTACCCCTGTATTGGGAATTGCGTGAAGATATTTTTTTAAAAGACCATTTGACATGGACAGGATTTAAAGTGACCTCTGCCATACTGATACTTTTTCCTCTGAGCCGCCGTATTACAGACGCCGTCTTCTCTGAGTCTTCTTTTGGGACTTTTGCACCATAGCTGTTTTTTAATGAAAATCATTTTGTTTGATATAGCAGTTTAGTTGATAGGGACCTTGCTTTTGAAGTTTATGGTTGCGTTTTCGAATATCGCTAAGGGCAAAAATTTGTGAGGTGAATATGAATGTTTGTTCAACGGCTATAGGCTCTTAAGCTGTTACGTTGTCTTAAATGAGATTTGGCGAAAAGTTGGTTGGAAGGACTTTAATGTTTTTGACTTCTATTACCTTAAAAGAAGGAGATTGTTTGCTAAAACAACACCAAAATACAAAACGTTTATGGCTGTAATGTTTTTACACAAAATAATCTCATCCGAAATTAAATACAATATGAAATATGTTTCTCATTCATACATAGCTCGACATTCAGCATAACGTAGCATTGAGGCGTTGCGCACTGCTTAAAACTTTTTACTTGCTACCTTCACAGAGTAACATTCCTAAGAAACCTCTGAATGCTCAAATACTTGGCTGACATATGAATTATACTTGAGATGCGCTACATGTTACCTTGAGTCTGTAATCCTTATCTTCACGGCGCTCACAATACTGGGGTAAACAGAGGTCTAGACAATTAGGTCATTCCGACCCACTATTCGCCGATATCATGTTTTGGTACCACGAGACAGGTGGTGAACCTGTCACCGTCTTTACGTCCAAACCAGCGACTTGAAAGAATGAAGCGTACTATTTATCGTAGATAAATCGTACGCTTATGATATTTTAGGGACAAAGTGATAGGTGGTGAGCTCGTCGCCCTCTTTATGTCCAAGCCAACGATGTAATTCGTACATAAGTTTTTTTTTTGAAAAACCCATTGGTACGAGCCTGCCACCTGGGGATCGAACTCGGGTCTCTCGACTCGAAATTTCGACCAACCAACCACTCGGCTATCGTGACTTTTACCTATTCAAAGGTTGTTAAATAAAAAAAAATAGATGTGAAGTGTGTTTCGCCGAATTATTCTCATTTACAGGAACCTCGTTACTAAGCGGTCGTGAAGTAAATAACGGTGTAGCGTAAATCTTATGTGAAAAGAGTTTGAATAATGAGCCGAAATGAAACGAAATTAAAAAATAAAATGGAAAAGTAGGAATAGTTCTAAACTATTACTAATTTCAGAATTGAAATTGAGCATTCTGATCCAAATTCCAACCGCCCAACAAAACCTATCGTTGATATTTGATATAACGCGTTCATATAATATGTTTGTTATAAAATCTCTGTTTTGGACTACTCTATACAATTATGCCGGTGTGACATTATCTCCGAGAGGATTCATTTTCTTTTCATCAAGGAGTTTTCACGCTCAGCCGGCACCGTCGCACGTCTCTTACAAACTCACTCTAAATATAATACTCATGATTTACACCTGTTTAAATTGTATTACTCTGTAATTTCTAAGCTTCTAGACGAAAAACTCATATTTTCGACCTCTGTGGCCTAGTGGCGTTCACACCAGTCTTCATTGTGTCGTCAGCTATATGGTTCTGGGTTCGATTTCCGGGACGATAAATGTAAACAATACAAACAAAATTGAAACAACTTCATCAAATTTTTTTCATATCTGGGTGCTTTGGAACCTTCGTTGTTTCCGATTCCGTAACAGAACTGGTGCTTTAACTTACTTTGGAATCATATTTAATAAACACACGGTAAAAATAATAAATAAATATCTTCACGCATTTCCCAATACAGGGGTAGACAGAGGTCTAGTCTAGACAATTAAGTCCCTTCGACCCACCTTCCACCCAAGATATTTTCGAGACAACGTGACAGGTGTTGAGCTCGTCGCTGTCTTTATGTCCAAGCTAACGATATAATTCGTACATAAGTTTTTGAAAACCCATTGGTACGAGTCTGCCACCTGGAGATCGAACTCCGGTCTCAGACTCGAAATTCCGACCAACCAACCACTAGGCTATCGTGACTTTGAATACATTTTTTTTTCTTTTTTTGTTTATCTTCACGCACAATCCCTGATGGGGTAGCCAGAGAGAACAGATCGCCAAGTGTCACGATACCTACATACATTTTTCGCTTCTTTCAGATTCATCATCTTCTTCATACATGCACGTTGAGGAATCCGAGTACTCTTGACCCTTTGAATACATAAATTCATCTTATGATTTTGTCCCTATCTATGACTGAATTTATTATTTTATACAGAATTGAAAGCATGCTGCCGTTTATTATAATATACAAACACAAAAACCATCCCAGGTTTGCCATAATCGCCTCGATTGGCGATCGCAGTACTAAAAACATCGCACGCTGCGCCCGTCACTATCGTTATTTTTAACTCTACCTCCGTCTTGTAATAAAGTAACTCAAACGGAGAAGAAATCCTCGAATTAAATTCTATAAGTATCGTTTTAGTACTTTTTTATGATATTACAATTACCTGTGATATTACAATTACAAACTATGTATAGTCTTATGTTGGAGAGGGTGCAGAACAAATTTGTTAGGTACCTATATATGAGGTTATATGGGGTGTACCCATATTACCCATTAATGTACCCAACACTTTTTGTCCTGGGAATGGTAGGTTATAATAAGCTTAGAGCCAGGAGGGAACTAACGCTAATATAATCCATTTTCAAAGTATTTAGTGGAATGGTTAGCAACGCGGATGTATTGTGCAGGTGAGACTGTGTGTGCCGTGGAACGAAGACGCCGGCCGCCTTTGCTGTGGGTGCCGCGCGGGCACACCAACCTATAGGGCACACCTATAACATTATTAATACTTTAATAATATGGGGATTAAGCTATCGCATTGGGGTTCTCCTGTAAAGATAGTGTACATTGGCGATAATTTTTTTTTTATAGTATATGATTACCGCCGCCCATGAACACCTGCAATACCAGACGCATAGCAGATGAGTTGCCGGCCTTTAAGTGCCCCCCCCCCCCTAGAATTTTGGGGAAGGGGGGTGTGGCCCTCCGGTTACCTACATTCGGTTAACTTCTACTCCACGCCGTTATTCTGTGAGGTACTTCCCGGTCGAGTCATGCAACAACAAAAGCTGATGCGTGGTTCTACCACTGTTAATAAATAAATAATAATAAAAATAAATAATTCATTAAAGATGTTAGTAAAGAATAGTCCCATAATAGTAATAAAAGTTATTCCACTTCAATCCCAATGTCGCTGGAACAATTTAATTAATAAATAACAAAGTCTCGTCAGTTAACGGAGAGCGTCTCACTACACAAGTTTCATTGTCTCGTCCTCAGTGAAACAGCTGTCTTTGAAAACTACGTTAAATAATTGAATAATTTAACGATCAGACTAGACTAATGTCACCGTTCTATACATTACACGTTTAATGAAGTAACACTGTTATAGAGCAATACTTGATTGTCATTTTACTACTTTTAATAAGTTGATCTATTTTCTTTTAATAAGTATTATATTAGTATACTTATGTATAAATTTATAAATTGGTGTTACAGAAACGACCCTGTCAATTTGACAAAAACATCTGTTTAAGAAAGTACATTCCAAATTTTCCTAGAAAGATGTGGCTCTCTCATATATTTGTTTTTAAGCTTATCTTGTATTGTATATAAATTTTAAATTTAGTTATATCGGAAACAAATAAGCATATAAGCACCCGATTGAAATAAATAGGCCGGTGATGGACAGTAGTGTCTAAGGTGCAAAATGTCTGTGATCGCCAATCCACTTGCCGATCGTGACGATATGACGATATATATATATATATATATATATATATATATATATATATATATATATATATATATATATATATATATATATATATATATATATATATATATATATATATATATATATATATATATATATATATATATATATATATATATATATATATATATATATATATATATCCTAGCCTATCGCTGTCTTAGAGTCCAAGCTTACAATAAAATAAACTTACAAAGATATGTATTATTATATACATGAATAAATATTTACATACATAAATAAATAAATATTCACATATACATCCATGCCTCTAGTCCAAACATTTTTATTCATCACACCAACTTTGACCCAGCGGGATTCAAACACGCTATCTATAGTTTCGAAAGCAGGCTCACGACCAACTAGGCTGTCGGATCTCTATCGGTTGGTAAAATTTAGTAGATGATCAAATTTACAAACTATTCAAAGAGGTTGATATCTATTGGCCAATTGGAAGGTTAATACAAGTAAGTAGCGAAATTTTGTTTGTGATTTCACGCTTATGGGCCGAGCGGTTTTGGAATGTGAACCTGATTAAAACACAGACACTTTGATGTGGTCTTGTAATGATACAAATTATTTTGTGTTTATAAGAGTATTTAAGGAACTTTGATTCACTAGTTTGAAGTAGTTCGACTTAAATTAAAGAGAAAAAAGTTTAGTCTAGGTTAGTGAATATCTTCACGCCCTTCCCAAAACAGTGGTAGAGATAGAGTAGAGTTCTAGACAATTAGTTCTTTCGAACCACCTTCTACTGAAGGTATTTTTGAGTTAACGTGACAGCGGTCAAGCCAACGATATAAATCATACAAATTTTGTTTGAAAAACCTCATTCGTACGCGACTTGGGGATCGAACTCGGGTCTCTTGCCTCGAATTCCGTTCGCTCAACCACTGGGCTATCGTGATTTATAACCGCATCGTGATTTAATAGTAGTCGGAGTTAGTACGATACATATTCGGATATCTATCGCCCTCTGTTTCATTCTGTTCCAGTCTTACTTATCAGAAAACTTTTTCTTTTGTAATGATTTACCGGTGTTTTCCAACAGATGGACATAGCTCGTTTTTGACGCTACTCACTTCAGAAATAGTTAGACTGTATTATTTATAAATAGATACATAGGTTGAGACATCACATACGTGTATTTGATCCCAAAGTAAGCAGAAAGCACTTGTGTTATGGAATCAGAAACAATGAAAGTACCAATAACAAGCAACAGTGGTAGAGCCACGCAACAGCTTTTGTTGTTGCATGTATGGGCCGGCTCGACCGGGGAAGTACCACGACCTCACAGAATACCGGCGTGAAGTAGAAGTCTAACAAACTTCTGCGTTTCGTTTGGTGAGTGTAGGTAACCTCCCCCAAATGGCTACATTGAACCGACTGGGAATCGAACCCGGGCGGCACTATGAAAACTGGTGTGGAAGCCACTCGTCCGCGAAGTCGTCAAAAATATAGGGCAACAAGCCAATATTATTGCGTTATACTGAAATTTTAACGCAATAATTTGAAGATCCACTACCTGTCACCACATACCATACAGGCTTTTGGTTAATTGTGTTATTGTCGGCCTTTATTGTATAGAAATCTGACTACCTTAGTATTGGAAAAATATGTAAAGATTTAAATTAAAAAACAAACATAAAAAAATTATTTGTAGTCGACTTGAACACTCAAATTAGAATAAAATTAAAAGATTTCTGCTTAAAAAGTAATATAATGTAACAATGGAGTGAAATTTGGTAAATTCAAAAAGTTTTTCTGCGTTTCGTACTTCAGCTTAATTTTATAGAGAAACTTTAATTGAGCATATCCACAGTTCCATAACACTGTACTAAACTTCAAGTTTCGAAAACTTGATCACGAAGAAAGCGACAATTGCTTGTATGTAATGCTCATAACGTTTGCTCACAATTTTAATAGGTATTATAAATAAATAATAAATAAATATCTTCACGCAATTACCAATACAGGGGTAGACAGAGTCAGTCTAGACAATTAAATCCCTTCGACCCACCTTCCACCGAAGATATTTTCGGGACAACGTGACAGGTGGTGAGCCCGTCGCCGCCTTTATATACAAGCCAACGATGAAATTCGTACAAAAGTTTTTGAAAAACTCATTGGTACTCCCACCTGGGGATCGAACTCGGGTCTCTCGACTCGAAATTCCGACGGGTGGTCGGAATTTCGAGCAACTCGGCTATCGTGACTTTAATAGGTATTAGTATGATCCATGTTTCTGCGTCCATTTAAAAGATATCTAAGAGTATTTATTTTGAAACAATCAGTAGTCCTAAATATTCAATTCGCTTTTTAAAGCCATTTTTATGATTTACTTATTTATTTATTTTTTGAATTAATTTTTTAGCCAGAGAGAACAGATCGCCAAGTGTCACGATCCTTACATACTTCTTTCGCTTCTTTCAGATTCATCATTTTCTTCATACATGCATGTCTAGGTATCCGATCACTTGACCCTCCCCTCTTCGAGCAATTTCCTCACATGGTCATCGAAAGTTAGTCTTGGCCTGCCTCGACACCTTTTAATATCAACTTTCGCGCTTTATATTTACTTCACCATTCGGTCTTCACTCTTTCATAATTAACTTACAACGTAAGTAAATAAATGATTAAATACATACACAATAGCTCTGCTCTGTTCACAAAATAAGTAGCTAAAGCACATGTGTTATGGAATCGGAAACAACAAGGGTACCACAAACATCCGGACCTGAGACAATGCTGGAAAAGTTATTTTTCACATTGACCCGTCCGGTAATGAAACCCGAGAGTTCGGGGCTGGCGAGACCATGAAAACCAATATTTTCGCCACCACTACCATACCCACGACAACCTGAGAGAACTGCAAAACTCGTGGAATGGCCAAGCTTGTCCCAAAATACTATAGATAATATATTTCATAGCATGAATAACCCAGAGTTTCAACAGTGTAGAGCCACGCATCAGCTTTTGTTGTTGCATGAATGGGCCGGCTCGACCGGGGAAGTACCACGACCTCACAGAATACCGGCGTGAAGTAGAAGTCTAAAAAACTTCTGCGTTTCGTTTGGTGAGTGTAGGTAACCTCCCCCAAATGGCTACATTGAACCGACTGGGAATCGAACCCGGGCGGCACTATGAAAACTGGTGTGGAAGCCACTCGTCCGCGAAGTCGTCAAAAATATAGGGCAACAAGCCAATATTATTGCGTTATACTGAAATTTTAACGCAATAATTTGAAGATCCACTACCTGTCACCACATACCATACAGGCTTTTGGTTAATTGTGTTATTGTCGGCCTTTATTGTATAGAAATCTGACTACCTTAGTATTGGAAAAATATGTAAAGATTTAAATTAAAAAACAAACATAAAAAAATTATTTGTAGTCGACTTGAACACTCAAATTAGAATAAAATTAAAAGATTTCTGCTTAAAAAGTAATATAATGTAACAATGGAGTGAAATTTGGTAAATTCAAAAAGTTTTTCTGCGTTTCGTACTTCAGCTTAATTTTATAGAGAAACTTTAATTGAGCATATCCACAGTTCCATAATACTGTACTAAACTTCAAGTTTCGAAAACTTGATCACGAAGAAAGCGACAATTGCTTGTATGTAATGCTCATAACGTTTGCTCACAATTTTAATAGGTATTATAAATAAATAATAAATAAATATCTTCACGCAATTACCAATACAGGGGTAGACAGAGTCAGTCTAGACAATTAAATCCCTTCGACCCACCTTCCACCGAAGATATTTTCGGGACAACGTGACAGGTGGTGAGCCCGTCGCCGCCTTTATATACAAGCCAACGATGAAATTCGTACAAAAGTTTTTGAAAAACTCATTGGTACTCCCACCTGGGGATCGAACTCGGGTCTCTCGACTCGAAATTCCGACGGGTGGTCGGAATTTCGAGCAACTCGGCTATCGTGACTTTAATAGGTATTAGTATGATCCATGTTTCTGCGTCCATTTAAAAGATATCTAAGAGTATTTATTTTGAAACAATCAGTAGTCCTAAATATTCAATTCGCTTTTAAAGCCATTTTATGATTTACTTATTTATTTATTTTTTGAATTAATTTTTTAGCCAGAGAGAACAGATCGCCAAGTGTCACGATCCTTACATACTTCTTTCGCTTCTTTCAGATTCATCATTTTCTTCATACATGCATGTCTAGGTATCCGATCACTTGACCCTCCCCTCTTCGAGCAATTTCCTCACATGGTCATCGAAAGTTAGTCTTGGCCTGCCTCGACACCTTTTAATATCAACTTTCGCGCTTTATATTTACTTCACCATTCGGTCTTCACTCTTTCATAATTAACTTACAACGTAAGTAAATAAATGATTAAATACATACACAATAGCTCTGCTCTGTTCACAAAATAAGTAGCTAAAGCACATGTGTTATGGAATCGGAAACAACAAGGGTACCACAAACATCCGGACCTGAGACAATGCTGGAAAAGTTATTTTTCACATTGACCCGTCCGGTAATGAAACCCGAGAGTTCGGGGCTGGCGAGACCATGAAAACCAATATTTTCGCCACCACTACCATACCCACGACAACCTGAGAGAACTGCAAAACTCGTGGAATGGCCAAGCTTGTCCCAAAATACTATAGATAATATATTTCATAGCATGAATAACCCAGAGTTTCAACAGTGTAGAGCCACGCATCAGCTTTTGTTGTTGCATGAATGGGCCGGCTCGACCGGGGAAGTACCACGACCTCACAGAATACCGGCGTGAAGTAGAAGTCTAAGAAACTTCTGCGTTTCGTCTGGTAAGTGCAGGTAACCGGTCCCCACACACCGGGACACTCTAAGGGAGGCAACGCATCTGCTATGCCTCTGGTATTGCGGGTGTTCATGGGCGGCGGTAATCACTTTCCATCACGTGAGCCACCTGCTCGTTTGCCTCTCTTTTCCTATAAAAAAAGAAGGATGTAAACTTTAGTTAGAGCACAAGGGTGGAACAGCCTAGCGGCTGTTGTTATATATAATAGCTATATGCCTTTCTTTATTAAATGTTAAAATGTAAGTAATATTTAATATAAAAATATATTCACACCATTCCTAATACAGGGAAGACAGAGTTCTAGACAATGAAGTCCTTTACAACCGAAGACATGTTTTGAGGCAACTAGCTACCGATGCTTATCGTGCTTACCGATTCCTGAGTTGATAATCTCGCTAGAGGCAAACATTTACATCATAAATATGAATGTCTGTACGAAAGACATGGACGATTATGTGTATTTATGAATATTAACTATGTAATGTATGTAAAATATGTATATATGTATATAAAATACATGAACCGTTAGCTAGGTCGTTAAGATAGTGGAAGACTCTCTACTTGTCACGAAGTCCCAAATAAGCTTCGGCAAAAAGTGGGTCGAAAGGACTTCATTGTCTATATTCCTGGCTACTGTATAATAAAATGTGTGAGGATATAAAAAAGCCGTTTGTAAAAGATGTTTTTTGAGTTTATTTCATATGTTATTATTGTTTTAATAAAATAAAAAAAAATATCTTCACGCAATTCCCAATACAGGGGTAGACAGAGGTCTAGTCTAGACAATTTAGTCCCTTTGACCCACCTTCCACCGAAGATATTTTCGGGACAACGTGACAGGTGATGAGCTCGTCGCCGCCTTTATGTCCAAGCTAACGATGTATTTCGTACATAAGTTTTTGAAAAACTCATTGGTACGAGCCTGCCACTTGGGGATCGAACTCGGGTCTCTCAACTCGAAATCCCGACCACCGAACCACTCGGCTATCGTGACTTATTTTTATACACGTTGCTATTTCTATACTCTGACTTTTTTAACGTTGCGCTTATTGTACTGGTGTGTATACACATACTTACTTACTTATCTTCACGCACAATCCCTAACGGGGTAGCCAGGACGAACGATACGTTCGTCGTCGCAAAGTATCCCAATACATACACACATCTTTCGCTTCTTTCAAATTCATATGCACGTCTAGGTATCCGAGTAGTCTTGACCCTCCCCTCTTCGAGCAACTTGCTCACATGGTCTTCGGAAGTTAGTCTCGGCATACCTTTTAATGTTAATTTTTGCGCTATATTTTCTCTTAACCATTCGGTCCAACCAATGATAGTTTCGCGTCATTGCAGTGATTGCAATGACACCGTTGCAATTATTAATTTTATTTTTAATTTTGTTAAATATTTACTAATTTGTAGGTATTAATTTTCCCCTTGCTCCTATAAAGAATAAACTGTAAAACAAAAAATAATATTATTTTGTGTCTCGGGGAAAATAATCGCTCATCAAGCTAAATTCAAAGAAGTTTCTCAATTTCTGTTCTAGACTTAATTTTATCGTTAAACTTAAATTAGAGTCTTTACCCTTAAAATTCGTTTTGTTACTTCAGTTGAACGCTACACAAAGTTCTTTGAAGTTTTTGTACTTAAGCAAATTATTTCTTTTTTCTGTGACGTTAATTAGGCATTTAATTATATAAATAGTGAAAAAAGAAATTAAGGCTCTTTATAAAAGAAAATCAAATTTTTGTAGATTAAAGTTTCTAAAATTTGATCCTTTGATCGAATAATGTTCAACATTGAGTGGCTAGAGAATCTAATTTTAAATTAAGGATCCGCTAAATGTTAATTAAACAATGAATATATATTTTTTAAATAATAGCATTGTTATTTAATAATTACTTCGCACCATTCCGCACGCACGATGAGCTACTTCGTAAAGTCTGCTCGCTTGGGAATGCCTTGTTTTGAGGCGAAACACGTGTCGCGTTTTCGTTGATGGTTCTGTTACCTGGTTTGAGTTTAGTGGTTGTGGTGCATACAGTGGAATTAGTGCACGCATCTGTAGGAAGGAGGGGGGTGCTCTTCTTCTCTTCGGACCCGGTATTATATATCTTTTTTTATACTTGCATACGGAATGGTGCGAAGTAATTATTCAATAACAACTATACAATGAATTTCCGCAAAGTAACGCCTGATTAAATGAACTAAATAATGGCATGTAAATCATGTAAAACTCCAGTTCTAACTTATCTATAGTTGGTGGCCAGAATCAATATTTTGTACAAGAGCATATTAAAGAATAATACGCTTATACTGTGTCGTACTAATAGATTTCAAAGGTAATTGTTTATCTCGTATCAACTACTCTACTTTTTGATAAATAAATGTTCCTTCAATTTATTTATTTATTTATTTACACTTTATTGCAAACCTTACAAAGAAAGTTATACAAAGGGCGAACTTAATGCCTTTAGGCATTCTCTACCAGTCAACCCGAGGCGTGGAGAAATATTCAATATTACCTTTTATCGAATTTAATTTGATTATGCATCTTTGTAACACCATCAAATAAATTTATGTATTCATCTCCATAACATATTGACCGACAGGTGGTAGGATAACCATTTCAAGAACATCAGCAACGCAAATGTAACATTTTATGGAACAAGCTTATTAACTTGTCACGTTGTCCCAAAAAATATCTTCGGTGCAACGTGGGTTGAAAGAACTTAATTTTCAAGACCTCTTTCCATCCCAGTATTCGTAATAGCGAGAACATATTTTTTAAATTCTTATTAATTTATTTTCAGTGGTGAAGCTTATTGAATTCAATTACTGAAGACATGTTAAAAGTCCAACGAATACATTGTCCGTTCATTGGCCTCTCCCATAAGGAATATTTGCCACAATCGACTCTATTGAGCGTATTGGTAATCATGGCAAGATAATTTCCAAAGAAGTCACGATAGCCGAGTGGTTGCGTGGTCGGAATTTCGAGTCAATAGATCCGAGTTCGATCCCCAGTTGGTAGGCTCGTACCAATGAGTTTTTCAAAAACTTATGTACGAATATCGTTGGCTTGGACATAAAGGCGGCGATGGGCTCACCACCTGTCACGTTGTCCCGAAAATATCTTCGGTGAAAGGTAGGTCGAAGGGACTTAATTGTCTAGACTCGACCTCTGTCTACCCCTGTATTGGGAATTGCGTGAAGATATTTATTTATTTATAATTTCCAAAAAAATACATATTTTTCATCTTTGAGGCTTTTCCCTTAAGATGCCCGCGAGAAATTCTTACAAAGATATAACAAGATGTGGTGAAATTCAATTTTAACTTAACTGAGAAATTTAAACATCATAGTTTAAATTTCTGAATATCAATGACAATTTGAAACGAATGTTGTTAAAAACAATGTACAGCAGCAAGACATAGCAGTGATACTGTAAGAGTGACGAGCTCTGATGTCTCCCGAGCGTAAAGATTCCTTGATGAAAAGAAAATGAATCCCGGACGAGATAATGTTGCGCCGCCGAGCTCAGAGCAGATTCTTTCAGAGTATTGTGTTCCTCGGATACATTGATATTTTTAGTGCTTTTTGTAAATACGTTGTATTGCATTATGCTTTTATTGTATCATTACTTGAACGGTAAGACGGCTACAGGCTCACTAACTCACACAATGCTTAAAAATAAGATTCTTTAAAAAAATCATAATTATCAGTTTAATGTATGGTAAAGTATTTTTGGCTCTCTTGACTGAACTCAAATGATTCATTTTTAACATTATTCATTGTAATGGGTTTTGCGTGGACTATAGTAGCTAGTGGGTTTACCTTAAACTCGCGGTTTTTTTTTCAGAATAATTCCATAAAAACTAAACCTATCTGAATGCTTGTGGCTGCAAAACTTTAAAAGCAGCCGATGGATTGATTTAAAATTTTGACCGGTCGTTGCACATTTTATCCCGAACTGCTTAAGGTAATAGGATGTTTTAAATGCAGCATTATAGATGTTTATTTTTTTTAGATTACCATGGTAACCAAAGAAAACACAGCTACAAGACCTTGTGGTTGTCTGAGAAATGAGATAAATATAATTTGTCAATCAAATCATCAAAGACTAACATTTTTCCAAGAGACTGAGATACAGCTAAGTGTCGGGTACAGCTAGTAACATGAGAGTATAAAAAAGTCTCGGCGCTTACTTACTCTGTAACCCAAGATAGGCAAAAGTTTCTAGAGCAGTACGCAGCTCTTCCGCGATACGTTACGCTGAATGAAGAGCCGTGATGTAAAAGAAACATATTTTTGCTTGTGCTTAATTGTGGTTGGATTGCTTGCGGGAATTAAAACTACGGTACATTAAATTTACGACCCTGTAGTCTAGTTGGTAGTGGTACTGCTTTCGATGCTAATAGTTACGGGTTCGAATCCCGCCAGGGGTTAATCCTTTTGTGATAAGCATGAATGTTTGTACTCGAGGCTTTCATGTTTATAAGCATATATGAATATTTATCTTATAAGGTCTGGTTCTGTGATGGACGATGGAACAAGCGTGGCGATTATAGAAAATCCTCCTTAAAGGAAAGGCGTTTTACCTGCAGTGATATTTACAAGCCGTTGTGTTAATGTTTAAAACGAAAATGTACCGATGTTATGACAAGGGCGGGATTCGAACCCGAAACCTCTGCCGTACTGTGGCAATGCTCTTATTTCCGATCCTCCATGTTAATGAAAAAATATGTCCAACATGATGAGCTTTAAAACTTTAATAAAATAATAAAAAAAATATCTTCACGCAATTCCCAATACAGGGGTAGACAGAGGTCTACTATAGACAATTAAGTCCCTTTTACCCAACTTCCATCAAAGACCTGTCACGTTATCCCAAAAATATTGGGATAACGTGACAGGTGATGAGCCCGTCGCCGTCTTTATGTCCAAGCCAACGATGAAATATGAACATAAGTTTTTGAAAAACCCATTGGTATGAGCCTGCCACTTGGGGATCGAACTCGAAATTTCGACCACCCAACCACTCGGTTATCGTGACTTTAATAAAATTAAATATTTTTTTAATTAAACTTCAAAGAGTCATGACAGCCGAGTGGTTTGGTGGTTAGTCGTCTAGACATCTGTCTACCCCTATATTCGGAATGGCGTGAAGATATTACATAAATTTAGATAACAGAAAGCAATCCTAATCTTACTGAAAGCACATTTCCAGTCTCTAAATCCATTTGCGGTTCTTGGGAAGCTCACGAAATACATAACATAAACTATTTTAGCCTGAGAGAATAAATTGTTAGGCTTTCTCGTATTTGCATGACAAACCTTTATCAGTCGCTTGACTTACGACGCCGCAGTCTGTGATATAGCAGGATTTAATATTGTTTTCTACATAGATGTATGTTCCTATCGAAGGAGATTTCGATTGCTTTCTAGAATGCTCTGTAAATTACTTTTTTGTTGCTTAAAAGTTAGTTGTACGGAATTCGTGTTTGATTCCCATGTGGCACACTCTTATCGATGAGTTTGTTCAAAAAGCTTATGTACGATTTATATATCGTTAGCTTGGACATGAAGACGGCGTCGGGCTCACCACCTGTCACGTTGCCCCAAAGATATCTTTGGTCGAAAGGACTTTATTGGGACTGGCGTGAAGATATTTTTTTTTAAGTTACTTAAACAAAAAGAAAATTGGTAATAATACAAAAAAAGATAAAACTTCAATTTTCTTATACCACATTGCCTCCTCAGCCTAATTTTTAATTATTATGAAGGTAACATGATATTCTCATACTTTTTTGTGCAAACTAGTTAAACTAGTTTTTCGTACATAATTATAACACTTAATACTTTCACACAAAATTTAAAACAAACTTTCGAGCAACCTAAAATTGCTTTAAAAAGAGTTTTTTTTTGTTCTGTATATTATAAATTCTCACATATTTCACAAACCGGCATGAAGCCCTAGCGATACTCTGCTAGGCGAAGTCTGCCGTTGCCGATATTGATATTGAATTTCAATTCGATAACGACAGACAAAGCATAAAAATAGGATATTGTTATTCAGAATATTGTTCTCTTTTGAATAATAAGGTTTACATAGACGTTTCTACTTAGAAAGCTATACATATACACCTTGCAATCTGCATTGTTGCTCTGCGGGCCTTGCTAAGGAAATGCCATAATCACCAGGCTTGGCAAGCAGTTCGGGGACTCGTTACCATTCTGAAGTGGTCTAATATTTTTAGGATTATATTGGAGAATAGATTCACCTAATGTCAGGTTAATACAAATTTTTAGCTTCTTTCAGATTTATTATTTTCTTCATACACGCACGTCTATTTATCCGAGTACTCTAGACCTTTCCCTTTTTGAGCAGTTTACTCACTGTCAAGTTATAAAATTAAAAGTTAAAATCGTGTTAGTAAAATCGAAATTAAACGTATTGATATTGTAGCGAAATAAAACAGTATAAACAGAGTAATATTTCAAATCATTCATTGTACCAGATCACTTCCTCAAGGAATACTTAAGAGCCATTTAAATTTTAATTTGAAATAAGATCACTGAGATGGAAATGATACGATACGACTGAACGCCGGAAGTGAAGCTCTACGCGAAAGGTATTTCAAAGAAAAGACTTCCCCAATAATGAAATGTAGGCTGCGATAAATCGAAAGATGAAATTTTATTGTCATTTTGTGTTTTGCGTACTTTCATACTACTAATAAATAGAGATACAAGGTACTTAAAGCACTTGTTATGGAATCAGAAACAATAAAGGTACTACAGACATCCCGAAAGGAGACTTTAAAAAAATGGGACCTCAAACCTTCCACTGAAATCCATATGCCACTCGTCGACGAAAGTCTTTAATATGCATGAGTAAGTTTGTGTTGTGTGAAAGAAGACATGAGAAAGAAAGGAGTGAGTATTGACATGACGGGAAATAGAGGAGAGTGGAAGAAGAAGACATGTTGTGCCGACCCCACATAGCATAGGATAAGGGCAGGAAGAAGAAGAAGAGTAAGTTTGTGTTGTTTTGTTCATTTATTTAAACTTTTATGCACAAAGTACACGAAGGCGGACTTAATGCCTGAAGGCATTCTCTCCCAGCATTGTGTTTACATATATAAGATATTTAATTGTTTGGATGTTTTTGACACATTTACAGTTCGACGTATTTCGAGTATTATTAGAGTAGAATTAGTATGAAATTCGACCAACAGCTAAAAATGTGGACATAACATGTAGAATAATTTGTATTCCGGAAAAATGCAAGGTTTTTGGTATGTTCCATAATTAGTAATGGTATGAGCTTATTAGTTAAAACGTAGGATCTATATAACTTAATTATTCTATTTAAATAGGTAAGTGACGTAGCTGACTAGACTTATTTTATCTCACATAAGTACCGAGTACTGCTTGTAACAGCTTTAACCACATAATTTCTTACATAAAATTATATCTTTCACACAAATAATTGCCTCTAGCGGATTTCGAATCCGCAAACCTTACGAAGGCAAAGTTGCTTGCATGCTTAAAGATTAGTCTGTTACATATTAACGAATAGGAATGGAAATAGCAGTGGCAATGGAAATACGTATTTGATTTGAGTTTATCTAAAAATATGAAAGTGAAGCTTGACAGAGTCCATTTCTTCTGCGCTAGTCGACACAATTTAAGTCACATGTTTGCGAAGTTCGAGCTCTCTATTTGAGCTGCGACCCGCTCTATTGTCCCGTTGTTTGTGGATCGACAGAATTATATTTCGATGGATATTTAAAATGTAAACGTGAATATTACGATAGCTCAGTAGTTGGATGATCGGCATTCGAGTCATGAGACCAGAGTTTGATCCCTAGGTAATAGGCCCGTGCTAATATTTATGATACGTTATCCTAAAAGGTTCTTCGTTGAAAGGATGGTCGAAAGGACTTAATTGTCTAGACCTCTACCTACCCTAGTATTGGGAATAGCGTGATGACTTTTTTTTGCACATTTATAGTTGAAGTTTTATGAGGTCCATATATAAGTACTAAACGCCTTACGATAGTTCACCTCTAGTTACAGGCTCTATCATAAGGAAGCTATTTGCTCTAATCGCCACGTTTAAGCAACGGGTTGGCGACCATTGTAGACACGTCGTACACAGCGCTGCCAATTGTATTTTCAAGGCCTTGGTCACTTCCTATCACTCTCACATATTGAAGAATGGGAGTAGTTTATTTATATTCCTTAACCAAACAGCGGACTATGATACTCGTATAAAAAGATTATTTATTACACTGAATAGTTTATTTCTTCACGCATTTTGCCAGTACTTGGGTATTCAGTGGTTTAAATAGTAATAGTGGTATAAATAGTGGTTTTAATAGTTGGAATTTTACGCGCCATGATAAATCATGTTAAATAAGGTCTAAAGTGCTTACAGAAAGAAATTTGTCGTTTTAATAATTTATATGAATCGACACTGACATGATGACGAAATGGAATCCAATATGAATGTAATAAAACGGTTCGCGTTCACTTCAAACAGCAGAGGCTCTACAAATACAGCTGTGCCCGCGGATGTCGGGTCACGAGAGATTTTTTCACAAAAGACGAGTACGCTCATCGTAAACGCTGTTATGTCAGAGATGATAATAACGAAATTTTTATCTACAAATATGTCATAAAGGTATCCTTTAATTAAATTGGTATATCAAATATTCCATATTTGCTTTTATTGTTTAATTTAATTGTCCGTATAATTTACTCTGACGACCACGGCTTGAGGGCTCGAGAAGTTGGCTTGCGCACCAATTTTCATTTTGTCGCTTACGTTGAGGTCCCGAGATCGATCGGACGGATTTTTCTTCATTGTATCTGGTCTCGTGTGAAAAGCTGACCGCCATGGTGTTCGCAAAATGTGGGGCGAAAGGTCAAGGTTTTGTTCACCTCGGTCTATTTCGTTTTGATATTGGGAAATGCATGAAGACAAAATATAGATGCAATTCTTATTGATTTTAAAGTAAACAAGTTATGCTGAACATTTTATAACATTCAAATTTCAACTGACACGTGCGGGATCTTAACCCGTTTGCCGTACCATGCCAAAGTACGATACGGCAAAGATCGAGGTTCGAATCTCGCCCGTATAAGTAGAAATTATAATAACTTTTCTCTTTGATTTAATAAAAAAAAAGGTTTTAAAAAATCATATGTAATAGAAGAGTTAAAAAAAAATGTAAATATGTTTTAATAAATTGAAATACTCGAACACTTTTCACGTGTTTTTGAGTAATATTTATTAAAAAATTGCTTTTGTTTAGAAAGAAGGAAAATAAGCTCGGATAAAAATTTAATCAAACATATTTTGCTTTCTACCGAAATTATCTCTCGGGATCGTCTGAAAATGATATTGAAAGGGTCCGTTATTGCCCCCGAGATTTCTCATTTCGTAGATCCAGTATACAATGTAAGTATACATATAGTTTTCTGTGAAAGAAGTCGAAAATAAATAATAATAGATTTAAAAACTTTTAATTACTTTAGTTTAACTATCTCCCTATTACTATCTTAGTGTACTATTTTCACGTATATTCCCATTACAGGAGTAGACAGGTGTCTATGCAGTTAAATCATTTTGACGGAACTGTCAACAAAGTTTTTATGACACTGCATGACAGGACAGCCAACGGTACAATATACTTACATACATATGTACTTTGATAAACATTTATGTTTATTACTCGACTACAAACATTCATGTTAAATCGCAGAAATGTGATTGTAATGTGTGGGCGGGAATTAAACCTGCAACCCTTCACTTACAAGTCTGATTCACTACTAACTTTTATATTAGGGCTTCGTAATTAATAAATAGTGTATTGTAGCAATAATACTGTATCCGCATGGTTATCAAGTCAACCCCATGATAATAAATAAAATAAATAATAAATAAAGATCTTCACGAAATTCCCAATACGGGGGTAGATAGAGGTCTAGTCTAGACAATTAAGTCTCTGCGACCCACCTACCACCGCAGATATTTTCCATGATAATGATGCAAGTAACTTCTAAAAAAGAAATTACAGGGTCATTGTAAAAGCGTGCTCATCGCGACCCCTGCAATTCTACACAGCTGCGCACCCATGCCAACGAGGGTTAGGGCGTCCCCCCAAGGCGACGCACACCAGTTCGTCCCCGTTGGTGTGGAATGCAGCGAGCAAAGCGGCAATGGGGACCGCCACCCGTCACGCACAGCCCGACACGGCGGAAGGTGGAGGACGGTGTGCAGAGTTGGCACGTGGAATGTTAGAGGAGGCATGAGAGATAAGACGAATGAGTTGATTGAAATAATGAAAGAAAGAGAATTAGATGTCGAGTGTTTGTCGGAGACCAATCGGAAGGGCAGCGGTACTGAAGAGCTCCTTGGCGGAGCGTTATCTCTATGGTCCGGAGTCCCGGAGAGCGAGAGCGCCTGCCAGGGAGTGGGGGTACTGCTGTCGTCTCGGTTGGTCGATGTTATGACTAAATATAAGGCTGTGAACTCGAGACTTCTCTGGGTTCGCTTTAAATTGGGACTGACGAAGTTATTCCTTTTGGCTGTTTATGGGCCGGTAGCTTCGTCGTCCAGAGTTGAGCTGGAGGAGTTTTGGGAGAATATAAGAGAAGTTCTAGACTTGGTTAGAGGAAACGAAAGAATTGTTGTATGTGGTGATTTGAATGGATGGGTTGGTACCGCTCGGCCAGGGTACGAGTCGGTGCTTGGACGATGTTTGGTGATAAAAGGGTTAACGATGCTGGCAAGCTTATACTGGCTGTATGCAAGGAAAAGGGTCTTCTTGTGACAAACACTATGTTTAGTCACAAGAAAATCCATATATATAATAGAACAAGAGAGAATGAGAGAAGTATGATCGATTTATTCCTGGTGGATGACCGACTGTGAATACAGGTGATGGATACGCGAGTGTTCCGGGGTTCTGACCTGGGAACGGATCATTATTTAGTGATAACAAGATTTAGGGGTCTGTTCGCGGGTTGGCGCCACCGGACGGCGATACCAGAACCACAGTCGGTCGGTAGCATCCGAAGCTGGAAGCTTCAGGAAGCAGACACTAGGGATAAATATCAAGCAATAGTAGCCGAAAAGCTGGACAGCATCGATGTAAGGAAAGAATGTGTGGAAGTAATATGGCAGAGCCTTAGAGATGGAATGGTTAGTGCAGCGGAAGACGTGTGTGGAACTGTGAAAAGAGGTAGTAGTAAAAGGGTGTTGCATGGTGGAATGACGAAGTGAAAGAAGCTGTAAATAAGAAGAAGAAAGCATGGTTAGACTACTTGGCCTCTAGTAATGATAAGGATATGAGAGAGAAGAGGAAAGAAAGATATAAGCTCCAGAAAGTTCACACGAAAGCATTGATTGAGGAAGTGCGTGAAAGGAGTAGAATGGAAGCGGACGAAAGGTTGTCGCACAACTTCAAGGAGAACTCCAAACTCTTCTGGAAAGAGGTTGGAAGGAACCGGAGTGGTGCGACAGCCTTAAGAATGAATAAAGTGCTTTCGGGAACCAATGACGTCCTCTCAGAAAAATCGGACGTCATGCAGCGATGGAGCGAATTTTATAGAGAGATGTATGCGTGTGATGATCTCAGTGAGGGATCCTTGGGTGACGCCGTGACTGGTACGCCAGACTCGGACCTCGATGACACTGAGGTCATCAGTATGAAAGAGATTGAATGTGCGATTAGAAGTTTGAAATGTGGTAAGGCTGCGGGACTAGACAGAGTTACTGCTGAAATGGTCAAGTATGGTGGGCCACGCGTCTGGGACAGCTTTCATCTGATGTGCAATTTGTGCTGGCGAACGGGGGCTGTTCCGGATGATCGGCGATCCGCGGTCATTGTGCCTTTATATAAAGGTAAAGGTTCACATTATAACTGCGGGTGCTATCGGGCGATCAGCTTGAGCAGTTTAGCAAGTAAAGTTTACTCGAAGGTTTTGACACGTAGGATGCAAGATAAATCGGAAAGAATTCTATGGGAGGCACAATGCGGATTTAGACCTGGAAGAGGATGCACGGATCAAATGTTTTCTCTCCGCATGATCACGGAGAAGCTTCTGGCTGCTAACCAGAAGATTTTCTGTGCTTTTGTGGATCTTGAGAAAGCATTTGATAAGGTTGTTAGGAAGAAAATGTGGGAACTGTTGCCGGGGTATGGTGTGGGTGGTCGATTGCTAAGGGCTGTGCAGTCACTTTACTGTGACTGTAAAGCCTGTGTGCGGGTAGGGCATGACCTGTCACCCATGTTTAGCGTCCAAACGGGCGTAAAACAGGGTTGTGTCATGTCTTCCTGGCTGTTCATACTGTATTTCGACAGCTGTTTACAGAAGCTGAAAGATAGCTGTTTGGGTTTGAAATTGGGTGACATAAAAGTAAATTGTCTGCTATATGCTGATGATGCAGTGCTTATTGCACCATCAGAGGCAGAACTGCAGGCATTAGTCACGTATATGAAAGAAGAATGTGAAATTAATGGTTTCCGTTTGAATGCTAATAAAACTAAGGTTCTGGTATTTGAAAGGGACGAAGAAAGAACGAAGTGCGAAATTTGGGTAAATCAGGAATGTCTAGAACAGGTGAATGAAATTGTATACTTGGGGAGTGCGTTTAGCCGGGATGGAAGATGTGATTTAGATGTGGACAGGCGTGTCGCTGCCGGGAACAAAGTCAATGGTGCCCTGACTGCGTTAATCAAAAGGCAAGGCGTTGTGAAAAGTGCACGCCTTGCAATACATAACGCAGTATTGGTACCGACTTTATTATATGGCAGCGAAGCCTGGGTATGCCAGAAGAAGCATAAAAGCAGGTTGAATGCAGTGGAGATGCGCTCTCTTCGTAAAATTTACGGCCTTACCATGGCCGACCGAAATCGAAACGAAGACGTGCATGTATGAAGAAGATGATGAATCTGAAAGAAGCGAAAGAAGTATGTAGGGATCGTGACACTTGGCGATCTGTTCTCTCTGGCTACCCCGTCAGGGATTGTGCGTGAAGATAAATAAATAAATAAATAAAGGTCCTTCTCACCCCCGATGACGCAGATGGATCGCCTTAATGATCATAATTAGGCTGGCTCTGTATACCTTTCAAACCTGAACACAACAGACAGCACAGAAACATTGCTATTTGACTGTTAAAATAAGTAAGATTTGGGTTGCCTAGGCAAGGCAGGAGTTTAACACCAATTTACAAAAGGAATTGTTACACTCTTTGCCTGTTTGCTCTAAGAAGAATTAAACTATTTATTCCTATTAAATTAATAAGGAAAAATTTTAAAATGTCGACAGACACAAGCGGGATTTTTTCTCTTTAATTTGATAACAAAAAGTTCAGCATAACTTAAATGATTAAAAATAAATAAAAAATTTGCGTATTTATTTTTATTTTAATCTCTACGGCATGTTTTAGGTGAAAAACAAATGAGGATCTGAATAAGAATCAATAAAATCATCGCCATTTCATTCGCCCGTTGTATGTATTATATATATACATACATAAGGGCCTGTATAAGTCCACTGCTGGACAAAGGCCTCTCTCGTCGGAGGATTAATAGTCACACTCGGCAGACGGATTGGCGATTCAGTACTAGACGCCTTGTATTTGATGCTGCTTGTTGCCGGTCTACTAATTTTGAACTGCTATATTTTTAAGATAGTGATCCCACCGTATGTCTGGCGTTTTCTCTTAGTCACCTTTTACGACAACCACGAGTGGAAAGGAGGTGGCAAATTCTTAAGTCGATACCACTACGGCCAAGCTGATGTCACAATATAAAAAAGATTCTTTATCCTCAAGTAAAAGACTTGAGGATAAAGAATCTTTTTTATATTGTGACATCAGCTCAGAGTTTAAAAAAACTCACATTGTAACTGTTTCCATCTAAGTCACCGAACTAAAATATAAAGTACTTTTTAAATTTATAGTTTTGATATGGTTATAAAACGTAAGTGGCGGTGCTCGGTATTTAATTGGAGGATCCGGGCTTGTTGCCAAATACTCCAGAGCTACGAGACTACGGGCTCACCTACAAGTGCGCATAAGCTGGTTTAGTGTTATGTATGTTACACGGAGGGACTGAAATTGGAGTGTATTAATAACGTTAAATATAAGAGTGTTACAAATGTTTAAATTTACCCTCTTCATAGTAACTTTTAACCATGACGAATCACGCTGAGAGCAAATATTTGTGTGCTGAATACAAACGTTTGTACTCGTGCCGTGGATTTTTATTTGTATGTTTACGGAATGGTGTTATATTTTAAAAGTCTCAATTAATCTGTTATTCAGTTAAGTAGTAGCCAAAAACAGATAGTGAATAAAATACCTAAATATAAATTTTATTATTATTAAATACCCATAGAGCACCGTTCCACATTGTAAAAATAAAAGGTATATGATACCTGGTCCGAAAAGAAGTGCAACACGCTCCCTCCCACCTCCCTCCAGCTGTAGGATTTTTTTTATTTTTTTTTTATTTTTGAGGAACGGTACGATGTAGTTATTTAATAACAACTATATTATAATGAATTTGCGTAAAGTGACGACTGAGACGTGATATTTGACAACCCCCGTGGACGAGTGGCACACACCCCGATTTTCATGGTATCATTAGCTCTGAGGTCCTGTGTTGATTCCCGGTCGGTTCCATATAGGAATCACTTTTCTTTACATTTTAACGGGTCTGGGTGTTTATCGAAGGTACCTACGTTGTTTTAATTAAATAATACAAATGCTTTTGCTACCTGCTTTGGGATCAGAGCAGTGCATGTTTTGTTGTCTCTATCTATCTATGTGAACAAAAACTAGGCGCATTGCATCAAAAGATAATCGTGTCTAAAAAAAAGTAATCGGTCTAATGTACCATTAATTACTCCAGCAGAGAGTGAACTTACGGAGGCCCACTAACAAATTTAAATGCAATCTACTTTTTACTGCGAACCAAGTTTGAAAATAGTTGGAGAACGTTGGGATGAAATTTCACGGTTGGCGCTCCACCGGGTTTTGGTATGTGACCCTAATTAAATACGGACTGCATCGGTCGAGCAGGTAATTAGAATTTTTGATTGCGAAACTAACGTAAATAACGGAAATATTACGCTTTATTTTGTATGTGGAAACTAATGTATTTGGAATTGCTGGCTTGGACCGAGTCTCATTATTATCTCATGTCAATCATAATGAAGTTTTATTTACATATTAAATAAATCTCGTAATAATAAAAAAATACTGAAAAAATCAGTTATAGCAGCCTAATTGTTAGATGATCTAAATCTTAAATATCTTTTTCGATACTTGTGTGTGTCGATACTGTCGTGGTAATCATTGCGACGGCTTTTACACTAAGACCGCACTTGACTCATCACCTCTGAATACCCCTGTATTGCTTGCCATGTATGCTTATATATATTACAGTATAGCGGAGTGGTTGGGTGATTCGAGTCAATCCTCGGTTTCAATCAGTCGAGTTCCGTTCCCTGGAGGTAGACTTTTACACTTTTGTCAATGGGCTTTTCCAAAAACCTGCGTACGATTTATATCGGACTGGCTTGGACTTAAAGACGACGATAGGCTCACCTCCAACTGTCCCAAAAAAGTTAGGGGATAACCCGTGCTTGAAGGGCGTGGCAAGTTTCATTGAACGCTTTAGCGTGTAAGTCATGCTTGCCAGACATTTTTTTATCTAACTTATCAGAAATAAAAAAAAAACATCACGATGGATATTTGAAGGCAGCCTCTACCGTACCGAGGAAACCCAAAGGTCAAAAGAGTCAACTTGTTCTACTCGCATTTTAACTACACGTTTAAATTTCAAGTCTTTCTTTTTACTGTTTTCAATAAGGCGATTTGCTGCGAAGACCACACTTGGCAAGCGGATTAGCGATCGCAATACGACAGTCTTACAGTCTCCGAGGTAGTTATTCCACTATCCGCGCCGTAGCAATTTACTTAACATTTTTCTTGCTCCACTACTGGATCTTTGTCAGGAAAAAATAAATGGTAAAAAATTCAGCACATTTTAATTGTAAATCTAATCAAAAAATTTTAAAGTTTTTATTAATAGATAGATGTTCCTTGAAAAGAATAATAAATTTTAACTAATGCGGTTCTGTTCCTCGTAATTTTTTAAAATACACAACTTATTAATTCTTTTATATTTTATAGCAATCATAGTCACAGCTACGTCGGGGTTGAAGAAGTTTTTTTTTATTTCGTGGCTCTTTATTCAACAAAGTATATTACAGCGACAATGAATAGAGCTCTAGAACCTTCGTCCATCTTTATCCTTCACAGACTAGGAGGGGTTATAAAATGTCGCTAATTGAATTCATATTTATATATCATTAGTGTTTAATTACATACATGCTATGTATGAAATTAAACACTAGTGCACTAGTGCACCGTGGGTTATAACAAAACACTCCTTCTGGACCCAGGCGTGAGTCTTTGAATAATTTTTTACAGTAAATGTTACATTTGCCATAGAGGCGACATCCTAAGAATGTCACCCTCGATCTTTCCTAATAATTTTCGTTAATCCACTTGTCAAGTTTCTGATGCTGTCTCTAAATATCTGTGAGACAACAGCATTTTGGGTATTTTTTTAAAAAAGCCTATGTATATAACCAGCTAGTGTGTTAAAACCAGAACGAGCCTCCACAAATCTCCAATTTTCAGAATGTAAATACAGGTGTTTTGCAGGGATCGATTTAAGGTTCTCTGCTATTTGCATATAACATTGGGCAACGAGGCATCACATCTTAGTCCTTGTGGCTGACAACGAATCTGTAAGCTTATTCTATTTAAATGCTTGATCATGTAAACCTCTTCTCATCATATAAACTCTTAATTTTACATACATACAATCACGCCTCTTTCTCGCAAGGGTAGGCAGTGACCACGACTTTCCAAGATACTTACATACTGGCTTTTATTATTCCCTTAATACATGCTATTTTTTTAGCCTGATTTTTTATCTTGAAGCATTTACTCTATACTGTGGTTCGCAGTGATCAAAACATACTTAGTAGCCATTAAACACGTAAACAAATAATAGTATGAACACTGAAGAGAAGTTATATGATACGAAAAAAAAACCAGCCACATTCAAATTCACACTTACAAATTACACCCGATTCCATTTATTCAAAGCCACCTCATCCATTAACAAATAAAAGCGAAGTGCTCAGCTGAAAAAACGACTCGTAAGAAAATACAACCGGATGGAATAGAGAGCACTCCGCCGCGCTAACTGAATAACTCGCAAATAGAATTACAGGTGGCGTGGAGTGACGCGGACGCCTGGAAAGTTATACGAAGTACACCTCGCTCTGGACGCCTCTCCGGGCTTCTCCATTCACGGCGTGAATACTCGCTGAATTGATACTATAGGAGTTCGACTGATTGTGTCCATGGTATATAATAATCGAAGGTTTGCATACGGAACTATCTACTATGTTATATTACGTGGGTGCTTGGTGAGACTGCGCTATGTGATTTATCTTAGATTTTTTTTATTTAGTTTTTCTCAAACATTAAAACGATAGCCAAATTATTGTGCAATTGGATTTCGAGTTAAGAGACCCGAGTCCGATGCACAGGTGGCAGGCTCGTCTCAATGGTTTTTTTTCAAAAAACTGATATACTATTTTTATATCGTTAGCTTAAACATAAAGACGGCTACGGTCTAACAACGGAAGGAAGGTCGAAAAGACTTAATTGTCTATGCTGCTGTCTTCCCCATTATTGGGAATTGCGTGAAAGTATTTCTTTCTTGTGTATACAAAATCCATGACAGGAGTACATGCAACACTATGTAATACAGAAAATATGCTCCTATCGGGATTCGAACCAGGGCTTCTTTAGATTCAGGGTCTTTACCAACTAGGCTATCAGGTCGTCGTAGATTGGTTTGCTTAATTTTGGTCTACTGTTTTTAAATAAATATCCTGCCATCTGCCATCACCAATTTGGAGGTTTTATATATTAACGTAAAGTTTTGTATATTTTCTCAAAGTAATATTTTTAGGATGTAATTTCCTATACTGTCGAATTGAAAAGCATTCCTATTGCTCTGACATTTATTGAATTACTTTGTTTTCAATACATTTTTCACTCACATAATGATATTTCAAAGAAGGAAAAATGCCATTCTAATTCAATTTTATTCTTGATAATAAAAAAGAAGTACCGGTGTGAATAGTAACTGAAATTATATATTTATTATATAAAAGCTAAAGTTTTCTGTATAGATCAGAAAACTTTCCGCAATATTATGAAGAAGAAGTCAAAAAAGTGTTTGAAAACCGTTAGCAAAAGTTATAACCCGATAGTCGAGTTGGTACGGCTTCCAAGCTAAGGGTTGCAGGCTTGAATCTGGCTAGGGGAAAATATGTGTGATGAATTTGGATGAGCCATGGATGTTAATTTTATTCATCAGTATTTATCTATGTAAACATTTATGTGAGCGTTAGCTTGACACTAAGACTGTGAAGGGTTCACAATCTGTAGTTGTCCCAAATAAGCTTCGGAGAAAATTCGGTCCAAAGGACTTCATTGTTTAGACCTTTGCCTACCCTAGTTTGGGCAATTGCGTGAAGTTTTTTTAAATTAGATATTCGTGTAGGAGAACGTCATAAATACCGCAGTGCCGTGTTAAAAAAATTGTTAAACTACATATTCTACTAAAGACTCTACTCTCTCCTTGTTGTGGTCTACACCACAACCTGGAATTGTACAAATTTCTTTAAAAATGAGATTAGATTTAAAAATTACCCACCCTGGAAACTTAACGTAACCCACCTGAAAATTTCCTAAGAATGCTTGTGTCGAGGAGAGGGTCACCTTAGGGATCTACGGAACTGAAAACCGTGAAATTTGCCGCATGCTTTATAACCTATTTCACCGTTAAAGGTAATTACAGTTTACGAAAATCAAGCTCGAGGCTTGTTTCATAGGAAAATTTCCAATTCTCCTTGGTATTATATCTAGTGATGGAAAACTCTGGTCTCCTTGTATATACAAGACTGTCTACAAAGTCTACTGCAGTTATATACCGTTACGTACCGTAGCTATCGTATTTTGTACCATTAGCTTGGCACTTACGATGATAGGCTCACCACATGTCACGTTGTCCGAAATAAGCTTCTAAATAAGCTTGGGTCGAAAGGACCTCAGTGTCCTGACCCCTGTCTAGCGGTGTGGCAATTGCTTGCATTAATATATATACTATTTAATTATACAATTTCAACATTATACAGATTTTTAGGCGTAGGGTTTTTCCTCTGGACAATAGCGCAGAGGCATTTGAAGACCTTCGTAGACAGGTACCGTACATACAGCACCGTCACCCCTGAGGTCCCGGGTTCGATTTCCGGAGGAGTCAACGTAGAAAATCAGGTTTATATACATCGTCTTTTTATTTGTGGTAAGACCTACGTTGATTCCAATATACTCGGAATCAACATAGGACACGTGTGCTTTAGCTACTTACATTGGGATCAGAGCAATGTGTGTGTGTGTGTGATAATATCTCTATCTATATCTATGTATGTTTTATAACTTTTTGCTCAGTCGCCAGTTGAATACGCGTCGTGCATTTAAAAGGATGTTTTAAACTACGTAATGCGTCGCGCTGTTGCAAATTGTCGATACGGTCCTCAATTCTTCGTCTCCACACTGGGATAGCGCCACTTTGTCTAGTGGCACGTCCAGGTGAGGGAATTTTGGCGCCTACTATGCGGCATACTGCCAGTGCAGCGCCAAAAAGAATTGTGTCAGTATCGCAAAGATCCCGGCTAGCTTCCAGATGGGTCACCAGCATCGGGTTTAGAGCCCTCACGAAGGACCGATTCCGCCTGCATAAGGGTATGCGCGGGAGTCGCGGCCGATTCTCGGGTGGTATTTCGCGCACTTCCAGAATCGCCTCTTCCAATAATCTCCTCATCTGCTCCATTTGGGCGACCATTTCACCATCGCACGAAATCACCGCAGCTGGTGTTTCCACGGCTCTCTCCACATCTGCACGATGATTCGTAGCTTGTGGAGCTACGTTTTCAGCCACGGTGTCTCCGCCCGATGACGAAACAGCCTCACGTCTTAGTCATTCGAGTTCGGCATCATCGAATATTTTCGAACGGATGATGTACCGAACCCGGTCTGCCAGGTTTTGCTCAGTGACGGTAATGGTAGGCTCCAGCTCAGCAAACCAGCGGTGCATGATAGCCCGGTACGCAATCCTTCCAGTTTCTCCCCACTTCGCCCTAAAGTACGCCCGCATTGCATACTCATTCATTTGGATCGTCCAGCGGATGAGGCGCACTCCACCAGCGGCGGGTGCCGATGGCTGGGACCTCACGGGCCCTGACGACACCAATCCAGTTGGTGGGGATGATGGATGCGAGGCGCTAGTAGGTGGTCGTACAGCTTCCCGCGCTCGGCTGGCGGTCCGCATGCTGCCACGTCCAGCGCAAGCTCCAGACGCGCCCTAGCGGCCCACAGGTAGCGGCCCTATACGCGTACTTCTATGTTCTATCATCCATATTTTTTGGCGTCGTTTAACGGAAGACGACCAAACCGGTACCGTTGGTGAAAGTGGCCATAAGCACAAACGGGGCACCTCTCATTTACCGAGGCACGGCACTAACGCCTCTTGGCAAGATGCAGACTGATTGCGCCGAAGCAACAGTATTGTCACTTATACTGCTACGCCGGTGGGCGATGGGTTCGACAGTTCCCTACGCCTTATTATTATTATTTTATGTTATAATTTAGTTCTCCTTTTGCGGGATTCACACAGCAGTATCGGCTTTTAGCAGGATATTGCTCTATTCATTAATCAATTCATTAATAAATTCAATCATAAAGGAATCAACGTACAATCGCTATTGTATCTAAAATAACTGATTTTTGAATTTTATTTCTTACTCTTACTGTTATCCCTAGCCTTTCTAGGTTCTTAGTTAGAGATTTAGGGACAATGCCAGCGGTAGAGAGTATAAGAGGGATGATAATGACTTGCTGCTGTCGCCACATCTGCCTGACTTCTTCTGCTAGTCGCCGGTATTTAACAAGTTTTTCAACAGTATACTGCTGCACATTGTGAGAATTCGGAACTCCGATATCCAGCAACCAGGTTCTGTTCTCATTATTCTCCACCAAGATAATGTCTGGCCGATTATATTCAACTGTGCGGTCAGTGAGTACGGATCTATCCCAGTAAAGTCGGCCTGAATTGTTTTCAAGTACAGGCGCGGGAGCGTATTTCCAGTAAGGACGAATATCCGTTATAAGCCTGTGTCTGACTGCCAGCTCTTGATGGATAATTTTTGCCACGTTGTTATGACGCATAGTGTATTCGGATTTAGTAAGAGCTTGGCAACCGCCCGTTATGTGTTGAATCGTTTCGGGCTTTTGGTAGCACCGTCGGCAACTATCGTCATCTAAACCTGCTTTGACAATGTACTTAAGATAATTCTTTGTGCCTACCACCTGATCCTGGATGGCCACCATGAAACCTTCTGTTTCTGCAAAGATTTCGCCTTGTGTGAGCCAATTGTTCGACGCCTCAATGTCGACATGTTGTTGACTCAATTCATTTGCAAATCGTGCAATCCATGAAGAGGTTTCGAGGCCCATTGTTGACTTTTGGCCTCGATGTATTCAGTGTCAGTCTCAAGCGGTGACACCTTGTCAGCATGCATAAGGTCAAGTGCCGTCAAACGATCATCAGCCTTTATCACTTTAATTTTTCCCATAATTACCTATTACAACACGCTTACAAAGATGCAATAGCTACCAGCTCTACAAAAAAAAACCAACCAAATTAAGCAGTAATCACCAATTCGTGTACCAATCGTGACGATTACTAGTAGAAAAGCCTACGTGCTCCACAAAATGGCGTGTCCTAACTATTTTGGACGAGTTTTTATTTTCTTGTCATAGTTTTTGTTTCACTGATGACCTGGTAGCCAGAGAAAATAACTTATTTGCTTCTTTTAAATACCTAGACGTGCGTGAATTAAGTAAATGTCATTCACGCACGTCTAGGTATCCGAGTATATTCGAATCACCCCTCTGTGAAATGCTTACTCACATGGTCTTCAAAACTTAGTCTCGGTCTATCTCGGTCCCTTATAATGAAAAATTTGTCGCTTTATATTTTCTTAACAATTCAGTCTTCATTCATTCCTTCGACGTGCCAAAGCCGTTAAAGCACGCTATTATCCATTTCCGTGATAAGACATCTTTTAAATATGCCATTGCGTATCGCTTCGTTATGTATTCGGCCGGCCAAGGCACCGCGGCACAATTGTTTCCGCGAAATTGTTTCAGGATTACAAAATAGAAGAAATCCCGCAATAAATATATTTAATTTTCGGAGAGGTTCATATTTCAGTAGCAGTGTGGAACGCTCAGTTCCATAAAATTTAAACATTTAAGTAAAAGCGTGTCGGTTGGTACGTAGCAACATCTCGCGGGGGCACTATGAAATACAAAATGGAGAGACTCGTTAATTTACTTCGGGATGTAAAATAATAAAATAGATAAATACTTAAATGTTTATGTCAACTTTAGTCTATCCCGCTATCTATCGGTAGCCAATTTCTATTACAAAGTTTTTCGCTTAGTCGCCTCTTAAGACGCTCACGTGAATGAAGGCGTGGTATATTTTTACGCCGTAATTACATAGCAAATTTAATAACCATTCTACCGATAAAAGCAAAAAAGTAAAAACAAGCGAAAGGGAAAACTGCCCCGGAGATCATCTAATAAATAATAAAAGGAAGAGTCCGTTATCCCTGAAACTTTTCTAATTTCGGTGGGCTTTAATCGTGTTTTATTACATTTTAACGGAGAGGTGACGTATAAAAAAAATATAATAAAAACACCAAAACTTATAACAAAAATGAAATGTCTGTCGCCATATTTATGTCTAAGCCAACGATATAAATCGTTTGTTAGTTTAAAAAAAAAAAAACCTTTGGTACGAGCCATTGGGTCTCTTTGCTTGAATCCCGACCACCCGACCACGCGGCTATCGTACCGATATAGCAATGCATTAACATCAAGTAAATAAAAAAATTAAGGAGAACAACAGTAGTTGTTAACAAAACTTCGTTATAAAATATAAATGCTGCAAAATTCCACTGCGCGCAGGCTTCTGCTGCTAGTAGGATTAACCATAATCGCCACACGAGGGAAAAAGAAAGGATAATTTTCTTCCACTATTACTAACGCAAAGATCTGTTGCCACATGACTCACTGCTAAACAAAGCGATTTCTCATTTATAAACACGATGATATATTTGTTATAACTCGTTCACGGTTCGCTAAATATGACTTCTAGTTCGAGCATCACTTTAATCATGATAATGCCTCCCGAGACATCGGATACGTCGATGTGATTGCGCTCGAGGGACCGCTGATACATGACAATGTTTTTATTCCCGAGATTACTTTTTGAAATCGACAACTATTTAGGTGATTTCGCGAGGCTAGTTTTGTTTTAAATACTTATAATATTTTTCTATTAGCCTTTATTTAGCCTCTCCTGTAAGATAGGGTTTACCATTATCAGCACGCTTGGTAAGCTGATGTTTTAGTTTTTTTTCGACATAGTTATCCCGCTATTGGTCTAAAGCTACTTGCATTTTCAAGTCTTGTCCCTTAGTCATCTCTTACGACACCCACGTGAACATTCTTGCGCCGATACGACGTAGCGTAATTTCATCTAACACTAAATTAAAAATAATCCTTTACATGTGTATAATGTGTCAACATCCGTCACGGTTGCTAAGACTTTCATGGTAAAGAATAATGTAGATTTAATATAGTAGTTATAATTTTTATTTGAATTTCTTGTAGATGTTTACGGAACCTACCCTTCTTATGTTTCAACAGAAATTGTGATGTATACCTGTGCAGTTTATAGTAACGTGTAATATTTCACGTAATGAATCTTAATTAAAAGTATAAAGTTATAAAAATGTTTAACTAGTTACTTTGAAAGTAACACAGGAACAGGGAAACCCTAGGGGGATCCTAATAAATTATTAAAGTCCTTCATCGTTCAAACTTTCCTCATTTTTGTTGGATTACATAAAGATTATGAAGGGTTAATTAACGCTGTTGATACTAGCTATAAAAATATCTTCACGAAATTCCCAATACAAGGGTAGACAGAGGTCTAGTCTAGATGATAAAGTCCCTTCGCTCCACCTTCCACCGAAGTTATTTTCGGAACAAGGTGACAGGTGGTGAGCCCATCGCCGTCTTTATGTTTAAGCCAACGATGTAATTCGTACATAAGTTTTTGAAAAACCCATTGGTACGAGCCTGCCATCTGGGGATCGAACTCGAGTCTTGAAATTCCGACCACCCAACCACTCGGCTATCGTGACTTTTTTTTATACTTACTCTATCGTACTAAGCACTAAGCATTTACTCAGCATTGTACTAAACAGTACTAAGCACCTGGCACTTATGAGTACATTCTGCTGTCCGGCAGTGGTCTACATAATTTTGATCTGGCATTATTTAGAGTCTATTATCCTGCCATATATCGGTTACCATTGCCATACAAAGCATTACCCTTGATCACTTCTTACTATATCATGGGAAAGAGAGGAGCTGGTATGTAGCTTACTCAAAAATCATATGGTTATTTTAAAAAGATTTTAATATCCCAATATCAAAGTGGATATGTTAGTCGTAAAAGATATACTTTTGTTTTCAGAAATAATTTTTTAAATTTAGATCTTGACGCAAAACGACTCTAGTCGGATATAACAGATCAAGTTTCATGACCCTTGCATACTTCATACGGTTCCTTTAAAATTTTCAACCATCCACTCGCGAACGATTGAAACCTGTAGAAAGAGAGAAAGTAAAGCAGCCTATAATTATTCACTGCTGGACAAAGGTCTGTTCTCAAATATTTAAGAGAAACATTCGCTGCGCTATTCTAGAGCGTGTTGGCGGACTTCACACGTACTCAGCAGAAAATGTGTCAAGTGTAACTGGCGTGTAAATCACGCGCGCTAAACCATGTATGCTTGATGTAATAAAACTATTCTCGATGTAATAATATAATAATTTGGGAATAAGCATAAAGATTTTGAAGGGTTAATTAACGCTGTTGATACTAATTCCATTGTATACTTTATTAAATAGGTTGTATATTATTTGGAAATAGTTTATTACGCAATTTTATTGATTTTTAAAGCATATTTAATTTAATCATATTAAGGTTCAGCATAAATATGCTTTAAAAATAAATAAAATTGCGGCAGCGGTCGCGGGCTCGAATCCCGCCCGTGTCAGTTGAAATTAAAAAAAAAATATTTTTTCTCGTTACTTTAATCACAGTTTAATTAGTTAAGGGCCTATGAAGTCCAATGCATAACACAGGTTTCTCCGGTATCAAAGATTTGCAATAATCTGCACGCTTGATGCGTAATTCTGATCGGGTATAATTTACAGATAGTTCCGCCGTCAGTTTCGTGACATATTTCGGAAGTCATTGCCATTTATAAGTAATACTCTCGGTCGCTTCTTTCTGGTTAAGAGAGGTATGAGGTATGTTTCTTAAGAAAAGAAGAAAGTATATTCCTAATAATCAGTAATGATGTAAGCTTATTAGTTACAATGTAATTATTTTAGTAACAATTCGATTTCAATAGGTAAGTGACGTAGCTGGCAACATTTTCCGACCCGAGTACTGGTTGTCACATCTTTAACCACATCATTTCTTTAAGTACATAAAATTAAATTCTTCAGACAAATGATTGCCCCTAGCGAATTTCGAACGCGCAACCCTTACGAAGGCAAAGTTGCTTAAATGCTTATAAATTATTCTGTTACATATTAACCATTAGGAAAGGAGATAGCAGTGGCAATGGAAAGACGTATTTGATTTAAGTTTATCTGAAAGTATTAAAGTGAAGCTTTGACAAAGTCCATTTCTTCAGCGCTAGTCGACACAATTTAAGTCACATGTTTGCCAAGTTCGGGCTCTCTATTTGAGCTGCGACCCGCTCTATTGTCCTGTTGTTTGTGGATCGATAGACTGATATCTCGATGCATATTTAAAAAGTAAACGTGAATATCACGATAGCTCAGTAGTTGGATCATTGGCATTTGAGTCATGAGACCAGAGTTTGATTCCTAGGTAATAGGCCCGTACTAATGAGTTTTTTAAAACTTATTAACGATTTATATCGGAGGGTTGGATATGAAGATGGCAACAGGCTTACCTCTTGTCACGCTATCCTAAAAGTGTCTTCGTTGAAAGGTGGATCGAAAGGACTTAATAGTCTGGACCTCTGTCTACCTCAGTATTGGGAATGGCGTGAATATTTATTTAAACATTTAGAGTCGAAATTATATGAGGTATATACATAAATTCTTAACGCCTTATGAAAGATCACCGCACGTTAAAGGTACCGCACCACGAGAAAGAGTATGCTATAATCGGCACGTTTGAACGACGAATTGGCAACCAATGAAGACACGCCGTATATAGTGCTGCCAATTGTATTTTCAAATCTTTTCCCTAGGTCAATCTCTACCACTCTCACACATGGAAGAAAGGGGGTAGTATATTTATATTCATTAAACAAACAGCGGACTATGATATAAAAAAGATCATTTATTACAATGTATAGTTTATTTCTTCACGCATTTTGCCAACACTTGGGTATTCAGTGGTTTAAATAGTAATGGTATTAATAGTGGTTTTAATAGTTGGAATTTTACGCGACATGATAAATTATGTTAAAAAAAGGTCTAAAATACCCTTAGAATTTTTCGTTTTAATAATTTATTTGAATGGACAGTGACATGATGACGAAATGGAATCCAATATGAATATAATAAAACGGTTCGCGTTCAGTTCAAACAGCAGAGGCTCTACAAATACAGCTGTCCCCGCAGATGTCGGGGCACAAGAGATTTTTTCACAAAAAGCGAGTACGCTCATCGTAAACGCTGTTATGTCAGATATGATAATAACGAAATTTTTATCTACAAATATGTCATAAAGGTATCCTTTTATTAAATTTTTATATCAAATATTCCATATTCGCTTTTATTGTTTAATTTATTCGTATGTACAATTTACCCTGACGGCGTCGGTCGACAAGTTGGCACCGATTTTCATTTTGTCGCTTACTTTGAGGTTCCGAGTTCGATGCCGGACGGATTTTTCTTCATTGTATCTGGTCTCGCGTGAAAAGCTGACCGCCATGGTGTTGGCAAAATGTGGGGCGAAAGGTCACGATTTTCTTCACCTCGGTCTATTTTGTTTTGGTATTGGTAAATCCATGAAGAAATAAAAGAGGTGCAATTCTTATTTAAAGTAAACAAGTTATGCTGAACAGTTTGTAACATTCAAATTTCAACTGACACGTGCGGGATCTTAACCAGTTTGCCGTACGATGCCAAATTACGATACGGCAAAGATCGCGGGTTCCAATCCCACCCGTATAAGTAGAAATTATAATAATTTTTCTCTTTGATTTAATAAAAAAAAGGTTTTAAATAGTGGTGATTTAATAAAAAAAAGGATTTAAAAAGGAAAATAAGCTCGGATAAAAATTTAATCAAAAATATTTTGCTTTCTACCGAAATTATCTGTCGGGATCGTCTGAAAATGATATTGAAAGGGTACGTTATTGCCCCCGAGATTTCTCTTTTCATAGATCCATTATACAATGTAAGTATACATATAGTTTTCTGTAAAAGAAGTGGAAAATAAATAATAATTGATTTAAAAACTTTTAAATTACTTTAGTTTCACTATCTCCCTATTACTAGAACATAGAAAATATGCATTAGTCCGAAATAAAAATTATACTAAGTGCTAATATACTGCAGTAGAATAATGGATTTATTCTCCTTTAAATCAGTCTCTTTATCTCTCTCGTCCACTTACCTATTCCTTTCTTAATCCACAGTAGAACTACTATCTTGAACCCGTTTGAAGAGACTCAAGTCTTATAAACTCACATTGTAACTGTTTCCATCTAAGTCATCGTAGGTACACGCACTAAAATATAAAGTACTTTTTAAATTTATGGTTTTGATATGGTTGTAAAATGTAAGTGGCAGTGCTCGGTATTTAATTGGAGGATCCGGGCTTGTTGCCAAATACTCCAGAGCTACGAGACTACGGGCTCACCTACAAGTGCGCATAAGCTGGTTTAGTGTTATGTATGTTACACGGAGGGACTGAAATTGGAGTGTATTAATAACGTTAAATATAAGAGTGTTACAAATGTTTAAATGTTCCCTCTTTATAAGAACTTTTAACTCTAACCTTGTTGGTAGTGATCCTGCCTACGAATCTGAAGGTTGCGGGTTCGAAACCCGCTGAGAGCAAAGATTTGTGTGCTGAATACAAACATTTGTACTCGTGTCGAGGATATTTATATGCATGTATACGAATTGGTGTTATGTTTTAAGTCTCAATTAATCCGTTTTTAGTTAATTGGTAGCCAGAACCTTATAGTTAACAAAATGAATAACTAAATGTTGGATAATCTCAGTGGGTGAGTGGCGTGTATACCGGTTTGCATGGTTGAGCCGATCGGGATTCAACCTACGATTCCCGGATCTACGGATCTGGGTGTTTTCGAAAGTACTTTCGTTCCCATAGTTCCCTTCAAGTTCATAATACAAGTGCTTAAGCTGCTAACTTTGGGATCAGAGCAATGTATATGATATGGCCTCTATATATCTATGTGAATAAAAGTAAGGCAATCAGTTTGAATAATAACTTCATAGTATCTAAAGAAAAGTAATCGGTCTAATGTACCATTAATTACTCCCGTAGAGAGTCAACTTACGAAGGCCCACTAACAAATTTAAATGCAATCTACTTTTTACTGCGAACCAAGTTTGAAAGTAGTTGGAGAACGTTGGGTTGAAATTTCACGGTTGGCGCTCCACCGGGTTTTGGTATGTGACCCTAATTAAATACGGACTGCATCGGTCGAGCGTGTAATTAAAATTTTTGATTGCGAAACTAACGTAAATAACGGAAATATTATGACTAACGCTTTACATTGTATGAGGAAACGAATATGTTAGGAATTGCTGACTTGGACCAAGGACAATGGAGTTTACATATTAAATATAGCTCATAATACTAAAAAAATCAGAAAAAAACAGTTACCGTAGCTAAATGGTTAGATGATCGGAATACCCTGACGACCCGGCTTTGATCATCAGGAGGACGACTCCTATTAAATATTTTTTTCGATACTTATGTGGCAATTATGACGACGGCTGAATCAACTCTGAATAAGTCGGTATTGCATGGCTAAAAAACTTTGATATTACACTGGGATTCACTATAGCGGAGTGGTTGGGTGATTGGAATTCAAGTTAATTCCCGGATTCAATCAATCCAGTTCCGTTCCCGGGAGGTAGACTCGTACCAATGGGCTTTTCCAAAAACTTACGTACGATTTATGTCGGTGGCTTACACAAAAAGACGATGACAGGCTCAACAATAGTTGTCCCAAAAAATTTAATCAGTGTAAGGTGGGTCGAAAGGACTTAATTGCGCAGCTATCTGTCTATCATTGTATTGGTGACGGCGTGAAGATATTTGTTTTTTTACATAAAAAATACCTCTTCGTCTAACAATAAAATTAACGACAAATCACATACAAGTGCAGACTGTCAATAAGCTTTCAACGGAAGCTCAACCGCTTTTAATTTAATTGAGTAATTCTGTCATCGGGCTGAGTGCTCTTTATAAATTTGGTATATCTTTTTATATAGTAACTTTTAAATGTTCTGGACCCATATTTAAATGTAAATACTCTTCTTTATACTTACAGCCATAACTTACACTTATAGCTAACCTAGCGTTTATAAAATATCGTAAAACTGGAGGTGTTAACTGTGGCGACATCTATGTCTCCACGTAGGAACTCGATAGTGGCGGACAATTCATGAATAACATGGACGGGATACATCGCACTATCGAAGTTGTTATGATTACATACATACGTATACATGTGTATGATACACACACATGTATACGAATACCTATAGCAAACTGGCGGAGGACACGTCCTCCGATCACTCCGTCACGATCACCCGACCTAGCGGGTAGGTACCCCTTTCCTATAGCACATCATCCGCTATAACTCCACTAACCCGCACTTGAGGGGCGTGGCAAGTTTCATTGAATGCTTTATCGTGTAAGTCATGTTTGCTAGACATTTTTTTAATCATATTGATAAGTTATATCAAAAATAAAAATAAAAAAAAATATCAAGAGTGGGATTTCAAGGCAGCCTCTACCGTACCGAGGCAAACCTTACTTAGGCGATTTGCTGCGATCACTAACTACACTTGGCAAGCGGATTAGCGATCACAATAAGACAGTATTATAGTTTCCGAGGTAGTTATTCCACTATCTATAGCCGTATCAATTTCCTAAACCTTTCCCTTGCTTCGTCACTGGATCTATGACAGGAAAAAATAAATAGTAAAATATTCAGCACATTTTAATTGTAAATCTAATCAAAAAATTTTAAAGTTTTTATGTCTTGAAAAGAATAATAAATTTAAATTAATGCGGTTCTGTTCCTGCTGTATTTTAAAATATACAACTCATTAATTCTTTTATATTTTATAGCAATCACAGTCGCAGCTACGTCAGGGTTGAAGAAGTTTTTTCTTTATTTCGTGGCTCTTTATTCAGCAAAGTATATTACAGCGACGATGAATAGAGCTCGTCCACCTTTATCCTTCACAGACTAGGAGGGGTTATAAAATTTCGCTGATTAAATTCATATATTTATATATCATTAGTGTTTAATTACATACATGCCATGTTTGTAATTAAACAGTAACCATGGGTTATAACAAAATACTCCTGACTGGACCCAGTCGTGGGTCTTTGAATATTTTTTTATAGTTAATGTTACATTTGGCATAGAGGTATCATCCTTAGGATATATCACCCCCGATCTTCCCTAATAATTTTTGTTAATCCACTTGTTAATCCACAAGTTTCTGATACTGTCACTAAATAGTTGTGAGACAACAGTTTTATTTCAGCTTGAATTTTTTTAAAATCCTGTGAATATAACCAGCTTGTGTGTAATAACCAGAACGAGCCTCCACAAATCTCCGATTTTCAGGATGTTAATCCAGGTGTTTTGCAGGGATCGATTTTAGATTCTCTGCTATTTGTATATAACATTGGACAACGAGACATCACTTCTTAGTCCTCGAGGCTGACAACGAATCTTTATATACACTTATCATCTTGTAAACTCTCAGCTATTTTTACATACATACATACAATCACATTTCTTTCCCGTAGAGCTAGGCAGAGACCACTTCTTTCCACTTGCTACGATCCTACATACTTGTTTCGCTTCGTTCACTTTCATTATTGCCTTCATTTTATCTTCAAAACATGTTCCCTGGACTGTAGTAGGCAGTGATCAAAACAATTAAGTCCTCTCAACCCAGTTTTCACAAAGACTTACTTCACAAATGTAACCGGTGGCCTATCGCCATCTTATCGTTCAAGCTCACGGTGCACCAAAAATACAAAGTATTTATATATTTACGTAGATAAATATTCATATAAATAAATATGCCTCGAGAACAAACATTCGTATTAAACATACAAATGTTCGCTTCGATACGGCTTCGAAGCCGTAACCCATAGCTTCGAAGGCAGGACCACTACCGAGAACTGATAAAATACTTGGTAGTCATTACACACGTAAACAAATAATAGTGTGAACTCTGTAGAGATGTTCTATGATACCAAAAAAAACAAGCCATATTCAAATTCACGCTAACAAATTACACCCGATTCCATTTATTCAAAGCTACCTCATCCATTAACAAATAAAAGCGAAGTGCTCAGCTGAAAAAACGACACGTAAGAAAATACAACCGGATTGAATAGAGAGCACTCAGCCACGCTAACTGAATAACTCGCAAATAGAATTACAGGTGGCGCGGAGTGACGCGGACGCCTGGAAAGTTATACGAAGTACACCTCGCTCTGGGCGCCTTTCCGGGCTCCTCCATTCACGGCATGAATACTCGTTGAATTGATACTGTAGGATTTTGGCTGATTGTGTCCATGATATAAAATTATCGAAGGTGTGCATACGAAACTGTCTACTATATTATTTTACGTGGGTGACAAGGCTGTGCTTGGTTAGAAATATATTGCGCTATGTGATTTCATTTAGAATTTTTCTTCTATATTTTAGTTTTTTGTTTAATATTGTTGGCTGAGACATAAAGACGGCTACGGGTTAACCACCTGTCACGTTGTCCCAAAAATGACTTCGGTTTAAGGAGGGTCGAGAAGTCTTAATTGTCTAAACCTCTGTCTAACCCATTACTGGGAATGGAATAAATAAATCTATTTCTTTCTTTATTTCATTCAAAATATGGTTTAAATTCATTAGATATATTCTATAATATACATGACTTGAAGTACATGCAACAATATGCAACACAGAAAATATGCTCCTATTGGGATTCGAACCAGTGCTTCTTTAGCTTCAAAAGCAGATTCACTACCAAGTAGGCTATCAGGTTGTCGTGGGTTGGTTTGCTTAATTTTGGTCCTTTTTTATATTTATATCTTCACGCAATTCCCAATACAGGGGTAGACAGAGGTCAAGTCTAGACAATTTCAGGGGTAGTCTAGACCCTTTGACCCACCTTCCACCGAAGATATTTTCGGGACAACGTGACTGGTAGTGAGCCCGTCGCCGCCCTTATGTCCAAGCCAACGATGAAATTCGTACATAAGTTTTTGAAAAAGTCATTGGTACTGCCACCTGGGGATCGAACTCGGGTCTCTCGACTCGAAATTCCGACCACTCAACAACTCGGCTATCGTGACTTATTTTTGGTCTACTTGAATTTTGGTCTACTTTTTTATATCCTGCCATCTGTCGGTAGCCATCGCCAATTCGAAGTTATTACGACACCGATCTGAAAACTTCGTAAAGTTTTGTATATTTTCACAAAGTAATATTTTTAGGATGTAATTTCCTATACTGTCGAATTGAAAAGCATTCCCTTAGCTCCGACATTTATTGAATTACTTTGTTTTCAATACATTTTTCACTCACGTAATAACATTTCAAAGAAGGAAAAATGGCCTTCTAATACAAATTTATTCTTGATAATAAAAAAGTAGTACCGGTGTGAATAGTAACTGAAATTATATATTTATTATATAACAACTAAGCTTTTCTGTGTAGATCAGAAAGTTTACCGCAATGTTATGGAGAAGAAGTCAAAGAAGTGTTTGAAAACCGAAAGCAAATGTTAGTACCCAATAGTCAAGTTGGTCGGCTTCCAAGCTAAGGGTTGCTTGAATCTGGCTAGGGAAAAATATGTGTGATGAATATGAAAGTTTGTACTCGTGTCATGGATGTTTATTGTATCTATCAATATTTATCTATGTAAATATGTATAATAGCGTTAGCTTGACACTAGTACTGTGATATGTTCACGACCTGTAGTTGTCCCAAATAAGCTTCGTTGATAAATAGGTCGAAAGTACTACATTGTTTAGATCTTTGCCTACCCCATTTTGGGCAATTGCGTGAAGGTGTTTTAAATTAGATATTTTGTGTGAGAGATATTAGAGTTTCTATTCAATAATCTTCCACTCTAAATGAATGTCAAGGTAGGCAAAAGCAAAAAAAAATAACATGCCGAATGCTTTGGCCACTGTATTTTTCACACAGAATAATAGTTAACGTTCACAATAGTAGTGACGACGGCGACGGGCTCACCACCTGTCACGTTGTCCCGAACATATCTTCGGTGGAAGGTGGGTCAAAGAGACTTAATTGTTTAGACCGTACCTCTGTCTACCCCAGTATTGGGAATTGCGGGAAGATTTTTATTTATATTTATTATTATTATTATTTACAATAACGGTTAACGTTCGACATTGTGTTGTATTTCTGTAAAAAAAATCAGTGTATCGCTTTCTGAATATTAATATAATTTTATGATCTTACAAGTGCTATTAAAAAAAAGGATCTTAGAAATTAGAAAAGGAGGCTCTACTGTCTCTTTGATATGGTCTATTCCACAACCTAAATTTGTACGAATTTCTTTAAAATGAGATTTGATATAAAATTAACCAACCTGGAAACTTAACGTAACCTACCTGAAAATTTCCTAAGAATGCTTGTGTCGAGGAGAGGGTCACCTTAGGGATCTACGGAACTGAAAACCGTGAAATTTGCCGCATGCTTTATAACCTATTTCACCGTTAAAGGTAATTACAGTTTAAGAAAATCAAGCTCGAGGCTTGTTTCATAGGAAAATTTCCTATTCTCCTTAGTATTATATCTAGTGATGGAAAATTCTGGCCTCCTTGTATATACATATATATATCTTCACGCAATTCCCAATACAGGGGTAGACAGAGGTCGAGTCTAGACAATTAAGTCCCTTCGACCCACCTTTCACCGAAGATATTTTCGGGACAACGTGACAGGTGGTGAGCCCATCGCCGCCTTTATGTCCAAGCCAACGATATTCGTACATAAGTGTTTGAAAAACTCATTGGTACGAGCCTACGAACTGGGGATCGAACTCGGGTCTATTGACTCGAAATTCCGACCACCCAACCACTCGGCTATCGTGACTACTTGACTGTCTATAAAGTCTACTATTGTTATATACCGTTACGTACCAGTACTGGGTAGCCAGAGAGAATGATGACAGAGAGAGAGAGAGAGAGAGAGAGAGAGAGAGAGAGAATAAGATAATGTCATTCCCGCACGTGTCGCATCCGAGCACACCCGAACCAACCCTCTGCAAAATATTTACTCACATCGTCTTCAAAAGTTAGTCTCGGTCTATCTCGGTCCCTTTTAATGTTAAATTTCCCGCTGTATATTTTCTTAACTATTCGGTCTACATTCATTTATTCAACTTGCTAAAGCACGAATCGAAGCACGCTCTTATCCATTTTCGAGATAAGACATCTTTTAAATATGCCATTGCGTATCACCGCGGCACAATTGTTTCTGCGAAATTGTTTCAGGAATACAATATAGAAGTAATCCCGCAATAAATATATTTCATTTTCGGAGAGGTTCATATTTCAGTTGCAGTGTGGAACGCTCAGTTCCATAAAATTTAAACATTTAAATAAAAGCGTGTCGGTTGGTACGTAGCAACGACTCGCCGGGGTACTATGAAACACAAAATGGAGAGACTCGTGAATTTACTTACGAACAGGGCCTGTATTCAAAGTATATTTATCGAAAGGTATTAACTAGTTGTATTCGTAGCTTATTTACATTTTATTGTCTAGACCTCTGTCTTTTCCAGTTCCGGAAAACTCCGTGATGATAAAAAATATTTCGCAGGTTCCTCTCTGACCTTGCGAAAAACTACTCTTTCTCCAGCACTTTGTCTGAGTGGTTGGGTGATCGGTACTTCGAGTCGAGAGACTCGAGTTCGATCCCCAGGTGGCTGGCTCGTACCAATGGGTTTTTCAAAAACTTATGTACGAATTATATCGTTGGCTTGGATATAAGACGGCGATGGGCTTACCACCTGTCACGTTGTCCCGAAAATATCTTCGGTGGAAGGTGGATCTTAATTGCCTAGGCTAGACCTTTGTGAAATCCTGGCTTGAAGATGTTTATTTATTTTATTTTTCCTTTATCTGACATAATAGCAAACAATCTTTATACATGACAACAATGAATAACAGTTTGATGACTACTCATCACTTGAAGCAGAACTATTCTATGATTGAAATGAATGTAGTAGGATCCAATATGCCATTTAGCTTCAAATGCAAAAGTATTTAATAGCCATCATCATCATAACGGCCTGTAAAGGTCTACTGACAGATAAATTATAATTATAAATTATGTGCACATTGTACATTTTAAATAATTTTTTCAAGAGTCATTTTATGTCACGAGTAAACAACATTCAAAAAGAACTAAAAAAAATACAGATATTTCTTTTAGTTTTTTTTTTAAATATATATGGATTTATACATATATAGACAGATACATGATTTTATTCCAATAGTAATTTATGTAATGTTTTTAAAATGTAAAATAATTAATAAATATAAATATCTTCACGCAATTCCCAATACCCCTGTATTGGGAATTGCGTAAAGATATTAATATTTATTAGACAGAGGTCTAGTCTAGACTATTAAGTCCCTTCGACCCACCTTCCACCGAAGATATTTTCGGGACAACGTGACAGGTGGTGAGCCCGCCGCCGTCTTTAAGTCCAAGCCAACGATGTAATTCGTTCATAGGTTTTTAGAAAAACTCATTGGTACGAGCCTGCCACCTGGGGAACGAACTCGGGTCTTTTGACTCGAAATCCCGACCACCCAACCACTCGGCTATCGTGACTTTTTTTAAAATGTCATCAATTTTAACGTTGAACAGTGTGAAAAAAAGAGTTTTGTCTGGAGTTGTTAAATAATAAATAAGTAAAAAAAATACATATACAAGGACACCATCACATACATTAATCCGACCCCAATGTAAGATGCTAAAACACTTTTGGTATAGGAATTGGAAACAAAGAAAGCACCGCAAACACCCAGAACCGCGCAAATGTAGAAAAAGTGGTTTTTCTACATTGACCCGACCGGAAATCGAACCCGGGACATCGACACCGGGATGGCGACACCTTGAAAACCGGTGTTTACGCCACTCGACCACGGAGGTCGTCTCATACACACACATACACAGGTCTCTCCCGTACGGGAGTGTTTACTTTGATCGCCACCCATGGCAAGCGGGCTGTAAATCGCAGTATTAGACAAGTTACATCTTTGACTATGTTGCTTGTGATCGGTCTACTGAAATTTGGTCTATAGATTATTCTGCTATCTTTCGGTAGCCAATTTCTATTTCAAAGCTTTTCCCTAAGTTGCCTCTTGAGACGCTCACTTGAATAAAGGAGTGGTATATTTTTTCGCCGTGATTTTATAGCAAATTTAATAAAAAGTCCACCATTAAAAGCAAAAAAGTGAAAACAAGTAAAAGTGAAAACTGCCCCGGAGATCATCTAATAAATAATAAAAGGAAGGGTCCGTTATCGCTGAAACTTTTTTAATTTCGACGGGCTTTAATCGTGTTTCATTACATTTTAACGGAGAGGTGTCGTTTAAAAAAAATTATTGAAAACACCAAAAATTATAACAAAAATTAAATAACTAAAATTTGTGAAAGTTTACAAATATCTGACGTAAAAGGAAACAATGATTTAAAAAAATTCATGTCAATCAAACAAACGTCAAGAGGTAGCCAATTAAGTCCTTTCGACCAATATACACTGAAAATATTTTTTGTGACAACGTAACAAGTGGTGAGCCGGTGTGTGATCTTTATGTCCAAACCAACGACATAAATCGTTCGTTAGTTTTTTAAAAAAAAAAAAAAACCTGTGGTACGAGCCATTGGGGCTCTTAACTTGAATTCCGATCACCCAACCACTCGGCTATCGTGCCGATGTAGCAATGCATTAACATCAAGTAAATAAAAAATTGAAGGAGAACAACAGTAATTGTCAACAAAACATCATAATAAAACATAAATGCTGCGAAATTCCACTGCGCGCAGGCATCTCTGGCTAAGAGGATTTACCATAATCGCCACAGCCGAGGGAAAAAGGAGGTGTCATTTTCTTCCGCCATCATTAACGCAAAGATGTGTTGCCACATGCCTCTCCGCTAAACACGATGATATTTTTGTTATAACTCGTTCACGGTTCGCTAAATATCACTTCAGTTCAAGCATCACTTTAATCACGATAATGCCTCCCGAGACATCGGATACGTCGATGTGATTGCGCTCGAAGGATCGCTGATACATGACAATGTTTTTATTTCTGATATTACTTTTTAAAATCGACAACTATTTAGCTCATTTCGTTTTAGATTTATACAGAGTTTTGTTTTATATACTTATAATATTTTTTTATTAGCCTTTATTTAGCCTTTCCTGTAAGATAGTGTTTACCATTATCAGCACGCTTAGCAAGCTGATGTTCTGGTGTTTTTCGAGATGGCTATCCCGCTATTGGTCAGAAGCTACTTACATTTTCAAGTCTTGTCCCTTAGTCATCTCTTACGACACCCACGGAAACATTATTGCGCCGACACGACGTAGAGTAATTTCTTCTAACACTGAATTAAAAATAATACTACTATAATGTGTCAACATCCGTCACGGTTGCTAAGACTTCCATGTGTAAAGAATAATGTAGATTTAATATAGCAGTTATAATTTTTGTTTTAATTTCTTGTAGATGTCCACGGAACCTACCCTTCTAGTGCTTCAACAGAAATTGTGGAGTGTACCTGTACAGTTTCTAGTAACGAGTAATATTTTACGTAATTAACTTAAGATAAAATTATAAAGTTATAAAAATATTTAACAAGTTACTTTGAAAGTAACATAGGAACAGGGAAACCCTAGAGGGGTCCTAATAAATTATTAAAGTCCTTTATCGCCCAAACTTTTCTCATTTTTGTTTGATTAAAAAGGATTACATAAAGATTACAGAAAGGTTAATTAACCCTGTTGATACTAGCTCGAAAAATCTTCACGCAATTCTCAATACAGGGGTAGACAGAGGTCTAGTCAAGACAATTAAGTCCCTTCGATCCACCTTCCACCGGGACTTCATTTTCGGGACAACGTGAAAGGTGGTGAGCCCATCGCCGTCTTTATGTTCAAGCCAACGATATAACTCGTACATATGTTTTTGAAAAACCCATTGGTACGAGCCTGCCACCTGGGGATCGAACTCGAGTCTTGAAATTCCGACCACCCAACCACTCGGCTATCGTGGCTTTTTTTTATACTAGCTCTATTGTACTAAGCACTAAGCATTTACTACGCATTGCCTTAAGCAGTACTAAGCACGTTTTGCTGCCCGGCAGTGGTCTACATATTTTTGATCTGGCATTATTTAGAAACTGTTATCCCGCCATCAAACGGTTACCTTTGCCATACAAAGCATTACCCTTGATCGCTTCTTACTATATCAATGAAAAGAAAGGGGCTGGTATGCATCTGACGCAAAAATGGCTATTTTAAAATTTTAAAAAGATTTTAATATCCCAATATTAAAGTGGATATGTTAGTCGTAAAAGATATACATACGAATTATATCGTTAACTTGGACATAAAGACGGCGACGGGCACACCACCTGTCACGTTGTCCCGAAAATATCTTCGGTGGAAGGTAGGTCAAATGGACTTCATTGTCTAGACTAGACCTCTGTGTACCCCTGTATTGAGAATTGCTTGAAGATATTTATTTATTTATTATTTATTTATTCACGGGAGCCGGTGTAGTCAGATATAACAGATCATCAAGTTTCACAACCCTTGCATACTTCCATACGCTTGCTTTAAAATTTTCATCCATCTACTCCAAACGATTGAAACCTGTAATATAGCGAAAGTAAAGCAGCCTATAATTATTCACTGCTGGGCAAAGGCCTATGCTCAAATATTTAATAGAGACATTCGCTACCCTATTCTAGAGCGTGTTGGCGGACTTTACACGTACTCAGAAGAAAATGTTTCAAGTGTAACTGGCGTATAAATCACGCGCGCTGACCATGTATGCTTGATGTAATAAAACAATTCTCGATGTAATAATATAATAATTTGGGAATGAGGTTGGTATTTATAATTCAATTAATGACAAATTTATTTTTTTTTGTAGAAAAAAGCTATTTATATCATCACGCCTTTAACAATAGTGGAGTAGACAGGTAGGTTTAGATAATATATTCTTTTCAACCCACATTTTACCGGACCTTAGGTGGTCCGTCCCCCGTCCCGGATAATATCTTCACGCCATTCCTAATACAGGGGTAGACAGAGGAAACCCAGTTTGATCCCCAAGTGGACAATGTCTTCGGAGGAAGGTGGGTCGAAGGGACTTAATTGTCTAGACCTCTGACTTCTAGGTCTAGACCTAGGTTCTAAGACCTCACACCTCTGTATGAATAAAATAAGTAAAGAGATAAAAAAAATTATAACAAAGCAAATGTCTTCTTCGAGATTCGTCTGAGTCAGTATCACTTTCTTATTAACATCTAATACTAAATACTAGATTAGGAAGGTATAGAGAGCCAATGTAATCACGGGTAACTTTAAGTTGTTTGGTCAGCCGTTTAAGGCATAATATAACAACGCATCAGTAACATTTACGGTAACGTACATTACAGAAAACTACTTTTTGTTTGTTATCTTGGGTCTTGGAGTTTATTGCTTGTTCGTTGTTATTTTTAATTTCATAGCAAGTGCTTTAGCCATAGGCAATGTATGTAAGTGATGTTGTCCCTATGAATGTATCTATAACTAACATAAATTGACGTTCAATGTATCCATTAGCTGCAGTGCGCACTCATAATGAGATGAACTGATGGCTCGTAATCATTCTACTTCCAGAGAAAGAAATAAATGTATAACTGAAGCTTTCTTTAACAGCACAAAAGCTGTTTAGTTTTTTCCATTTTAAATTGCGTATATAAAGGACGTTACGTCCGCCTGGAGTTTCATTTCCGCCAGCAGAGGTTTAGATAAAGTTAGCTGAAACAAACATCACCGACAACAAACAGAGTTCGCAACAACTTTCATTTAGTTTTACTGCGCCATAGTTTAAATATCGTTCAGTAGTTTCTATTGGAAATGTTTTCTCTGAACATTAGCTAAGTTAAATCCTCTTTGTTTAAAAAGCAAAAGTAAGAGAGAATTTACTTTATATTTATACGTAGCTACGCCTCGCGGCTTCGTCCGCTGCTAAACAGATAATATTAAAACTTAATCTCCATGCATTTTCTCAATACTGGGGTAGACAGACGTCTAGGTAATTAAATATTTTCGTATCAGCAGCAAGTAATAAAAGCAGTTATTTATTATTATTTATTTAAAAGAAAAGAAAATTATAATGGTATTATGAAGCTAAAACTTTTTTTTTCAATTCAATGCTTTAATTTAGGCGACCACTGTGGACAAGTGGCGTACACACCGGTATTCATGGTGTCGATAGCTCTACGCTCCGGGTTAGATTCCCAGTCGGGTCTCTGCAGAAAACACTTTTACTACATTTTATCAGATCTGAGTGTTTGTTTAACTTTCGTTTTCGCACTTGTTACCATAACACAAGTGCTAAAGTTACTTCCTTTAGGATCAGAACAATGTATTGATGTTGTCCCTATAAATCTACGAAGTTATTATTTATCCTTCATTTTATAGAACAAGTAGAGCCGATTCCACCTCATTAAATTCTTAAAATCAACATGAATTAAATATAGTAAGTAATTGTGCATAATATTTAAAAACCAGTTAACAGTGGTAGAGCCACGCATCAGCTTTTGTGGTTGCATGAATGGGCCGGCGCGACCGGGGAAGTACCACGACCTCACAGAATACCGGCGTGAAGTTGAAGTTTAACAAACTTCTGCGTTTCGTCTGGTGAGTTCCCTCAAAATTCTGGGGGGGGGCACTCAAAGGCCGGCAACGCATCTGCTATGCATCTGGTATTGCAGGTGTTCATGAGCGGCGGTAAGTACTTTCCATCACGTGAGCCACCAGCTCGTTTGCCTCCCTTTTCTATAAAAAAAAAACAGTATATTTCGTAGCAGCCAGAACTTAAACATATTTGATCAGCTGTAAGTATCACTTCATGGTTCCATAAAATTCCGTCAGGTAGGAGTAATAAAAAATGTACGTGTTTAAAAATTTTTACATTTTATGCCCCATTAAAATTTGTTATCAGCGTTAAAAAAGTATTAACGTAATTTACTAAAACGAAGGACTCTCTAGTGACCGTACTTAGAGAGCATGTCTGCGAAATTATGGAAGCTCTTAAGATAATAGGGAAGTAAGAGTATGTAAGATAAGCTCGATATCAAATACTTATTATTTTTTACCACGATAAATAAAGGCATCATGAAGTCACGACAGCGGAGTCGGAATTTCGAGTCAAGAGTCCCGAGATCGATATCCAGATGGCAGGCTCGCACAAATGGCTTTTTCAAAAACTTATGTACGAATTATATCGTTAGCTTGGAGATAAAGATGTCGACGGGCTCCTCACCTGTCACGTTGTCCCGAAAATATCTTCGGTGGAAGGTGGGTCAAAGGGACATAATTGTCTAGACTGGATCTCTGTCTGTATTAGAAATTGCGTGAAGTTATTTTTTTTATTTATGATTAATATTACTGGTACTGCATTTTTATAACTTACTAAAGTCAGATATTGCCTTCAAAAATAAATATTTACAAGCTACCGCCTGCGTCTTCGCAAACGTGAAATTAGATTCATATGATAGCTACTTTTCTTTATTTGATGCATACAACGTAAAAGTGGGTGACTATGTTTCCACTGGAAACAATAAAGAAAAGTCGTGTTCTGTGGAACTAGAAAATTACATAACAGTCTCCGTTTTCATACATTATGACCTGGGCGTGTCCAAATATGGCAACGCACCACTCACCAATCGCTCGCGAGCTGCTGGCAGGCATCACCGGAGCAGTTATTGCGATTGTTTGGCGCGCCACTTTAGCGCAGCTCTTTAGCACTTACCTACTGTAACTCCATGATAATACGTATTAAACCTCCGAGAATAACAGACGAACTGTACGGGTGAGCGGGCGGAAAGAAGAAGGCGCATTGCGCGGCGTGTAGCCGGCACGCGTGCGGTGCGTAGGCGGCGCAGGAACGACGCTCGAACTTAAAATGCACTCGCCATTACGAGCGGCGAACGAGCAGCGCATTAATGGCGCATTCGACATATTTGGACGCACTCTAACATTCCAAGACCTTTCCTGTAAGAAAGATTATCTATTATCACCAAACAACAGCCACGGGAAGAAAAGGACAGCAGATTTTTACGCCGAGCATACGGTACGAGTGTCTTACGTATAAAAAAAACGTTGAACAGTGGAAATATAATCAAATTCGCGCTACAACTTTAAAGAGAAGTATAAAACAATGTTTTAGGCTCAGGCGCGTCCTAGTCTTTCCATTGAAGATATTTAAGTGAAACTAACTAACTATTATGACATACAATTTTATAATAATACAGATTTACATTGCTAGCTTGAACATAAAGACGGTGACAAGCTCACAACTTATCACATTGTCCTAACATGAGTTCCGGTAAAATGTGGGGAGAAAGGACAAAGTTATCTAGACTTTGCGATACGCCTGTATTGAGAAATGCGCAAAGATAAATAAAATGTATACGCGATAGCCGAGTTGTGACTCTGCCTTCAAAATAACCATAATAAATAACTTTATAAAAACGTGATGCGTGCGAATATTTCTCAGGTGTATTTTCTTATTTTCTATATTCTATATATTTACTGTATTTGCCTTAAAAGTGCTTACTATGACGATATAGACAATTTCGCATCAACGTAGTAGAGCCGTTACGAAATTACGGGCCCGTGTGACCGTACTTACAGTGCTGTGCCTGTGGAATTACGAAGGCTTTCTCGATAATGGCAAAATATGTGTATGAACAAGGTTAGATAAGAGTCATACGTAACTCCCGTACGGCTGCTTTAAAATTTATTATTACCTTGCGATAAGAGAGTTGGGTTTAATTGAGTGTACTTTGGTGTAAGCGTGGAGCATTATTTGAATATTTTTAAGGCTCGATTACTATTTTAGGCGGGGAAAAGTCTATTGTTGATCATTTGGGTAAAGCGTACGGTTCTTTTTTTTTAACTCATCGAATGAGTTGAATCTCTTTTTTTATTTTAGTCGTGATACGTAGTTCTTTCTCTTTGTTAGTCAAATACGTATTAAATATCTTCCTTTCCTAATACTGGGGTAGAGAGAGGTCTAGTCTAGACAATTAAGTCCTTTCGACCCACCTTCCACCGAAGATATTTTCGGGACAACGTGACAGGTGGTGAGCCTGTCGCCGTCTTAGTTTCCAACGATATTATTCATACATAAGTTTTTGAAAAATCCATTGGTACGCGCCTGCCACCTGGGGATCGAACTTGGGTCGCTTGACTCGATATTCCGACCACTCAACCAACCGGCTATCGTTACTAATATCACTTCTTAGTATTACTTCTTTGTTAGAATCACTTCTTTGTAATAACCCAGGTATGTTTTTTTTTATTTTTTATTTATCATCATCATATTTCTCATTTCCCACTCATTTCCCAATAATTGTGTGGACAGAGGTTTAATCAATTTAGTCCTTTTGACCGAAATTCACCGAAACTCATTTGGTGAGGACGTAAAAGGCGATGATCCTGTCGCTGTTTTATTAACTAAGCCTAATATTCAATTCGTACATAAGTTCTGATAAACTCGCGGGTCTCTCCAGTGTGTCTCGATTCGAATTCAGATCACAACTAATCACCACTCTACTATCGTGGAACTAATGTTAGAAAATGCATCTCTATTTGAAAACCGTATTAACGTGGATGTGAAAAGTTGAAAGAACTTCTCACTACCGATAATGTTATGCATTGACTTAAGTTCTACTTTAAAGCTTTTAAGCTTCTCGATATTCGATCGGTTTAAGAAAGATTATGATGTTGAAAATGACGTCTTTTGCATCAAAATTTGACGTGTGGTTACAGCGTAAGAATAAACTATTCCCCTTTCTTCTCGTTGGTGTCGTAACTGTCTCAGATAAAAAAAATACTGTCGATAAGCGAATGTATGTTTTTATTACGATAAATAAATGATTTTATCTGAAAAGCCAGTGATATATCATTGATTACTTATGGCAGGATTACCATCACGAATTTTTTTTTTTTATTAAAAAATACTTCAAAAGCTAAATTGCATTACTAGTATACCTATTAACTATTTCGACCAAGATGCAATACTTGTGTTGAAGTGGTTTTAGAATAGTCGAATGACGGGTGCGAACCAGCGACTTTATGTTTAGCTATCCGCACCCTAAACCATTAGGCTATTGCCGCAACTACCGTACAACTTTAAACGGAGTTTTTTAGACAGTTTCTTCTCTGGTAGAGGAACCTAATAATGAAACGGTGGAAGATTAAAAAAAAACGATGGATGGATGTAATGTATACTACTTATATCGATAAATAAATGTAGTGATTTGTTTTGATGTGATCCGTCAACACAATGTTCATTTACCCACCTTCAATTTTTACAAATGTAATTCCATCTCCAATTCAGTGGAAATAACTATGAAATATAATTCCAAATGAAAAATAAACGTTAAAAATACCAACGAAATAATCTAATAAGGGAAGTCGCGACGCTCTTTAATTGTGCGCCCTCGGGGTCCAATGATAGCCTTAATTAAATGCCCTAAAGCAAGCAATCAGTACTGCGAGCCGGTCGGGGTATCTTTTTAAATTACTTTGTTTACGGAAACTGCCAGTATTTGCTAAATATATAAATAAGTAATCACGTAGTAAGAATATCTTAATATCTTATCTCTAAATTTATTGCTATAATCAATTGGAATGGGCTGAAGTCTAAGCCATTCAGTTATTTCCATCCATATTTAACTAAAGCTTATTTGGAACCTCTTATCACACCCACAAAAAGAAAAGAGGTTGACATATTCTTAAGTCGATACCACCACGGCAACAACATCCTATAGAGGATTTTAACAGGCCGTTGCGTATGTAAGATTAAAGATGCTCGCAGTAAATTTGGATTGTTTCGAACGAAATCACAAGCAAAAAATATAAATATTTCAAGGAATTCACCAGTGACGGTGTTAAGGACATTTGTGAGACTAAATTCATAGTCACGATAGCCGAGTCGTTGGGTGATCGGGATTACGAGTCAAGCGACCCGAGGTCGATCCCCAAGGCTCGTACCAATGAGATTTAAAAAAAAAAACTTATATACGAATTATATCGTTGGCTTGGACATAAAGACGGCGACGGGCTCACCACCTGTCACGTTGTCCCGAAAATATCTTCGGTGGAAGGTGGGTCAAAGGGACTTAATTGTCTAGACTAGACCTCTGTCTTCCCCTGTATTGGGAATTGCGTGAAGATATTTATTATATTTATTTTTATTTAAATTCATACAAGATATTTCGTGTTCGTCCTCCACAAGCATAAGTAGGTGAATAATCTAGTTCTAATTAATAATCAGTCATTCTTTCCAACGGTTACCGAAGGCTTTCCCAAGCAATTCGTTATTAACATGTACAATCTAAATTTCACATTGGTGATTGAGAGTAAATTTGAACAATTGTAAATAAAATATACGAAATAAAGAGTTTTCCATAACTCTTTATTTCGTATATTTTATTTACAATTACCCATACTGTTACGAAAAAGATGAATGTAGCTCTGTCTGTCTTTCAGTCGGCTACGCTTCCAAAAATCAATGAAATGTTTTTGATGAAATTCTGATTTCGATTATAAACTGACTTCAGCTTAAACCCCATCAATTATACAAATTATGGTTTACGTTATAAGCAGTGAGAAATAACTTGTGTATTCAAGCAATACTAATTCCTACAGAATCGTATAATACTGAATTGTGTATATCATTGTCTCAATCATGGAAAGTACTTACATGAGTAGTTAATTCCAGCAGAGTGATCAAAGTCCGCACATATCTTTGTTCAGTCGACGTCCTCGCTAGGAATTTACAGTTATTACGTACCGTCTACGGTATACAATTCTAGAACAGTATTATTGAGGTGTATTATTACACTAGTATACGAAATTGATGCCAGCAATATTATATGGAATATCGTAGCCTTATATATAATATGTATTATTATTTATTATATCTGGGTGACCTTCTTAGACGACAGTATATAGGCGACACTAAATACTATCTCAGAGATTTCGTGTTTGATACCCGAAAGTGTTAATATAGAAAACCATGTTTTCTACATTCCTTTTATTTTTCAGTTTGGATTTTTGTGATAGTATTTCTGATCCTCTAACAAAAGTGCTTTTGTTACTTACTTTGGGAATAGTATATGACGTTGTCCCTAGCTATGTATTTATAAATGTTCGTATTTTTATAATAAGCTTGGAATCATATTATAAATAAGATAAATAATAAATAAATATCTTCACGCAATTCCCAATACATGAGTAGACAGAGGTCTTGTCTAGACGATTAAGTCCCTTCGACCCACCTTCCACTTAAGATATTTCAAAGCTTATGTACGATTTGTCTGTTGTCCCAAAAATTGTCATCGGTGAAAGGTGAGTCGAAAGGACTTAATAGATGTCTAGACCTCTACCCCAGTATTGCTAAATATTTTTTAGATGCGTGAAAATATATTTTTATGGTGTGATTATTTTAACTTTGCGTATTTTACGTATGTTACGTTAAGACCTTTAACTATGCTTTCGTAGACGACACTGGCCATGTTTTGTTTCAAATGACAATAAGTGGAAAAGAAAGTGTTTGTATTATTATAATCAGAAACACTTGAAATTGTTCGAAACTGAACAACAAAGGATTATACGTCTTGGCACACGGTAGCGCCCCTCGCGGCAACTCAGACCGACGATTACGCAAGCTGTAAACCGCAATCTCCATCACAGTGTAAGCGCGACCAATCTCATCAAAACAGGAAATGAGAAAAGTTGCTTCATCGCTTAGTAATAATTGCATGAAAATTTATTATCATATTTTATAAAAGGGTGACTCAAAATGAGAAGAATTTGTTATAGCATATGAAACTTGAATTTTTATAAATGGAATAAAACTGTAAAATTTAAATCAAATAACATATATACAGAGTACTTTGGCATGTATACTTAACGTATTTCTATTTTTTCCTTATTTAATAATGATAGGTTTTGTATGTGTTGAAGTCTTTAAAGAACTTTGAAAGTGATAATCATTATCATTAGAAAGTAAATAAATTAAATACTCAAAAAAATAGAAACACCTGAAGCTATACTTAATTGAACAGTAGTAGCCGACAATCACTTTTGAAACTTCGTTTCTTTTTAATGTTTGCCCTTATTTGAATAGAATATAGAAACCTAAATTGTATTTGTAGTATAATTTAAAATTTGTTGTAATAAATAATGAAATGGCAGTGCACGTCAAATAATGAATTTTATAGACAAATTTTTGATTTAATTGAAATTTTGAACCCAAAGGGTAAAAATTTACATCATAAAAATTTTAGAAGGGAATTTAGAAATTAAAAAAATAAAGCCTATTATACTCGCTGGTAATACAGCTTTGTTTTAGTGAAAGCTTTTTAACAACAGTAACAAACAAATTTACTTTTACATTTACAATATTAATATGATAGTATGTAGTACATCTAGTCCAGTCGGGACATTCTACGTTCTTCTTCAGTCAAAAACGTAACTCTGTTTCACTGAGGTCACCTGAATCTTCTTTCTAATTACCTCACTAAAGGGAATTGTGGTCTTTTTGTTATAGAAGAGGGAGGCATACGAGCAGGTGGCTCACGTGATGGTAAGTGATTACAGCAGATAGCAGATGCGTTGCCTCCCTTAGAGTGCCCCCCAGAATTGGGGGAGGGGGGTGTGTGGGTCACCAGTTACCTGCACTCGCCAGACGAAACGCAGAAGTTTGTTAGACTTCTACTTTACGCCAGTATTCTGTGAGGTCATGGTACTTCCCCGGTCGAGCCGGCCCATTCATGCAACAACAAAAGTTGATGCGTGGCTCTACCACTGTTAAAAGTATTAGTCGTATTTGATTCATCTCTAATTTGCTTCTGTCTGTCTGTTCCATTTTAATACGTCGTTGTAGATTTTCTCTTATTGCCACCACAATTCTTTTAAATCTTTGTGGTGCGTGTAGTAGATTATGTATTATTTAAGGTATATAATAGATTATATATTACTTAGTAGATTGGCGACCTTAGTGGACGAGTGGCGTGCACACTGCTTTTCAAGGTGGCGACAGCTCTGAGGTCCCGGGTTCGATTCCTGGTAGGTAAAAATCACTTTTTATAGATTTTCTCAGGTTTGGGTGTTTGTGGTAACTTCGTTGTTTCTGATTCCATAATACAAGTGTCTATACTACTTATTTTGGGATCAGAGCTATGCATGTGATATTTTCCCGACCTATGAATATATTTATTTAATCATTACTGTACCTACGGTAACTGTCTGTACAAATAGCTTACTAGGCTAATGATATGTTAACGAGGTAGAGATTGGTACTTTTTTGATATGTGTAAGCACAATAATGTATTACACACACCACAACTGTGGGGGAAGTTGCGTCAATAAATAAAATAAATAAATATCTTCACACAATTCCCAATACAGGGGTAGACAGAAGTCTAGTCTAGACAATTAATTAGTCCCTGCGACCCACCTTCCACCGAAGAAATTTCCGCACAACGTGACAGGTGGTGAGCCCGCCGCCCTCTTTATGTCCAAGTCCACGATATAATTCGTGCATAAACTGCGTGAAGATATAAAAATAATAGGTAATCCTTCTTTACACCCACTATGGCAAGTGATACCTCATAAATAGAAATGCTATAAGCTTGCATTTAACTTCAGCACTTTCGGTATATAGTGCGAGCTCACCGTAGTCCCTTTCAAAGTTCAATGCTCGGTAATCGGAGTTTACAGACCATGACGTTGTCAGCTTTAAAGCTTATGTTATAAGGACGATGTGTGTATAATAAAAATGTACATAAAATCTGTGACATTTGTAATGTTTCATACATACACAAAAATAACAGCGTGTAATAGTCCACTGCCGGACATAGGCTTCTCCTGTAAGAGAGATCCTCCGGGTTTGATATCTTGTACCATGGATTTTGTTTTCAGCGTAGTACAGTATAATAAATCTTTATTAGCTTTTACAGAGTAATATATAAGAAATATTCCATATAAAAATTTGTCGCCCTCCGTGGACGAGTGCTGCACACACCGGTTTTCATGGTGTCGCCAGATCTGAGGTCCTGGGAAAGATTTCCGGACGGATTTCATAAAAATACTTTTTTATACATTTTCTCGGGTCGGAGTGTTGGTGGTAGCTTTGTTGCTTCTGATTCTATAATACAATTGCTTAAGCTGCTTAGTTTGGGATCACAGCAATGTCTGCGATGTTTTACCGATTTAACGTTTGTATTTATTATAAAGAAGTGTTATTAGATCACATAAAATTAAGCACCCATCTCACTAACTGCGCTACTCTGGTCTTGTTATAATGAAATCAAAAATAAAACTCAACGTGAAATATTGCGTCATAAATTTTCACACTTCGAGTGTTTCATATGGAAAATTCCAATTGTGTTGTAATTTATGTTGCACAAGTAATTTTAATCCATTTTTAAAACATTGATCTTAATTACAGTTAAAAAATTTCTCTTGAAGACATTTTAAGTTAACTTCCTGGCTATTCATATTGTATCTCGACAGTTGTTTACAAAATCTGAATAAAAAAAAGTATTTGGATGTGAAATTGGGTGACCAAATCTAAATTGTCTGCTATATGATAATGATGAAGTGAAAAATATGAGTAGCCAGGAAGACATGATACAACCCTGTATTACGCTCGATTAGGACATGTCCTACCCCCACACAGGCTTTGCTGGATACACAGGAATATAAGATGCGTTTTGGACAGGCATGTAGCTACCTGGAGCTAAGTCGACGGTACTCTGACTGCGTTGGTCAAAAGGAAAGTTGTACTGAAAAGTATAGGAAGCATTACGATACATAACATAGTGCTGGAACCAACTTTGGTACATGGCAGCGAAACCTAGGTCTGCCAAAAGAAGCATAAAAGTAAGTTGAATGTAGCGGAGATGCGATATGTTATATCAGAAAAAATGTATGGCGACACCTTGGCCGACCAAAAATAAAACGAAGAGATTCGCTATGTAGCAGTTTTGAAATATCGATGGCTTGAACATAAATACGGCGACGGGCTCACCACCTGTCACGTTGTCCCGAAAATATATTCGGTGGAAGGCGGGTCGAAGGGACTTAAATGTCTAGACTAGACCTCTGTCTACCCCTGTATTGGGAATTGCGTAAAGATATTTTTTTTATTTTTATTTTATTTATTGAAAGATGATCTTGTCTCAAAAATTGATAGAGGGATAGAAGGAGTAAGATCGAATAAGGAATAAAATATATAGCATAAATATTTACGTCAAACGGCGTCGAAGTAGACCGATACCAAGTTTCAAATATCATGTAAGCAAATTGCTAGAAAAGGGGAGGGTCAAGGGTAAGACTAAGTAAAATTATGAATTTTAATGAACCGGATAGGTATGTAAGGATCGTAACACTAGTGATTTTTTTCTCTGCGGCTACCTCGTTAGAGAGTGTGCGTAACGATAAGTAATACTAGATTAGGTTGGTACCCAACCGTGATCTCAGAGCTGGCGATACTATGAAAACCGGTATATGCTTCACTCGTCTACGGATTTCGTCGAAATTACACAAATGAAATAAAAAATGTTTGGTACACATTGCCATTATAATTGTCTCTTCTTTAAAAAAAATAATTTCAATTAGATGTATCAACGTAGAGCGAGATTTAATACAAAAATGTTCTCAAAATATTGACTAACGCAAAAGAAAATATGTTTCACATTATTTATCAAGGTATAAAGATTCATGAATGACATAATTAATTTGATGGAATAAAATAAGATTTCTCATTTCCACGATTCAATTAGAGCGCCTTTGAATTCGGAATTCCGTTTTAAGGTACATTAATTCTGTATTCTCTTCTATGTACTACTGTGTAATTGTATACGATTTATCCTCACAACATGCAAATTGAAGTTTAAAAAGAGACGAATCTCTTACCAAAAACAAATTTGCTAATGTTACTGTTCTGTTAGTTGATCGGAAATCGAGGCAAAAGGCCCGAGTTACCTGTAGATCCTTAGGAATTAGGCTACTACCAATGAGTTTGCCAAACTTTATGTATTTCATTATCATATAACGGCTTAGATGTAAAAGACGGCGACAGACTTACCATCTATCACATTGTCCCAAAAATGTCTGCGGGGAAAGGTGGGTCGAAGGGACCTTATTCTGTCGGAACCTCTGTCTACACCAGTATTGGTAATGGCGTTAAGATATATGACAAGGAACATATTAATGCGAAAAGAGATACATTTAATTACATCTCTTTGCATAAGCAAATACAAAAAAAAACGTAATAATAAAAATAAAGTAAAGTAAAGTCACGATAGCCGAGTGGTTGGGTGGTCGGAATTTCGAGTCAATAGACCCGAGTTCGATTCCCAGTTGGTAGGCTCGTACCAATGGGTTTTTCAATAACTTATGTACGAATATCGTTGGCTTGGACATAAAGACGGCGACGGGCTTACCACCTGTCACATTGTCCCGAAAATATATTCGGTGGAAGGTGGGTCGAAGGGACTTAATTGTCTGGACTCGACATCTGTCTACCCCTGTATTGGGAATTGCGTGAAGATATTTTTTTTTAAATAAAGTAATAACTAGGAGAAAATTCGGGATAACCATATTGAAGGAATTCATACTAAAAAGACTAATGATAGACAGAAGCAGTTAAGGGGCGAAGTGTAAGTACCGAGGTCGTAATTCCACTTGCCAAGTGCTCGTTATAGTAGAGGACTGTAGTGGATTATTAAAGCCGTGGTGGGCATAATGTAGAAACACTACTGAAAGTTTCTTCATTTCGAATTCTTTACTAGAAATTATTTTATCATATGCATTTGTTATTGTAAGAAGCATTGTTTTATCACATTATACTCTAATTTATTAACATAGTAAATTAACATACAAATTTAAATAATATATCATTTATAATTCTACACATTATGCACACATTATGTAGCTATCGATCGGAATTACAAATAGCCGACAAGATTCTGGTCGCGGCTTTACGATGTCCAAAAATAACTGTCCATTGTTGTTGATGTCTTGGATTACATTATTGTAACTTTAATATGGATCTCTATTTAGAAATATATAGCCAGTGTTACTCGATCATAATGATGATTTAAAATCTTAGAATTAAAAGTCGGTTTAGCGGTTTTGGCGTAACCTAGAAACAACAAACATCCTTACTTTCGTATTTATAACACTAAGTACGATATATACATATGATCAGAGGTACCGTGATGAGTTGTCATTAACAATGCACCAAAGTCAGGTAAGATCACACTAAATAATGTTTGAACACTTAAAGGTTAGTGGTATGTACGAGTACCGTCATCTCCTCAGCTCTTATGATTGATAAATAGAATATGAAGCAACCTTAACACCGGTGTCTAAATAGAGACTTAATTTATTCATGATTTGTCAGCTACAGCAGCTGCTACCATGGTTTTCTTAACATAATTTGATACGATGATGTACTATCGATGCAAGAATATAACATAACCCTCTTTCCTTCAGTGAGTGTCGTAAGAGACGACTAAGGGAAAATCTCTCAATTGTTACCGACAAACTTTTCAAATGGGGAATGCGACTCTGCGAATGAAATCGCCGGAAGGAAAAGACTGTATTATATGGAACTTGCTAGTATTTTGAACTAGAAAGAATATAAAAAATAATTTAGAAAGCGATACAGATGACCAAGTATTTAGGTAAGAACACTTTTATGGTAAGAACAGTTTAGTCCTTTTTAGAAGTCATTTAAATAAACAGTGACAGTCACCATAGCCGAGTTGCTGGGTGCCGGAATTTCGAGTCGAGAGACCCGAGTTCGATCCCCAGTTGCTAGGCTCGTACCAATGGGTTTTTCAATAACTTATGTACGAATATCGTTGGCTTGGACATAAAGACGGCGACGGGCTTACCACCTGTCACATTGTCCCGAAAATATATTCGGTGGAAGGTGGGTCGAAGGGACTTAATTGTCTGGACTCGACCTCTGTCTACCCCTGTATTGGGAATTGCGTGAAGATATTTTTTTTACTTAAATAAAGTTTTTCACAAATGAAGAAAAGAAAAAAGATAATTATCCCATATGTAAATCCATGTTCCGTGTGGTAACGGAGTAAGAATATTGCCACTCCATTTCTTTCCATGGATGTCGTAAGAGGCGGCTAAGGGAAAAAGCAATTTATCATGAAAAGATAAAATTGTTGTTGAAGTTACAATTGGTTTTATACCTACTATTGGAGAAAACTGATTAAATCAGAAAAGCAGGGCACGTTCCGGTCCTGAATGCACCGCCCCATTCCATGTTTCGTCCCGTATCTATTGAATTTTATTCCATTATCTAATATTTTATATTATTTACACCATAAATGTATAACAGCGTAAGAATATACCATTCTTCTGCCTTCCAATGGGTTTCATCAGAGGCGACAAAGAGAAAATCCTTGAAAAAGAAAACTAGCGATAGATGGCGGGATAACCATTTCGAAAAATTGTAGACCAAAATTCATATTCAAATTCATACTGCTGATATGATAAAGTCACAATAGCCGAGTGGTTGGGTGGTCGGAATTTCGAGTCAAGAGACCCGAGTTCGATCCGCAGGTGGCAGACTCGTACCAATGGATTTTTCAAAAACTTATGTACGAATTACATCGTTGGCTTAAACATAAAGACGGCGATGGGCTCACCACCTGTCACGTTGTGCCGAAAATATCTTCGGTGGAAGTTGGGTCAAAGAGACTTAATTGTCAAGACTAGGCCTCTGTCTACCCCTGTATTGGGAATTGCGTGAATATATTTATTATTATTTATACTGCTGATATGAAATTCAAAGTGAAAAGTGAAAAAACTCTTAAATGATAAAGTTAGTATTACATTTAACGTTAGAAATTCTGAATCATATGGAAATTGTCTACGTATTGAATATGCGCTTGAATGCACATTGTTAAAAGCGCCCGGCGAACAGAATGTTGGTCGAACAGCACAATACAACATGGAAACCTATAAATCCCTCTTTGGATTGCATTCAATGCTGATAATATATTTGGAAGCTAGTAGCTAGTATATATCTCAACGATTGAAACACGATTAATACCACCTCAAAGCCACGATTAATACCACTAAGCAAACATTTTAATGAAATAAACTTGAATAAAATCTGAGTAAATACTCGTAGGAATTCTGCACGAGTATATATATAATATAATAACATACATACCGCTATCTTTACATAACATACATATCAGCACGGAAGCGGGCCTCTCCCGTAGGCTACGCCTCGCTTGGCTAGCGGGTTGGCGATCGTAGTAGCCAACACCTTACGCTGCTGGCCGTCACCGTTCTGCTGCATATTGGTATGATATTTCGCGAGCTACACCGCCATCTTTAGGTAACTTTCCTGTTATCGCCTCTTACGAAAATATTACACAACAATACCACTCGGCAAATAACCGTTACATACATACATATCGGCCTGTTAAATTCCACTGCAGATCGGAGGCCTCCCATAGGGAAGATTTGCCATAATCGTCACGTTTGGCAAGCGGATTGGCGATCGCGGTACCACTCGCACCTCAGACGTAACTGCGTATCTTCGTCTGATTATTTTGATCTAATATTTGTAGAGAAGGTTATTCCGCCATCTATCGATTGCTTTTCCCTTAGACGCCTCTCACAACATCCTCTGGAAGAAAGGGAGTGGTAATATTCTTGCGACGTTACAACACGAAACAACAATAAAATATAAATATAAATGTGAATATTAGATGATCAGTTCACTCATTTTATTTTTTTGCATTGTCATGATGAGTTAATCTAATGAAGAAATTCGATGCTTTATAAATTTTACTACAATAAAGGTGAAAATACAACGCCAGCCGCGAAAAAAATTTGCGATGTTTATGTACCTAGTACAGTGTCTGTGAGAGTAGCACAAATTTGGTTTAAGCGTTGTCAATACGAAAATTTTGATGTAAAAGTTGCACGTCGCTCTGGTCGCCCGATGACGGACAAAATAAAAAAAATATCTTCACGCCATTCCCAATACAGGGGTAGACAAAGGTTTAGTCTAGACAATTAAGCCCCTTCGACCCACCTTCCACCGAAGATATTTTCGGGACAACGTGACAGGTGGTGAGCCCGTCGCCGTCTTTATGTCCAAGCCAACGATGTAATTCGTACATAAGTTTTTAACTAACTAACGGACAAAATGGATGCCATTTTTGAAAAAGATTATCAACTCTGCTACGAACAATTGATGAGATAAAAGCAAGAATTTGAGAGTATGCGGCCGGAATTAATCAACAGAAGGGATGAAGTTTTTCATCACGATAACGCTCTACCTCACTCTCTACTCTAACTCACCTACGCTTAGCTACTCAGCAAAAATTAAGAGAGCTTGGCTGGGAGGTGTTAATGCATCCGCCGTACAGTACTGACCAAGGTCAATGCAAGCACCTTCAGATTTCCACCAGTTTCGGTCTCCTCAGAATTCTTTAGACAGTGTCAGCTTAAGAGATCACAAGAGGACTGCCAAAACCAATTGCCGCGGTATTTTGATCAGATGCCCCAACATTTCTATAGCAATGAAAATTCTAAAGCAATATCCCTGCCTAAAAGATGGCAAAAAGTTATCGAACAAAATGTACCTACAGGCATTAGTTAGATGTAAATAAAGTATATTAAAAAATGTTGTGAAATTTCAAAGTCAAAGTAAAGTTGAAAAGCCCTCTTGTCGATGCTAAGTGATTTCTTTATTTGTGACTTTAGTTTTTTTTTATTTTTTGTGTAAACTTTCTATATTTTTGTTCCATAAGTTAGTTATACCTAATTGTAAGACAACAGCACTAAATCAATTAAAATTCAATTGATACGGGACCACGAAACGGAGCGGAAAATGCGTTCAGAATCGGAACGTGCCCAGTTTCTCCACTACATAATAGGTTGGGGAAAGAGTCTTTTCGCATTATAGTATATATGTATGAACTTGTTATAAAATCTCTTTGATAAAAACTGCAGCTTTTTAGGTGTATGTATATAATATCATTCTAGAACAACAAACATGAAAACTGCAAAACAATAACACGGCAACAAATAAGAGAGAAATAAAACCCGGCAAAAATATATGGTAGGAAGCTACGCCGGTTCGATTTATTGCTTCACCAAACACAGAATTGCATACGAGCGCTTCCATACAATGCAGTAAGCAACGTGTGCTTAGACTTGGAAGCCGTGAATTTTCTGAAAATCTATTCAGTTATAAAAAAAAATATTTCTGATCGTTGTAATGTTGAACTCATAAACACTGACGGGGTAGTCAGAGAGAATAGATCGCGAAATGTCACGGTGCTTAAGTTGACGTCACCTTTGACAACCTTCGTGCACCAATGCCTACACACCGATTTTCATAGTGTCGCCAGCTCTGCGGTCTCGGGTTCGATTTCCGGGCGGGTCAAAGTTGAAAACGCTTTTTCCACATTTTCTCGGGTCTGAGTATTTGTGATAAATCATTTTTCTGATAATATAAATGCTTAAGCTACTTACTTTGAGATAAAAGCAAGAATTTGAGAGTATGCGGCCGGAATTAATCAACAGAAGGGATGTAGTTTTTCATCACGATAACGCTCTACCTCACTCTCTACTCTAACTCACCTACCCTTAGCTACTCTGCAAAAATTAAGAGAGCTTGGCTGGGAGGTGTTAATGCATCCGCCGTACAGTACTGACCAAGGTCAATGCAAGCACCTTCAGATTTCCACCAGTTTCGGTCTCCTCAGAATTCTTTAGACAGTGTCAGCTTAAGAGATCACAAGAGGACTGCCAAAACCAATTGCCGCGGTATTTTGATCAGATGCCCCAACATTTCTATAGCAATGAGAATTCTAAAGCAATATCCCTGCCTAAAAGATGGCAAAAAGTTATCGAACAAAATGTACCTGGCTTTAGTATGGCTTGGGATGTAACAGGCTTTAGTTAAATGTAAATAAAGTATATTAAAAAATGTTGTGAAATTTCAAAGTCAAAGTAAAGTTGAAAAGCCCTCTTGTCGATGCCAAGTGCTTTCTTTATTTGTGACTTTAGTTTTTTTATTTTTTGTGTAAACTTTCTATATTTTTGTTCCATAAGTTAGTTATACCTAATTGTAAGACAACAGCACTGTGTCAATAAATCAATTAAAATTCAATTGATACGGGACCACGAAACGGTGCGGAAAATGCGTTCAGAATCGGAACGTGCCCAGTTTCTCCACTACATAATAGGTTGGGGAAAGAGTCTTTTCGCATTATAGTATATATGTATGAACTTGTTATAAAATCTCTTTGATAAAAACTGCAGCTTTTTAGGTGTATGTATATAATATCATTCTAGAACAACAAACATGAAAACTGCAAAACAATAACACGGCAACAAATAAGAGAGAAATAAAACCCGGCAAAAATATATGGTAGGAAGCTACGCCGGCTCGATTCATTGCTTCACTAAACACAGAATTGCATACGAGCGCTTCCATACAATGCAGTAAGCAACGTGTGCTTAGACTTGGAAGCCGTGAATTTTCTGAAAATCTATTCAGTTATAAAAAAATATTTCTGATCGTTGTAATGTTGAACTCATAAACACTGACGGGGTAGTCAGAGAGAATAGATCGCGAAATGTCACGGTGCTTAAGTTGACGTCGCCTTTGACGACCTTCGTGCACCAATGCCTACACACCGATTTTCATAGTGTCGCCAGCTCTGCGGTCTCGGGTTTGATTTCCGGGCGGGTCAAAGTTGAAAAAGCTTTTTCCACATTTTCTCGGGTCGGAGTATTTGTGGTAAATCATTTTTTCTGATAATACAAATGCTTTAGCTGCTTACTTTGAAATCAGAAAAATGTATTTGATATTTTTCTTATCTATGTATATTTATGTACCTAGTACAGTGTCTGTGAGAGTAGCACAAATTTGGTTTAAGCGTTGTCAATACGAAAATTTTGATGTAAAAGTTGCACGTCGCTCTGGTCGCCCGATGACGGACAAAATAAAAAAAATATCTTCACGCCATTCCCAATACAGGGGTAGACAAAGGTTTAGTCTAGACAATTAAGCCCCTTCGACCCACCTTCCACCGAAGATATTTTCGGGACAACGTGACAGGTGGTGAGCCCGTCGCCGTCTTTATGTCCAAGCCAACGATGTAATTCGTACATAAGTTTTTAACTAACTAACGGACAAAATGGATGCCATTTTTGAAAAAGATTATCAACTTTGCTACGAACAATTGATGAGATAAAAGCAAGAATTTGAGAGTATGCGGCCGGAATTAATCAACAGAAGGGATGAAGTTTTTCATCACGATAACGCTCTACCTCACTCTCTACTATAACTCACCTACCCTTAGCTACTCAGCAAAAATTAAGAGAGCTTGGCTGGGAGGTGTTAATGCATCCGCCGTACAGTACTGACCAAGGTCAATGCAAACACCTTCAGATTTCCACCAGTTTCGGTCTCCTCAGAATTTTTTAGACAGTGTCAGGTTAAGATCACGAGAGGACTACCAAAATCAATTGCCGCGGTATTTTGATCAGATGCTCCAACATTTCTATAGCAATGAAAATTCTAAAGCAATATTCCTGCCTAAAAGATGGCAAAAAGTTATCGAACAAAATGTACCTACAGGCTTTAGTTAGATGTAAATAAAGTATATTAAAAATGTTGTGAAATTTCAAAGTCAAAGTAAAGTTGAAAAGCCCTCTTGTCGATGCTAAGTGATTTCTTTATTTGTGATTTCAGTGTTGTTATTTTTTGTGTAAATTGTCTAAATTTTTGTATTATGTGGTAGTTATACCTAATTGTAAGAAGAAACAGCACTGTGTCAATAAATCAATTAAAATTCAATTGATACGGGACCACGAAACGGTGCGGAAAATGCGTTCAGAATCGGAACGTGCCCAGTTTCTCCACTACATAATAGGTTGGGGAAAGAGTATTTTCGCATTATAGTATATATGTATGAACTTGTTATAAAATCTCTTTGATAAAACTGCAGCTTTTAGGTGTATGTATATAATATCATTCTAGAACAACAAACATGAAAACTGCAAAACAATAACACGGCAACAAATAAGAGAGAAATAAAACCCGGCAAAAATATATGGTAGGAAGCAACGCCGGTTCGATTTATTGCTTCACCAAACACAGAATTGCATACGAGCGCTTCCATACAATGCAGTAAGAACGTGTGCTTAGACATGGAAGCAGTGAATTTTCTGAAAATCTATTCAGTTATAAAAAAATGTTTCTGATCGTTGTAATGTTGAACTCATAAACACTGACGGGGTAGTCAGAGAGAATAGATCGCGAAATGTCACGGTGCTTAAGTTGACGTCGCCTTTGACAACCTTCGTGCACCAATGCCTACACACCGATTTTCATAGTGTCGCCAGCTCTGCGGTCTCGGGTTCGATTTCCGGGCGGGTCAAAGTTGAAAACGCTTTTTCCACATTTTCTCGGGTCTGAGTATTTGTGGTAAATCATTTTTTCTGATATAAATAGAAATGTATTTGATATTTTTCTTATCTATGTATATTTATGTACCTGTTTTAATTCTTTCTAATTTATCATTTACTTCGTACACTCACTTCTAGGTATTCTAGTACTCTTGACCCTACCCTCTTCGAGCAATTTGGTCACATATTAAAAAAAGTCAAGTCTTCAAAGATAGTCTCGCCTATGTATATGAAAGTTACAGAGGTAAAGACGCAATTATCCATCGGAATTATTGCTGCTAAACGTAACCCTATTAAATAAATAAATATGTACACATATCATATATATTATAATCCTTTGATTCGTATGAGTAGAAAATATAACGAAATTACTATGAGGAACACAAATATAGACATTTATATCTAATTTGAACACATACAAGTAAAATTTCATAGGAAAATCAAATTCATATAAAACAAAGTAAAGTTGGAAATCCCTCTTGTAGATGCCAAGTGATTTCTTTATTTGTGATTTCAGTGTTGTTATTTTTTTGTGTAAATTGTCTAAATTTTTGTATTATGTGTTAGTTATACCTAATTGTAAGAAGAAAACAGCACTGTGTCCTTATTTTAAATCTGTATACACATAAACACATTAAAAGTCACTTTTACATATACTTTTACATTATCTATACACATAGTTTAGACCACCTTTGAATTTTTATTTTATAATGTATTTGTCTTAGTCTGTTTTGTGTATCATAATAAATAAATAATTAAAAAATAAATAAATGCACCATATTGTCTCACAATAGTCTATTGACTCAATAACAGTTTAAGAAAAAATATAGAAAACTAACAATAACTGAGGCGCAATGACTATTCTTTTTAAAAATATTTTAGTTGTGATGTAAAAAGCTAAGCACGTTCTAATTTCGAATGCGCTAACCGTAGCATCTTAACGGTTCAGTGCGGATTAACCAGAAATAGTTGGGGCACTTTATTTCTTTTCAATGGTTTCTTTTGTAATTTTCAAACAATAGTTGTTAAAAAATTGGTGTCGAGGCAGACCGAGACTAACTTACGAAAACCATGTGAGCAAATTCCTCGAAGAGCGGAGGGTCACGAGTACTCGGATATGCGATACTCGGTACCTGTGGCGACATAGATCGTGAGACTTGGCGATCTGTTCTCTGTAGCTACCCCATTAGAGATTTTCCGTGAAGTACAAGTTATTAAGATAATTATTAATCATTAGACAAAGATTTAATACAAGGTGAAAAAGAAGCAAAGTTAGTGAGTTTCAAATTACACAAAGACGCGAGCAGCGTGCGTCTGAGAGCGGAAGCAATATAGCAACATCGACGGAGTGCGGAAGCCCGCCTTGTGTATAGCTTAATTAAATCGACGTGGATACCGACGTAGCGATCGCACTCCGACAGCGAAAGCGATGCTATCTCGTAATGAATTTCCAATACAGCGAGTCATTAATATTCATTAGTTACTAGAGGGTTATTTACTCTTTTAAGCCAATGTTTAAAAAAAGAAATAAATTTTTAAAATTTTAAATTATTAACTGTATTTTATTAAACATGTATAAATAATAAATAAGTGTCCACGTGCCATTCCCCGTATAGGAATAGACAGAGGTCTAGACAATTAAATTCTTTCGACCCACCTGCCACCGAAGACATTTTTGGGATAACGTGACAGGTGGTGAAACCATCGCCGTCTTTATGCTCAAGCCAACCTTGTAATTTTTACAGTTTTTCGACGAAAATGTTTTGAAAATAGCCATAGGTACTAGGCCTTGGGGGTCGAACTTGGGTCTCTTGACTCGCATTCCGATCACCCAACCACTCGGCTATCGTTAATATTTATTAAACATGTATAAATAATAAATAAGTGTCCACGTGCCATTCCCAGTATAGGAATAGACAGAGGTCTAGACAACTAAATTCTTTCGACCCACCTGCCACCGAAGACATTTTTGGGATAACGTGACAGGTGGTGAAACCGTCGCCGTCTTTATGCTCAAGCCAACGATGTAATTTTTACACTTTTTCGACGAAAATTTTTTGAAAATAGCCATAGGTACTAGGCCTTGGGGGTCGAACTTGGGTCTCTTGACTCGCATTCCGATCACCCAACCACTCGGCTATCGTTAATATTTATTAAACATGTATAAATAATAAATAAGTGTCCACGTGCCATTCCCAGTATAGGAATAGACAGAGGTCTAGACAATTAAGTTTTTCTTAACGAATGATGAACCTATCGCCTTCGAAGTGATACGCAAAGGGTAAAATATACTTATGAATATTCAAAGAAATAATACAGTATAAATATACAACAAATAAACATTCTTGAAATCCCTACAGGGATTCGAACCCGGATCTCTTAGCTACAAATACAATAAGATATTTAAGGATCTAGGAGACCAGGAGATCTATTTTGTCTGGCTACCCTGTCAAGAATTATGCATAAATAAAATAAATTAATATCTTCACGCAATCCCCAATACAGGGGTAGACAGAGGTCTAGTCTAGACAATTAAGTCACTTCAATCCACCTTCCAGCGAAGATATTAGTCTAACAGTGGTAGAGCCACGCATCAGCTTTTGTTCTTTCACGAATGGGCCGGCTCGACCGGGGAAGTACCGCGACCTCACAGAATGCCGGCGTGAATTAGAAGTCTTACAAACTTCTGCGTTTCGTCTGGTGAGTGCAGGTAACCGGTGGCCCACACACCCCCCTCCCCCAATTCTTGGTAGAGGGGGCACTCTAAGGCCGGCAACTCAAGAGGTTACAATTGGTTTTATAACTAAATTTCATGTTCCGTCCCATATCACTTGAATTTTATTCCATTACGTAATATTTTACTTTATTTACACCATAAATGTGGTTACAGCGTAAGAATATAGTACCCTTCTTCCTTCCCGTGGGTGTCATCAGTGGCGGCTAAGGGTAAATCCTTGAAAATGCAATTGCCCATCGATAGATGGCGGGATAACCATTTCGAAAAATTCTGGACCAAAATTCATAATCAAATTTATACTGCTGATATGAAATTCAAAGTGAAAAAATTCTCATCCATTAGACACATTAGCCAGCAATGGCTAATGTGTCTAATCGATAGTATAATTGTATTAACACCTCTGTGCCACATTATTGCAAATAAAGAATTATGAATTAAATGATAAAAGTTAGTATTACATTTAACGTTAGAAATTCTGAGTTATATGGAAATTGTCTTCGTATTGAATATGCGCTTTAATGCACATTGTTAAAAGCGCCCGGCGAACAGAATGTTGGTCGTTCAGCACAATACAACATCGAAACCTATAAATCCCTCTTTGGATAGCATTCAATGCTGATAATATATTTGGAAGCGGGCTAGTATATATCTCAAAAATTGAAACACGATTAATACCACCCTAAAGACTAAGCAAACATTTCAATGAAATAAACTTGGATAAAATCTGAGTAAATAGGAATTCTGCTTTGCTATCCATAAATGACATACATACCGACATATTTAGATAACATACATACATATCGCTCGCTTGGCAAGCGGGTTGGTGATCGTAGTAGCCAACACCTTACGCTTCTGGCCGTCACCGTTCCGCTGCATATTGGTATGATATTTCGCGAGCTACACCGCCATCTTTAGGTAACTTTCCTTTAATCGCCTCTTACGAAAATATTACACAACAATACCACTCGGCAAATATCCGTTACATACATACATATCGGCCTGTTAAATTCCACTGCAGATCGGAGGCCTCTCCCATAGGGAAGATTTGCCATAATCGTCACGTTTGGCAAGCGGATTGGCGATCGCAGTACCACTCGCACCTCAGACATAACTGCGTATCTTCGGTCTGATTATTTTGATCTAATATTTGTAGAGAAAGTTATTCCGCCATCTATCGATTGCTTTTCCCTTAGACGCCTCTCACAACGTCCTCTGGAAGAAAGGGAGTGGTCATATTCTTGAGACGTTACCACACGAAACAACAATAAAATATAAATATAAATGTGAATATTAGATGATCAATTAAAATTCAATTGATACGGGACCACGAAACGGTGCGGAAAATGCGTTCAGAATCGGAACGTGCCCAGTTTCTCCACTTCATAATAGGTTGGGAAAGAGTCTTTTCGCATTATAGTATGTATGAACTTGTAATAAAATCTCTTTGGCTATACTATTTGTATCTGAATTTAAATTCAAAGTGAAAAAATTCTCATCCATTAGACACATTAGCCAGCAATGGCTAATGTGTCTAATCGATAGTATAATTGTATTAACACCTCTGTGCCACATTATTGCAAATAAAGAATTATGAATTAAATGATAAAAGTTAGTATTACATTTAACGTTAGAAATTCTGAGTCATATGGAAATTGTCTTCGTATTGAGTATGCGCTTTAATGCACATTGTTAAAAGCGCCCGACGAACAGAATGTTGGTCGTTCAGCACAATACAACATGGAAACCTATAAATCCCTCTTTGGATAGCATTCAATGCTGATAATATATTTGGAAGCGGGCTAGTATATATCTCAAAAATTGAAACACGATTAATACCACCCTAAAGACTAAGCAAACATTTCAATGAAATAAACTTGGATAAAATCTGAGTAAATAGGAATTCTGCTTTGCTATCCATAAATGACATACATACCGACATATTTAGATAACATACATACATATCGCTCGCTTGGCTAGCGGGTTGGTGATCGTAGTAGCCAACACCTTACGCTGCTGGCCGTCACCGTTCCGCTGCATATTGGTATGATATTTCGCGAGCTACACAGCCATCTTTAGGTAACTTTCCTTTAATCGCCTCTTACGAAAATATCAAACAACAATACCACTCGGCAAATATCCGTTACATACATACATATCGGCCTGTTAAATTCCACTGCAGATTGGAGGCATCTCCCATAGGGAAGATTTGCCATAATCGTCACGTTTGGCAAGCGGATTGGCGATCGCAGTACCACTCGCACCTCAGACATAACTGCGTATCTTCGGTCTGATTATTTTGATCTAATATTTGTAGAGAAAGTTATTCCGCCATCTATCGATTGCTTTTCCCTTAGACGCCTCTCACAACGTCCTCTGGAAGAAAGGGAGTGGTCATATTCTTGAGACGTTACCACACGAAACAACAATAAAATATAAATATAAATGTGAATATTAGATGATCAGTTAAAATTCAATTGATACGGGACCACGAAATGGTGCGGAAAATGTGTTCAATATCGGAACGTGTCCTGCTTCTCCACTACATATACATTAATAATAGGTTGGGGAAAGTCTTTTCGCATTACATTGTGTATGTATGAACTTGTAATAAAATCTCTTTGGCTATACTATTTGTATCTGAATTTAAATTTAAAAGAAGATAATTCCAATCTCAAGGTAGGAAAATGTGTGATTTTTATTTATTTTTAATATTGTCAAGATGAATCTAATGAATAAATTCGATGCTTTATAAATTTTACTAAAATAAAGGTGAAATTACAAAGCCAGCCGCGAAAAAAATTTGTTATGGACCTATTATAGTGTCTGTGAGAGTAGCACAAATTTGGTTTAAGCGTTGTCAATACAGAAATTTTGATGTAAATGTTGCACGTCGCTCTGGTCGCCCGATGACGGACAAAATAAAAAAAATATCTTCACGCCATTCCCAATACAGGGGTAGACAGAGGTCTAGTCTAGACAATTAAGCCCCTTCGACACACCTTCCACCGAAGATATTTTCAGGACAACGTGACAGGTGATGAGCCCGTCGCCGTCTTTTTGTCCAAGCCAAGGATGTAATTCGTACATAAGTTTTTAACTAACTCACGAAAAAAAATGGATGCCATTTTCAAGAAGTGGAGCAAGATCGGCGTATCATTAGTTACGACGTAGCTGAAGAACTGGAAATTAACTACAATACAGTATTGGCGCATCTAAAAAAAACTGGGTACACAAAAAAGCTCGATATTTGGGTACCTCACGAGCTCCCTGAAAGAAAGTTAATGAACCGGATACTTATTTGTGATTCTTTATTACGATGTAATGAAACCGAACAAATTTTAAAGCAGCTGATAACTGGTGATAAAAAGTGGATCACGTACGACAAGACAGTGTGAAAAAGGTCGTGGTCAAAGGCCGGTCAGGCTCCACAGACTGTGCCGAAACCCGGGTTAACTCACAACAAGGAGATTTGATGCTGCGCGTGTGGTGGGATTGGAAGGGCATTATTCATAATGAGCTGCTACCACTTGGCAAAACCATCGATTATCAACTCTGCTATGAACAATTGATGAGATAAAAGCAAGAATTTGAGAGTATGCGGCCGGAATTAATCAACAGAAGGGATGTAGTTTTTCATCACGATAACGCTAGACCTTACCTACCCTTAGCTACTTAGCAAAACTTAAGAGAGCTTGGCTGGGAGGTGTTAATGCATCCGCCGTACAGTACTGACCAAGGTCAATGCACCTTCACAAAGCACCTTCAGATTTCCACCAGTTTCGGTCTCTTCAGAATTCTTTAGACAGTGTCAGGTAAAGATCACGAGAAGACTGCCAAAACCAATTGTCGCGGTATTTTGATCAGATGCCCCAACATTTCCATAGCAATGAGATCATATCCCTGCCTAAAAGATGGCAAAAAGTTATCGAACAAAATGGTACCCACATGCTTTAGTTAGATGTAAATAAAGTATGTTAAAAAATGTTGTGAAATTTCATAAAAAATGCAAATAAACTTTTTCCCCGACCTATTACATAAATTGCAGCCTCGACCAACTGTTTGGTAAGTAAAGAATGTCGTTTGTCACATAGGCCTAATAAACAAATGTTCTGAGCAAATCTCCGATCGAGTGGGCTCATTTATGCAGCAGTGAAACTATCGCTTGTCTGTACCACGTAAAAACTGCAGCTTTTTTAGGTGTAAGGTGTATAAAATCATTCTAGAACAACAAACATGAAAACTGCAAAACCATAACACGGCAACAAATAAGAGAGAAATAAAACCCTGCAAAAATAAATGGTAGGAAGCTACGCCGGTTCGATTCATTGCTTCACTAAACACAGAATTGCATACGAGCGCTTCCATACAATGCTGTAAGCAACGTGTGCTTAGACTTGGAAGCCGTGAATTTCTGAAAATCTATTCAGTTATAAAAAAAATATTTCTGATCGTTGTAATGTTGAACTCATAAACACTGACGGGGTAGTGAGAGAGAATAGACCGCGAAATGTCACGGTGCTTAAGTTGACGTCGCCTTTGACGACCTTCGTGCACCAATGGCATTATTTATTTTATTTTTGACACAGTCTTACAATTAGGTATAACTAACTTATGGAACAAAAATATAGAAAGTTTACATAAAAAAATTAAAAAAACTAGAGTCATAAATAAAGAAATCATATAGTTTAGACCACCTTTGAATTTTTATTTTATAATGTATTTGTCTTAGTCTGTTTTGTGTATCACAATAAATCAATAATTAAAAAATAAATAAATGCACCATGTTGTCTCGTAATAGTCTATTGACTGAAAAAACATAGAAAACTAACAATAACTGAGGCGCAATGACTATTTCTTTTAAAATATTTTAGTTGTGTTTCAAAAAGCTAAGCACGTTCCAATTTCGAATGCGCTAACCGTAGTATCTTAACGGTTCAGTGCGGATTAACCAGAAATAGTTGAGGCACTTTATTTATTTTTGACTGGTTTCTTTTGTAATTTTCAATCAATAGTTGTTAAAAAAAATTGGTGTCGAGGCTGACCGAGACTAACTTACAAAAACCATGTGAGAAAATTCCTCGTACAAATAATAAATATAATGTATAAATAATACATGTATAAATAATAAATAAGTATCCACGTGCCATTCCCAGTATAGAAATAGACAGAGGTCTAGACAATTAAATTCTTTCGACCCACCTGCCACCGAAGACATTTTTGGGATAACGTGACAGGTGGTGAAACCGTCGCCGTCTTTATGCTCAAGCCAACGATGTAATTTTTACAGTTTTTCGACGAAAATTTTTTGAAAATAGCCATAGGTACTAGGCCTTGGGGATCGAACTTGGGTCTCTTGACTCGAATTCCGATCACCCAACCACTCGACTGTCGTAAATATTTATTAAACATATAGTATTCACTCCTATCATTGTCTCAATAACTAAGCTCCGGTGAAATATGGGTCGAAAATACTAAATTGTCTACACCACTGACAGGGGTACTGTATTGGTAAATGAGTGAAGATAAAAAACAGTAAAGGAATAAGGACTATTAAATTTTGTAGTAGTCAGCCATAAATTTTCGATTTCAATTACATTCCGCGATCACAAAAAAGAATGGTAAAAATATTGCCAAGTGGGAAGAATTTTTTCCTCGAATTTATAACGTTACTAATAGAATTGAAAGTTTGTAATAAAATAATGTTTTTTTATTCTTAATATTAGGGTCTAGACAATTAACTTTTTCTTAACAGATGATGAACCTATCGCCTTCGAAGTGATACGCAAAGGGTAAAATATACTTATGAATATTCAAAGAAGTAATACAGTATAAATGTACAACAAATAAACATTCATGAAATCTCTACAGGGATTCGAACCCGGAACTCTTCGCTACAAATACAATAAGATATTTAAGGATCTTGGAGACCAGGAGATCTATTTTGTCTGGCTACCCTGTCAAGGATTATGCATAAATAAAATAAATAAATATTTTCACTCAATCCCCAATACAGGGGTAGACAGAGGTCTAGTCTAGACAATTAAGTCCCTTCAATCCACCTTCCAGCGAAGATATTATTCTAACAGTGGTAGAGCCACGCATCAGTTTTTGTTCTTGCACGAATGGGCCGGCTCGACCGGGGAAGTACCACTACCTCACAGAATGCCGGCGTGAAGTAGAAGTCGTTTCGTCTGGTGAGTGCAGGTAACCGGTGGCCCACACACCCCCCTCCCCCAATTATTGGGAGAGGGGGCACTCTAAGGCCGGCAACGCAAGAGGTTACAATTGGTTTTATAACTAAAATTGGAGAAAACCGATTAAATCGGAGACGCAGGACACGTTCCGGTCCTGAATGCATTTTCCGCTCAATTTCATGTTCCGTCCCATATCTCTTGAATTTTATTCCATTACCTAATATTTTACTTTATTTACACCATAAATGTGGTTACAGCGTAAGGATATAGTACCCTTCTTCCTTCCCGTGGGTGTCATCAGTGGCGGCTAAGGGAAAATCCTTGAAAATGCAATTGCCCATCGATAGATGGCGGGATAACCATTTCAAAAAATTCTGGACCAGAATTCATAATCGAATTCATACTGCTGAAATGAAATTCAAAGTGAAAAAATTCTCATCCATTAGACACATTAGCCAGCAATGGCTAATGTGTCTAATGGATAGTATAATTGTATTAACACCTTTGTACCACATTATTGCAAATAAAGAATTATGAATAATGAATTAAATGATAAAAGTTAGTATTACATTTAACTTTAGAAATTCTGAATCATATGGAAATTGTCTACGTATTGAATATGCGCTTGAATGCACATTGTTAAAAGCGCCCGGCGAACAGAATGTTGGTCGTTCAGCACAATACAACATGGAAACCTATAAATCCCTCTTTGGATAGCATTCAAAGCTGATAATATATTTGGAAGCGGGCTAGTATATATCTATGGGGAGACCAAAAAAACGATGGATGGATTGTGTGAAAGAAGACATGAGAAGGAAAGGAGTGAGTATTGACATGACGGGAAATAGAGGAGAGTGGAAGAAGAAGACATGTTGTGCCGACCCCATATAGCATGGGATAAGGGCAGGAAGAAGAAGAAGAAGAAGGGCTAGTATATATCTCAAAAATTGAAACACGATTAATACCACCCTAAAGACTAAGCAAACATTTCAATGAAATAAACTTGGATAAAATCTGAGTAAATAGGAATTCTGCTTTGCTATCCATAAATGACATACATATTGATGTGATATTTGTAGAGAAGGTTATTCCGCCATCTATCGATTGCTTTTCCCTTAGACGCCTCTCACAACATCCTCTGTAGGAAAGGTAGTGGTAACATTCTTGCGCCGTTACCACACGAAACAACAATAAAATATAAATATAAATGTAAGTATTAGATGATCAGTTAAAATTCAATTGATACGGGACCATGAAACGGTGCGGAAAATGTGTTCAATATCGGAACGTGCCCTGCTTCTCCACTACATATACATTAATAATAGGTTGGGGAAAGTCTTTTCGCATTACAGTATGTATGTATGAACTTGTAATAAAATCTGTTTAGCTTTACTATTTGTATCTGAATTTAAATTTTAAAAAAGATAATTCTAATCTCAAGGTAGGAAAGTTTGTGATTTTTATTTATTTTTTTGCATTGTCATGATGAGTGAATCTAATGAAGAAATTCGATGCTTTATAAATTTTACTACAATAAAGGCGAAAATACAACGCCAGCCGCGAAAAAAATTTGCGATGTTTATGTACCTAGTACAGTGTCTGTGAGAGTAGCACAAATTTGGTTTAAGCGTTGTCAATACGGAAATATTGATGTAAAAGTTACACGTCGCTCTGGTCGCCCGATGACGGACAAATTTCATCGTTGGCTTGGACATGAAGGCGGCGACGGGCTCACCACCTGTCACGTTGTCCCGAAAATATCTTCGGTGGAAGGTGGGTCAAAGGGACTTAATTGTCTAGACTTGACCTCTGTCTACCCCTGTATTGGGAATTGCGTGAAGATATTTTTTTATTTTTATATATATTTATGTACCTGTTTTAATTCTTTCTAATTTATCATTTACTTCGTACACTCACTTCTAGGTATTCTAGTACTCTTGACCCTACCCTCTTCGAGCAATTTGGTCACACATTAAAAAAAGTTCAAAGATAGTCTCGCCTATGTATATGAAAGTTACAGAGGTAAAGACGCAATTATCCATCGGAATTATTGCTGCTAAACGTGACCCTATTAAATAAATAAATGTATAAACATATCATATACATATTATAATCCATTGGTTCGTATGAGTAGAAAATATAACGAAATTACTATGAGGAACACAAATATAGACATTTATGTCTAATTTGAACACATACAAGTAAAATTTCATAGGAAAATCAAATTCATATAAGACAAAGTAAAGTTGGAAATCCCTCTTGTAGATGCTAAGTGATTTCTTTATTTGTGATTTCAGTTTAGTTATTTTTTTGTGCAAATTGTCTAAATTTTTGTATTATGTGTTAGTTATACCTAATTGTAAGACAACAGCACTGTCTTTATTTTAAATCTGTATACACATAAACATATTAAAAGTCATTTTTACATATACTTTTACATTATGTATACACATAGTTTAGACCACCTTTGAATTTTTATTTTATAATGTATTTGTCCTAGTCTGTTTTGTGTCTCATAATAAATAAATAATTAAAAAATAAATAAATGCTCCATATTGTCTCATATAGTCATATAGTCATATAGTCTATTGACTTAATAACAGTTTAAGAAAAAATATAGAAAACTAACAATAACTGAGGCGCAATGATTATTCCTTTTAAAAAGATTTTAGTTGTGTTTTAAAAAGTTAAGCACGTTCCAATTTCGAATGCGCTAACCGTAGTATCTTAACGGTTCAGTGCGGATTAACCAAAAATAGTTGATTTATATTTTTATGTAGTTGATTTATATTAAATAGTTGATTTATATTTTTTTTAGAAACAGTTGAGGCATTTTATTTCTTTTTGACTGGTTTCTTTTGTAATTTTCAATCAATAGTTGTGAAAAAAATTGGTGTCGAGGCAGACCGAGACTAACCTACGAAAACCATGTGAGCAAATTCCTCGAAGAGCGGAGGGTCACGAGTACTCGGATACCCGATACTCGTTACCTGAGGCTATTTAGATCGTAAGACTCGGCGATCTGTTCTCTGTAGCTACTTAGCTCCTTCTTCTTCTTCTTCTTCCTGCCCTTATCCCATGATATGTGGGGTCGGCACAACATGTCTTCTTCTTCCACTCTCCTCTATTTCCCGTCATGTCAATAATCACTCCTTTCTTTCTCATGTCTTCTTTCACACAATCCATCCATCATTTTTTTGGTCTCCCCATAGCTCTTCGTCCATCCACACTCATCTCTAACATTCTTTTGCCTATATTACATTCTTCCCTCCTCATTACATGCCCGAACCATGCTAACCTCCCTTCCTTTACCACTCTTCATTTTCTCTGTTACTGGTGCTACTTTCAAGCTTCCCCTTATATACTCATTCTTTATGCGATCTTTTCTAGTCACTCCACACATCCGTCTCAACATTCTCATCTCTGCAGCATGCACTCTTCTTTCATCCGTCACTTTCGTTGCCCTGCACTCTGATCCGTACAATACGACAGGTCTCACGATCGTTCTGTAAACTTTGCCCTTAAGTTTAAGAGGCATGCGTGGATCTCCTGTTGTACTCATGTTGTGAAGTATTTGGCAATGTTTAACGATCGGCCGGCTGCCTGACACCAACCCTCCTTGGGAATTCTTGGTTTGAAGAAGGATAGATTGGGTATAGGAGGGAATTGGGAGGGGATGGGTGGGATAACAGTGTCACGGAGATAGAAAGGTGTGTGACACTGGAAGCTAGAGCGGTCCGGGGTCGCGTACCCGTAGTGGCTCCAACCAGTTATCGGACAGATAATCTGGTGGATCCACCCTCTGGACACAACACTCCGTAGCTAATTATTAATCATTAGACAAAGATTTAATATAACGTGAAAAAGAAGCAAAGTTAGTGAGTTTCAAATTACACAAATACGCGAGCAGCGTGCGTCTGAGAGCGGAAGCAATATAGCAACATCGACGGAGTGCGGAAGCCCGCCTTGTGTATAGCTTAATTAAATCGACGTGGATACCGACGTAGCGATCGCACTCCGACAGCGAAAGCGATGCTATTTCGTAATGAATTTCCAATACAGCGAGTCATTAATATTCAGTGGTTAGTAGAGAGTTGTTTACTCTTTTAAGCCAATGTTAAAAAAAGGGGTAGACAGAGGTCTAGACATTTAAATCCTTTCGACTCTCCTTCCACCGAAGACATTATTGGGATAACGTGACAGGTGGTGAACCCGTCGCCGTCTTTATAGTATAAGCCAACGATGTAATTCGTACATAAGTTTTTGAAAAAATCCATAGGTACGAACCTTGGGGATCGAACTTGGGTCTCATGACTCGAATTCCGATCACCCAACCAATCGGCTATCGTAAATATTTATTAGACATATAGTACTCACATCTATCATTGTCTCAATAACTAAGCTCCGGTAAAATATGGGTCGAAAATACTCAATTGTCTACACCTCTGACTACCCCTGTATTGGTAAATGAGTGGAGATAAAAAACAGTAAAGAAATAAGGACTATTAAATTATGGAGCAGACAGCCATAAATTTTCTTTTTCAATTACATTCCGCGATCACAAAAAAGAATGGTAAAAATATTGCCAAGTGGGCAGAGTTTTTTCCTCGAATTTATAACGTTACTAATAGAATTGAAAGTTTATAATAAAATAATATTTTTTTAATTTCTTAATATTAGGGTTTTCAGAGGTCTAGACAGTTAAGTTTTTCATGACAGATGATGAACCTATCGCCTTCGAAGTGACAAGCCAAGGGTATAATACTTATGAATATTCAAATAAATAATACAATATATTCAAATAAATAAACATTCATGAAATCCCTACTGGGATTCGAACCCGGAACTCTTTGCTACATGTGTAGGCTCACTACGATATTTAAGGATCTTGGAGACTAGGCGATCCGTTTTGTCTGGCTACCTTGTCAATGATTATGCATAAATAAAATAAATAAATATCTTTTCATTTCCCAATACAGGGGTAGACAGAGGTCTAGTCTAGACAATTAAGTCCCTTCAACCCACCTTCCTCCGAAGATATTTTCGGGCCGCCTGGGGATCGAACTCTGGTCTCTTGACTCGAAATTCCGACCACCCATCCACTCGGCAATCGTGACTTTTAAGGATTAGGCGTGAAAAGATACAAAATAAAGAATAAGATAAAAAAATAAGGAGCCATATCCGTAGTTTAGACAGTTTCCAGACGTATATATTCTACAGGACCACTCAGCGGGATTGGAACTAGTAACCCTTAGTTTCGGTGGCAGGTTCATTACCAAATCGGGTATGGGGCCTTCATAAAAATACTTTCTAACACAAAAAATAAGAGTAGTTATATATACATATAAGAAATTTTCAGAGGGCGTCATACCTTTTTGAACGAGTTATAGACGACAAATAATAGGTTAGAAGGAACGAAGCTTTTAATTATAAATTAAACAGTTACAAAATATCGTTATACTCTTAAGTTTAATAAATAGTTGTTTATAAAAATATTTTACACCATGAATTTATTGTTCTCGCAGCTTTTGTAGCCAGTATCAATGGCGTGTCCAAATTAATTAATCTCGACTGATATATAAGTTGCTACAACTTCATTTGAGTATGCCTGAATAGCTTCATCTGGGTCAATCTCTAAAACTAACACCTCGCTTAAGTTCGCCAGTGCCTTATCAACTTAAACTGATAACTGTAAACTTGTGATCTTCAGAGAGATCTGAGTCGAAACATCTTTGTAATGTAAGAAAAAGCTAATATTTTCAGAGTGACATTAACTATGTTTGTAAAATAATAATTTATCCTTACACCTTTCTCAATACTGGGGTAGGCAGAGGTCTAGAAAATTATTTCATCATCATCATCATCATTAGAAATTACTAATTAGTTATAGCCATATAGCCTAGTTAGTTGGTAGGGACTCTGACTTCATAGGTAAGGGTTGCGTGTTCGAGCCTCGATAGTGAAAAACGTTGGTTTGAACTCTAAAGACTGCTATAGGTACACCATCTATCACGTTGTCCCAAATAAGCTTCGTTGAAAGGTGGACTGAAAGGACTTAATTGTCTTGACCCCTGTCTACCTCAGTATTGAGAAAATACGTGAAAATAGTCAAAAGTAACGACAGCCGAGAGGTTAGGTGATCGGAATTCGAGTCAAGAGACCCCAGTTCCATCCCTCCGTGAAAGGTTTTTTTAAAACTTATAAAAACATATCTCCGGTATAAATTAGGATGAAAGGATTTAATTGTCTGGACCTATGCCTACCCCGGAGTTTAGAAAAGATTGAAGACATTTTTGTTATTTTATCCTATAAACTATATATTATTTTTTAAGCGTGGAATAGATATATAATATAGCTACTTAACGGACAAGCAGAAAAAATCGTGGACGAAGCCGGTACTGCAGTGTATTCTGTCAATAAGCGAGTACTGAAATTCCAGTCGATTGCACTGCAGTACTCCGCACCTCGCCCTTGCTCTCTTCGCCGAGTGTCGAGTGTATTGCATGTAGTTCGTTACTCTTTTCGATACATCGCGATGCACTTGGGCGCTTTTCAAATGCATCAATGATCTAAGTGATGAGCACTTACCTATGCAAGTGTTTTTTTAATGGAAACGGATACATTTGAGATCGCTATTTGATTAACATTTTTATGCACTATTTGTAGAAATTTGTACAGGAAAAAATATCTTCACGCCATTCCCAATACTGGGTAGACAGAGCTGTGTGTAACAGGTGGTGAGCCTACCGGCGTCTTAATGTCCTAGATAACGGTACAAGATACTTTTACAATTACATAGATATATATTTACAAACATAGCACAAATGTATGCTCCTAGCGGGAATCGAAGCTGTAACCCTTAGCTTCGCAGGCAGAGTCACTATCAACTAGGCTCTCAGGTCTTCATCCCTTCATCACTCCTTTAGAAATCTACTGGAGGAAAGAAATTTATTATTTGTTTTCCGTGTAGATAAATCTTGTGTTATATATGTATCACTTAGTAAATAACAATAGTTTGCGTACCAATACGCATTCGCGATCCATGACTCTGACACATAAAACTATGGATTTACGGGTGTTATGGTGTAGACATTCGCGAATGCGAATTCAGATGCGAATATTCGATATCCGAATATCCATCCTAGTGTGAATATTTAGAAAATGCAATAAAAACACTCAAATAGGATTGTAATCATTCACTAAACAGCTAAGCCGCGACGTTCTAATAAGCAACTGAGCTTTGTGCAAACAAATAAATTCTATGTTTTTATGTTCGTGTAGCGGTACTTTGCAGAACACACTGCGCTGCGCAGTATCGCGATTGGATTTTTTGTTATTGAAGTATTTTTCCAGTTTCGGAACTAGAATACACAATTTAATTTCGTTATTAGATGTTATGTTTTAAAAATATACCGTTTTAATAATTATTATTATTATTTCTTCAAGTATGGACTATACTTGCGGGGTAGCCAGAGAAGCCAGATTAATGTCACGATTCTCGCATACATTTTCGATTCCATCAAATAAAATGTTGTGTTTACAAAAAAATGCTGTATTTGATATCATTACGGGTAATGAAAGCTATTTGGGATAATAGATATATTGCTGCGAATCCTAAACTAAAAGCCAATCTGCTCAGCGGGCGTTCCTTTTTAGGATGAGGCAACTAAGGTAAAGAAAGAAAAGGTTATTTTGCGACATATGTGCTGTAAAATGCAACTGTAAGATGTGACTGTTGTGTTGTAAGCAGCAGGTTCCTCCTTAACCACGACAATGCTTCAGCGCGCTACGCAAAACGAATAATTGAATTATTGACTATGGCAAGTGTCGATTTAATGATTAATCCACCATACAGTCCCAAGAATAAACTTTTACGAACCATGAAGGCGCGAAAATATGCAATAAAAAATGCTTCTTTTCTCAATGGTTCCATCTAATGTATCTCAACATTCGATGGAACCAGTAAGAAGTATAGTTGTATAGAGAGGATAATCTTACTTCGAAAAACCATAAATACATTTGCAACTTTCTACGTTGTGCCATTTTTTATTTTGTAAGGACTGTAAGTGCGACCAACGTTGTAGGCTACGCAGGTAAAGCTGCGAGCGCAAGGCTGGTTTATAATACAAAAAAAATTACTTCGAAACAGGCTCATATGCTTCACACACGCACGTGAAAATAACGGAAATGATTGCTTGAGTACCAGACAGAGATAGTGCTTACTCGCATACGGAAACAATATGCGATTCTGTCTAGCAATAACAAAGTGCAGTCGTGCGGACAAGCAGGATCTGTTCTCGGGCGCGACGGGGAACAACGGCTCGCTTCAGAGATGAGTTTGCCTATTGTCTTCACGTTTGTACATAGAAATAGGTTAAGGAGGGTTTTATAAACGTTGTCTGTGTGATTATGATATCATTTCAAATCTGATTTCACGTTTCTTTTTTAAATACGTGTATATAACGAACTGTAAAAGTTCACTGCAGGACAAGGAACTCTTACGAAAGGGATGCAATATTTTATTTGTAGAGTTATTCCACCGTCTGACGGTAGCCTATGAAATTTTTCTACGAAGAGTACCCTAGTTACTAAGCCAGTGTTACTATCAAGTAGGATTTAGATCTGCAATTTTCTATTGACGAGACTAGAACCAGCATATCTACTTCTGGGATTTAACATTATATGCGATGATTTAAGTATTCGAGTCGGTAGCAGGTCTCAATAGGTGGGCTAATATAGTCTTAATACCTAATATAGGCGCAATACCTATATAATGGTAGTAAATAAATAATTAAATATCTTCGCGCATAATCCCTACCGGAGTAGCCAGAGAAAAAAGATCGTCAAGTCTCACGATCCTTACATACCTCTCTTGCTTCTTTTAAATCCATAATTAGCTACAGTCACGATTGCCGAGTGGTTGGGTGGTCCAAATTTCGAGTCGAGAGACCCGAGTTCGATCCCGAGGTGGCAGGCGAATGTACGAATAATATAGTTGGCTTGGACATAAAGACGGTGGCGGGCTCACAAACTGCCACGTTGTCCCGAAAATATCTTCGGTGGTAGGTGGGTCGAAGGAATTGTCTAAACTAGACCTCTGTCTACCCCTGTATTGGAAATTGCGTGAAGATATTTTTTATTTTTATTTTTTTATTTTAATTAGTTATCTTCATGTACGTAGGTATCCGAGTACCGTTGACCCTCCCTCTATATATTTTCTTCATCATTTGGTCTTCGGTCATTCGCTCAATGTGTCCAAAGCCATCGAAGCATGTCCTTATCGATTTTAGTATAATATCAATAAAGAATATATAAATAATAGTATTTGATAAAACGCTGTTTGAAAGTTCTATAAAATTATGAAGGATGTGTGCATGTTAAGAAAACTAAGAGAATACAGTATTTATAATATAACTTCTTACTTCTCATCTCAGCAGATTGCTGTCTGTAGCAAAATCCACAAGTAGATTATATGAAACCATTTAATATCCGGCCGCGCGGCAACTCACCATCGCTTCCCGCCGGAGCCTGCTTTGTCCACTCCTTGCAGAGAATTAGAGATTCAATTAAATCTATCATTCATATTTATACAATATTCTAAACAATAATGTATGAAAAATATATATATCTTCATGTCATACACAATATTGGAATAGACAGAGATCTAGTCACTTTAGTCCTTTCGATCAACCTCACTACCTTTCTATTTGGGAGATACTGAGCTCGACACTTTCTTAATGTTGCAGCCAAGTATGTATATACTTGGCTGCAACATTAAGAAAGTGTCGAGCTCGTACATAAGTTTTTGAAAAAACGTTAGTATTATTATAAAACGTACGTATATATTTGTAAGTTTAGAATTGATTCACTTGAATAGTTCGTTCAAATATTAAAGTGACATTGCTAATAAAACTCACTTATTAAATTTAAAAATCCACTGTAGAACTTTAGACGAGATATAAGTATAAGTATAACAAGCGAAATGGCGATCGTGGCACAAGACACCTCGCTTTATAATTTTTTCTTTTCCTTACAGTTGCTTAGTTGGCCTTTACAGTTGCCAAACCTAATGGGTGAGTGATTTAAAAACTTCAGCACAATCTTGTGCCCATTTTACCGAAATAATTGTATGCCGTGTGGCATCGACGTAAAAATTTAAAGAGAGAGGATAATCCTTTCTTTCCGTGGGTGTCGTAATATGGGAAAACCCTTGAAAATGCAATATGCAAATTGCAATTGGCAAAGAGTTGGCTACAATAAAATAAATGAAGCAGACCAGTAAGGGGCAACAGCGCCTAATGTGTGATATGTCTGGTACCCGTAATCTCCATCCAAACATGTGATTTCGACGATTCTTGAGAAGGTTTACTGGTGAGACCTACTGCAGCACATAGCAGTAGACTTTTACAGGCCTTTGTATAATGGTAATGATGATATCCATTAAAACCCTACAGAAGATCACATTACATACAACAATAATGTATTTGCTATTACAAGTAAGTACAGGAGTTGGATCCGTTCCAAATTAAACTATTCTGATCGAGCGGGTAATCGATTCTGTCCTATTATTTTTAATGGAATTTTTATGATTGGTTTGAACTCACTAATAGTCTATAAAAAGTATTAGAATTATATTCTGTCAACTATTTAATTATTACAGATTCCAAACAGTTTAACGAATATAAAATAATATTGTATTTATTTATTTTATTTGAAAATGGATAAACTCTCTACCTCCATCGAACACGACGGCACAGGTGAGGTCTATACCGTCGTTTTCTTGGTACCATGCTACAAGGAGTAGCCTTAGTCTTTACGATTATTGCAGTTTTTATTAATAGGTATTGTAAATAAAACAATTTTGTTTCTGTAAATAAAATATTAAAAATTACTATATTAAAATCAATATACAACAGGTTCTGCTAAAAAAGTTATATTTTCACTTTTTAATGCTTTTAACTGTTTTTATACTTTGTTCCTATGTGAAATTGTTATTTAATACTTGCCCTTGGTATTTACTTACTTCAGGTAGGCCAAGACAAGCTTTCAAAGACCAAATAGCTCGAAAAGTGAAGGATCAAGAATACTGTAATTACTAGATGTGCGTTTATAAAGAAAATAATAAATTTGAAAGAAGCGAAAGAGGTATGTACAGATCGTTACACTTGGCGATCTGTTTTCAGTTTACCCCATCGGGGACTATGTGTGAAGATATTTATTTATTTACTATACATAGTTAAATGTTCATAGCACATAGTAAAATTCAATTTACATAAGTAGGTCAGAAGGAATATAGTTCTTCAATGTTTAGTGACCAGCTAAATAGTGATCAGAGCTTCAAGCCACGAACCGATATTACCTGAATCGATAGTTGGATTAACCCTGATTGTTTGGTTCGCTTCACTAATTTACAATTTCCTGTTGCCTTGTTTAATATGAATGATAAACAATTTAATACCAATAGAATCAATCGAGTTTGAATCGAATAGAATAATACCAATTCCATCGAATAATTCGTTACATTCAGGAAACTCCTTTGAGTGAAATAAAAGCTACCGACGTGCACGTCGTGGTAAATTTAACATTTAATTTTATTGCATTCGTATCGGGGATTAGGAATAGAAAAAGACGTAGCAAAAACGGAGTAAATTCATCCATTTAATTATCAGCATACTTAACGGAGTAGACGACCTCCGTGGACGAGTGGCGTACGTATCAGTTTTCATGGTGTTGCCAGTTCTAAGTCCCCGGTTCGATCCCCGGTCGGTTTTTTTATTTTATAGAAAACGGAGTCAAAGGAGCAGGTGGCTCACGTGATGGTAAGTGATTACCACTGCCCATGGACACCCGCAATACAAGAGGCATAGCAGATGCGTTGCCGGCCTTAGAGTGCTCGCCCCCCCCTAGTATTGAAGGGGGGGGGGGTGTATGGGCCTCCGGTTACCTATGTATGTGCTGTTGTCCTTATCTATGTATGTATCGATCTGTGTATTCATCATAGATGAATGTGTTCACTATGAAGAATATGAAGATCTATGTGTTCACTATTTTTAGCCAGATTGGGCAGATAGTCAAGTGTCACGATGCTTACATAACTCTTCCGCTTATAAAATTTAATCTATAGAGATTACTAATTTTAATCATTTTCTTCCTTCAAAAATCCACTGATTTGCACAGCCCATTGTTGTTGAAGTGGTTTTGTCTTTGAAGCTAAGGGCCGAATATGTACTCGTACTGGTATGTCTGATACATCTCGATTAAAACAGCAGAACAGTGAGCAGTAGGGACTGCTCACTGTTCTGCTTTGTTTGTGTGTCTGGACCAGTAACCGTCAATCCACATGCAAAGCGTGACGGTTATAGCAAGTCTCCCTTATGCGGGAGGCCTCCCATGTACTGTACATAGGCCTAATAAGGAATTTATTGTTATTCGTCTATGTGCTAATTTACCCCAATTCGGAAACAAGTGTTCTTATATATATATATATATGATCATACAGAAAAGTGGTTAAAGTTAAAGTCACGATATGGCTGAGTGGTTGGGTGGTCAGAATTTCGAGTCGAGAGACCTGAGTTCGATCCCAGGTGGCAGGCTCGTACGAATGGGTTTTTCAAAACCTATTTTATTATTTGTTTATTTGTATAATGTGGGTATACAGGTTGACACAGTAACATTGCATAAGATCTCATCACATTGACCATTTCTGGCGTACAAAATTTTATAATTAAATATTGATATATATTCGAAAATGAAATTGTTATTGGATTCAGGCAAACAATAAAAAAAGTAAAACAATTAAAATAAACATTGTACAATAATCATATTAAGAAATTTGTTATGTTCTGAATTTAGACTGAATCCATTATACAAATTTAAAGAAGACTTTTAGTAATTTTAGTATTCAGTAATTGTCAAATAGTAGTCTTAATGTTAACGTTCATCAAATAATTTTTATTGAGTAAAACATCTTATCAATTAACCATTTTTAGAACATTTTTAAATCTTTTCTTATTATGCGACTTAATTTCATTAGGCAATGCATTATATATCTTTACGCATACTGCGTAGCAATTGTTGAGAAACAATTTTGTTTTGGGTATTTTGTTAAGAATAAGTTTATTTTGGTTTCTAAAATATTTTGAATGGTTAACATCTGCTAAAGTTAGAAAAATATCAGGATTATATCTTACAAATTTGGCTACTTCAAAATATATATACAGGGAAGTGTCATGACTTTAAGTTTTTAAAATGCGGTTTGCATGATTCATAAAATGGTATATTACACATTGCACGAACACACTTTTTTGTGCAAGGAAAGCCCTATTTATGTGTGAAGAGTTTCCAAATTAAAATTCCGTAGTTAAGTATTGAATAAATATATCCATAGTATGCTTTGAGCGCAGTATCCATAGAAGATACTTTAGCTAGCCTGCGCAGGACGTATACAAATCGATTAATTTTTTACAAATTTTATCTACATGTGATTTCCAGGTACAATTTCTATCGATTTGAATTCCGAGAAAAGATGTTTCTTCAACCATGTGTATTGTTTGTGCATTGTACTGGATATTCATTATTTTTTCGTGTCCATGTTTATTTCTATTAATAAAATGAATGAATTTAGTTTTGCTAATGTTAATGTCAAGATTATTAAGTTCTAGCCAATTTATTATCAATTTTATAGTATTGTTCATGTCATTTTGTAATAAATTAGTGTCACAATTATTATTAGAATTTACCAAAACTGAAATATCATCAGCATATAATGTCATATTTTTTTTTGTTACGTCAGGAAGATCATTAATATAAAATAGAAATAGAAGTGGCCCAAGTATGCTACCTTGTGGTACACCAAATCTATTATACATGCATTTTGATTCATAATTTACGATTTCATTGTATGCATTAAGATTTTCAACTATTACGCTTTGCTTTCGGTCACTTAAATATGATTGAATCCAGCGCAATGCTTGGCCTCTAATTCCTAAATCCTCTAGTTTTTGCAGTAGTATCTGATGTGATACATAGTCAAAAGCTTTAGTCATATCAAAGAATGTCACAGTAGTTAATTTTTTTGAATCTAAACTATCAATTATCATACAAATAAGATTAAATAAAGCATGTGTCGTAGATTTATTGCAACGAAAACCATATTGCTCCTTCTTCAATATACTAAACCTTGAAGAAAACTCATTTATTCTTTTATGCATAGCTTTTTCGAACAGCTTAGAGAAAATCGACACTAATGTTATTGGTCGATAATTACTTACTAGTTGTTTATTGTCTTTTTTATATAGAGGCTTAACGATTGCAAATTTAAGGCGATCAGGGAAGTGTCCATTGTCAAAAGAAAGGTTGATTAAATATGTCAAAGTTGATATAATGTCTCTACTACAATGTTTTAACACTTTAGTTGAAATTCCATCGTATCCGACAGAATTTGTGTCATTATGACTTTATCATTTGCATAATTTCATTTTGTCCGTATGGTTTCAGGAAAATGCTATTCACTATCGTATTTTTGTTAGTATTGCAGCATTTGTTCGTCTTTTTTTATTACTAACGTTTATAAAATATTCATTAAAAGCGTTTGCTATTTTTGTTGGACTATTCGTTTCAGTTCCATTAACTTTCAACTTTGTAATGAATTCTTTTGTTTTAGATCATTTGATTCACTTTTAATAAGATTCCACGCTGCTTTAGACTTATTTTTAGAGCGAATTATATGACGGCTATTAACATTTTTTCTGAAGTATGTATACATTTTCTTAGCAGTTTGTTATATTTTTGTATTTCAATTTATTTGCTTCTGATTTATTCTTATAATATTTAATTTGTAAATAACGTTTTGTTTTGCAACTAGTCTTTATACCTTTCGTAAGCCATTTAGGTTGTCGAGTAAAGTTTGTAACTTTTATACGCTCAGCCGGAAAGCATAAGTTATAGAATAGTAAAAACAAGTCATAGAAATGATTAAAGGCTTTATTAATATTGCTTTCTTTATAGACGTCCAAGAATTTTAGGCTTTGTAAGCAATGTCGAAATTTTAAGATATTCTCTTTGCAGTAATCTCTTCTGAATACAAAATAATGTGTTAAAGGAGTGCGTGTTGTTTCTATGGGTAGTTTTAGAAACTGAGCCGTGTTATGATCGGAGAGTGCCAAATTTAGTAGTTCACCATATGCATTAGGAATGTTACTTATTATATGATCTATGCATGAGTTAAAACGAGTGGATTTATTAATGTGCATTATAAAGTTATAACTAATTACTAAGTCAAGCAATTTAGTTGTGTTAGGACAATTGTTATTCGTGTTAATATTGAGGTCTCCCGCTAAGATTATTTTGTATTTCTTATTTTTTGTTACTATATACAGTAAATTTTCTAATTTATGGAAAAACTATTAATATTAGATTTTGGGGTCCTATATATACAGATTATAATTAAATTATGGTACGATAATTCAATACCACAACACTCAAAAACCTCATCAGAACTTAATTTTAGAATAGTATCAAGAGTTATATAATGTAATTTTTTTGTTAGGATACAAACGCCACCTCTATTTTGGATTTTTTCTACAGTATATCGCCGCTAAATTATAATTGTGTATCTTTACATTTTTTCACAGCCTGTGCGAATAAAAGTTTCAGATATACATATAACATCAGGTTTGTATTGTTCCAGTACTTCTTCTAAAATACATTTTTATGAAGTAAGCTTGCAATATTTTGGTGCATAAGTGTAAAAATGGACTATCAATTTTATTTAACACGAAAAAATTAGTTTTAGGTATTTTTGGAAAGAAAGTAGTTAGCTTGGTTTGAATTTTTTTCTTTCTGGTGAAAAGAAGGTTTTTTTTTGAACTGTTGAAAAATAGTGAGTTATTTTATTTTGTATAATCTTAGAATTTTATTACCTGTTTTATTATTTATAACGTCAGTTTCAGTATTATATTTTTCCTGTATATATCTCCTTGAATTGCTCCACGTTTCATAAATTGTAAGAACTTTGAATCATAGTAAAGTTGATCTAAAATTAAATTAATTTTTTGACATAGTCCAGACATTGGTTCAAATGAGTTATAATTATCTATAAAGTAACAATTGCTAGAGTATTGCTTACATATATATTTCAACATATTATTTAATTTACTTTCTCTTAAGAAGTTATTTTTTTTAATTCCTAGTACTAGTACAATGCACTGCTGAGTTAGAATTTTAAGTGCTTGGTTTAATTCAGTCATAATTTTATATGGATTTTTATCATGTTCTCCGGCACTTAGTATCAAACAGTCTCTCGAGGTAAAATTGTTTCCATTACACGTCTTTAGGATTTCTTCCGTGTCAGCTTCCGGCTTAATAAAAGACATGATTTGGTATTTTTCGTACGTAGTGTTCGTTCTAGACTTTATTAATTTATGTGATAACCCAATACATTGACGCCCACCGGTTATATAAATAGTTTTTTTGTCTTGAAGTGGTAATTTTTGTCTTGAAATGTACAAATTACATCGTTGGTTTGGGCATAAAGGCGGCGACGGGCTCACCACCTGTCACGTTGTCCTGAAATTATTTTCGGGGAAGGTGGGTCGAAGGGACTTAATTGTTTAAACTAGACCTCTGTCTGGCGTCTAAGAGAAAAGCTTTCACAACATCAATGGCTACCGATAGATGGCGAGACAACCATCTCGAAACAAATACGAGTACAACAAAAGCAGACAAGAGAAATGCAGCAGCATCTAAATCACAAGATGTGACAATCAGCTTGCCGAGAATTTTTTTTTGCCGAGAAATTATGGCAAACACTCCCACGGGAGAGCCCTATGTCTAGAAGTGGTTTGTTACAGGTCGTTACATATGTGTGCACGTATGTCTCATTACCAAATCACACAAATCAAACTGTCTATCTGAAAACAAAAAAATATAATAAAATATCTTCACGCTATTCCCAATACAGGGGTACACAGAGGTCTAGTCTAAACAATTAAGTCCCTTCGACCCACCTTCCACCGAAGATATTTTCGGGACAACGTGACAGGTGGTGAGCCCGTCGCCGTCTTTGTGTCCAGGCCAACGATATAGTTCGTACATAAGTTTTTGAAAACTCATTAGTACGAGCCACCTGTGGATCGAACTCGGGTCTCTTGCCTCAAAATTTCGACCACCCAACCACTCGCCTATCGTGTCGTAATTGCAATCATTCTGTGTTTATCGATCACGCTCATAAACTAACAAAATCTATTAACAGATTTTTCTTTCTAAAAATGTTTCGAATGAAGATAAAAGTCCCCTTAATAGGCTTGTCTTTTTCTGCGTAGGCATTTTGATAGCATTATTAAATCTCCTAAAGTGGTGATATCAGCGCGGCCGGAGATAGCGCCTTTACTTGAGGGCGACAGTATTTTATATTTAATGGCCCGGCGTTAAACTTGTCCGAGTTGTATTAACTTACACTATACCTTGGAAATAAGGAAACACATACAATAAGGAGCTGACTTTTAAGCCATCATTAAACTTATCCAAATACTGTAATAATGTGTTAATATGTTAATGTTGCAATTTACCATTGTTTTTAATGTTTCCTCTTTAATAAGTGTGTTTATTAAAAAAAATATCTTCACGGGATTCACGATACTGAGTATCGGATAGACAGAGATCTAGAAAATTAAGTCCTTTCGAACCACCTTTCGCGAAAGATATATTTTGGGACAACGTGAGAGGTGGTAAGCCAGTCCCCGTCTTTATGTCCAAGACAACTATATAAATCGTACATGAGCTTTGAAAAAACTCATTGGTTAACCTCTAAGCCTGCCACTCGGATCAAACTCACCGAGCAACCACTACTCAGCTATCGTGACGTATGTATATGATTATGGAATTAACAAAAGGTTAAAAATTATTAGTAATCTATGCATGTATGTATAAATAATAACCACGATCCACGAGGAGACTCGCATTCAATCCCCAGAAGGAAGGCTCGTACTAATAAGTTTTTTCGAAGCGGCGATTTATATGGATGATTTAGACACTAAAATGTCGTCAGGCTCACCATCCGTCACGTAGCCGCAAAGCATTTCAGGTGGAATTTAGGTCAAAAGTTGACAATTGTAAGACGATAAAAAATGTTTTATTTTTAAAAATGTTTTACGCTCGTTTTATATACATAAAGCTATATAAAATATAAATTTGAACATTATTCAATTTGAGCAGAACAAACTCTCCGTGCTAGTAATTTTCGTCGTTTTCTGCGACGACGCGCTACCTTTCTCATTTTCTTTTCATCAAGACATCTTTACGCCCGGGGGACATGGTCCTTAGTTTTCTTAACATCTTTTACCCAAACCCGTTTTTAGTTTCAATTTGAAACTTCAAAAATATGACACTTTATTTTCATTTTATATAATTAAATATAATTTATTTGGAGTGAAATATAAGCCTGTCGCTGTCTTTATGTTCAATCTAACGACATAAGCCGTGACAAAACCCATTGGCACGAGCCTGCCACCTGAAGATCGAATTAGGGTCTCTTGTCGAATTCTCATCACCCAACCAATCGGCTATCGTGCTTAAAGAATTTTATTAATTTTAATATATATTATGAAGGAAAAATGTATATTTGCTAAAATGCGAATCGGTAAATTTTATTTCGTTTTCGAGTATATCCACAGAAGGCATATTTTCCTTACATAAAACGGCAATAAAGCCCTGAAGCCCCGTGCTGTATTGCTAGCTCCGGGACAATTTGTAAAGCTATTAGCAATGGAAACAGGCATAGAGTGTCGCCAAACAGCCGCTTTTGCCCACGGACAGTCCGGGAAACGGCGCAGAATTAACTTCTTCTTGGTAACTAGATAATTTAACACGCTTTTATAAGCTTAGTATGAATATATGTATGTATGTGAGTGTGTTTTATTATAGGCATGAATATTTTAATGTGATTTTCAATCCTTCAAAACGTCGCATTGAACTGAAACTTCGAACTCTTATCAAAAAACGATGAGTACTATAATTCGATTAAATATTAACAAATTTATTATTGTGAATAATAAAATGCTTTTGTTGTTAGCTGAACTTGCAAGTAGAAAACAAATAATAGTTTAATTACTTACAAAAACAAGCTTTTGTAACTCATATTTTAATGCTTTTATTACCATTAAATAAATAATAATTCCATTGGAAAAAAGCGTACGGTAAGCTTGTTGCATGTTTTTATTTTTAAGTTTTTGTCTGCTATTATTTATTTCTCGATTTTGTTAAATATCAATGCTCTCTTGTTCAAGGTAATTTCGTGAAAGCACCTATTATTATTTTTTTATATTTTAATCTTATATTTTTTACCTATTGACAATATTCTTTCTACAAAAGCTTCTTAAAAACGTTCGTCATCTTGTTTATTTTTAGTTCATTAATAGACTCTGGCATTATTTTACGGAAGCCTATTATTTTAATGTTCTTTATAGTAACAGAACGTACAGTATACATACGCAATATTTATAACTCCCTGTAAAAGCCCACTATAGAACCGAAGACTTCTCTCTTCTCTTTTCTCGGTTTGCCGCAATCGCCACGCTGGGAAATCTTTCGCTTAAACTAAGATTTAGATTGGGTTAGACTCTAATATTATACTCTAGTATTTAATAGCTTATCCGCTGCTGCTCGGTGGTTTGCTAAATATTGATATTGTATTTTTTTATTCGATAAATCTATCCGTATCTGTAGGTTCGCTAAATTTTCTTCCAGTATAACGAGATGTTTATCTCACCATCTGTCGGAAGTATTGCATTTTAAAGTCTGTTTAATTGAGTCGCCTCTTACGACACCCACGGGAAGCAAAGGGTTGTTTTCCAGTACAACGATACAACATTTAATTTTAGATAGCGAATATTACATTAATTTAAGCACGTGTTTCTACTCTAAGAAGAGTTGATTACATTCTACATTGCCCATTTAATGTAATAACAACACTTCAGGCGCCCACAAATACGTTTCCGTGGCGCATAATTACTGACATTAATTTCTACAATACGCGTGGGAATTCGCAATAGTTCTACACTTCTTCTATAATATTTTGTTATTGTTATTACAACTGCTAAATACGTCACGATAGCCGAGCGGTTGGGTGATCGGAATTCGAGTTAAGAGACCCTAGTTTGATTACTAGACGGCGATGCGTTCTTTCAAAATTTCTAACTCACATCTAACTCAATCAAGGTCTCTCTTCTCAATCAAATACAAGTTCACTTGCCTAGAATGGCGATTTCGCAATACAGCGAAGGAACAAAAAAAAGAGAGTCAAATTATCTTCTTCAATTATTTTTATAAGAGAGAATACTAGGAATCTACAAAGGACTGCAGACTGCTTATTCGGGAACGAAATTTAGATTGATCGGAATTGGAATTAGGACGTTTCGTACTCTTGAATGCTATCCCATCGTCGAATTGTTTTGATATTGGGTGGTCATTAGGAGAACTACTCTCGACGGAAATTGTCCATAAATCGGTACTCTCAAAGCCAATTTGACAGCTAATTATTATGTTTAAAATTCCGAGGAATATATCACAAATGTAATATTTTTAAAGCGATAGGGTATTTCTCTCTGTTTTCCCTTTGTTGTTAAATGCAAATATCCTTATTGCGGACTCTATTGAGACTAAGTTCGTGTGTAACGACAAAAATCGCTAGCCTATATTAACGCATTCACATTAACTTTATCGGAATTGTTTTCAAAACTATGGTAATTAGTTATAATTGTATATAGATTGGTAATGGATAAAAATTAGCATTGGATTGTGTATGGCTGCCATCACCCTCCTTAATTAATCAAAGCGCTAAATAATCTTCAAAATATTACTTACTAACGATACTATACATTTAACATCTATTAGAAAAAAAAATCTCGATAGCCGAGTTTTAGAGTGGTCCGAATTTCAAGTCGAGAGACCGTGAGTTCGTTCCCCAGGTGCCAGGCTCGTACCAATGAGTTTTTTTAAAAACTTATGTACGAATTATATCGTTGGCTTGTACATTAAGACGGCGACGGTCTCACCTCCTATCACGTTGTCCCAAAAATGTCTTCAGTGGAAGATGTGTGAAGGTCAGTGAAGGTGGTCGTAACGACTTAATTGTACCCCCGGATTGAAAATGGCGTGAAGATATTTTTACTAACATCTGTTGAGGCATTTACAATTATATTAGAATTATATTCTGAATGTACTTCCAATTCGACTATGTCATAGAACGTTCATTTGAATAATTCACCAACTGGCAGATTCGCCTGTACAATTTCAAATTAACCGCACAACAGTCACACTCATAAAGTGAGTTTTGCGAAAGGCCTGTTTAGTTATAACCGCATCCAGCGACTACACAGCGGCCATAGTTTATTTCCTTATGCAGCGCTCGAATCGTGTTAGGTAACATAATTACGTTTTGAGGGTCATATATACATACAAAATTACAGTAGAATTAGTTATTTTAAATATTTTATTTCTTTTATTAAAAAAATACAAAAAAAAGGATACCCACGCAGCTTTTTTCCCTGTTTCTTCTCAGTTAGAGGAACATCATTCAGGGCAACAGGAGTTGATATAAAATATCAACTTCCATTACTAGTCCAATACCAATATTCGGGTTGATTTAATAACATTTTTTTTGTCGTTTAAATAGCAGTTTTCTGTGTTTAAAAAACCAAAATTTATTTACAATTACAATCAACTTTACTACAATCATTCCTAACACCTCCCCTTTGGAATATAAAATATTTTCTCTATATCCAAAAAGTTGTATACAACAACGAGCTATGGCAAAATATTATTTAAAATATTCTTAAATAATAATTGTATTTAAGAATAATCGAACACTAGAAACTGTTTGCTGACTGGTAACGGTGCGGTGAGTAATAATATGACAACCCTTTTTATTTTAGAGAGTGTCGTAAGAGGTGACTCAGGCCCTGAAACTGCAACTGACTACGGACAGATGGCGAGATAACCGATCTAGAGAAATACCAGAGAAAACTACAGCAAAACGGTGACGGGCAAAAACTAAGGTACAAGATCTAGTAGTCCGATCGTCAAGCCGTTCGCCAAAACTACGAAAAACATTCCCTTACGAGAGACCTATTCTGCAACGAACTCTTTAGTTTTTTAATGCAATGCAATGCCTAACATTACTAGTATCCCAGTTAACCACTCCAACTAAGCTGCAGTGTTTGTGTCTAGAGTGGTCTACGTCATTAGTCGAATACCGAAATACGTTAACAGAGAGTTGCATGCGTATATGTACGTATATGTTATGTAAGACCTTAACTTACGCGTTTATTGGCGTAATAATTACTAAGAAAAATTCCTAATAAGATAGGTTTCAAAAGGTCGCTACGTGAACACTTTTTTAGATGTCAATCAATATAATAACTATGTGCAATGGGTCAAAACGGTTATTTCATATATTTCTTATTACTGTTTTTGTGTATATACGTATGTATATGTATTTTTTATGTATGTATATGTTCATTATTATAATATTATTTATATATTTAGTTATTATTCAGATATTATTTTATCCATGTTTATGCAGTTTTTGCACCAATAATTTAATTTATTCAGTACCAAGTTAAGCACCTAAACATGTTTTCTAGCGCCTCGGGTTGACTGGGAGAGAATGTCGATACGGCATTAAGTTCGCCCTTTGTTATCCTTATTTTTAAGGTGTCAATTTTTTGTATTGTATTATGAAATATGTGAAGATTCACTCATTTCCCAATACAGGAGTAGCCAGAGGTAGTCCTATCGACCCACATTTCACCAAAGCCTATTACTACGTGACAGGGACGGTAAGTCTGGTGCCGTTTTTAGGTCGTACATATGTAAGTTTTAAAAAACGTCATTGGTACAAGCATAACTTCAGTAGATCGAACTAGGGTCTCTTGACTAGAAATCGGTTTACGCAACCACTCGGCCTTCGTGACTATACAGACTGTCAATTTCACACAATTTTTAATCTCTATTAAACAAATGATTTCGATTTGTTAAGCCCGGACACCCATACCCCTCGTAAGGGCAGCATTTGCACCTAGATTAGATTAAATAATCCCGCGGCATTTCTAGATAACTTACGGTTGACGTCAGTAGCAGCCGTTGGTAGTGAATTAATCTTCCATCCTTCAGTTGCTTATATTATTCTCTCGGCTTATAGAGGCCTCTTTTAGAAATAAAAAAAAACAATAGTAGAAAGAGAAGAAATAGAATACAATGGTAGAAAGAGATGTAGACAATTAAGTCCTTTTCGTCCACATTTCCCCGAAACATTTTTTTGGGACAAAACGAAAGGTGGTAAGCCTGTCACCATCTTTATGATTAAACCAAGGATATAAATCGTACCTAAGTTTATGAAAACCCCTTAGTACGAGCCTACCACCTGAATCGAAATCGGCTATCGTGACTCTTTTAAAATAGTTGTGATATTTCACCAAGTAGTCAATTTTCTACATGTTCCCTTATCAGTAATAGCTTTGATGAAACGGTCTGATAATAAGCAATTGTTAATAAGGATTTCGGATTACGCAAGCGGAACACGTTCGCGGTATTGAGCGCGCACAGTATCCGCTTTTACGATTCGGCGCTCACGACGTGACGCTTGATTGAGAAATAGTTCCCGGCTTTGATCAGTTATCGACTTTACAGACGTCAATTTAGAAACTACTTTCGGTTGATTGGGTTTAAAATTGAATATATGAAGGCCGAATAGGAACTTATATGGCTTTTAAATTGAATTTTGAAATTTATGAAACAGCAGAAATTTCTTTTTTAAAGGAATAAATGAAATAAATATATTCTCGCAATTCCCAATACAGGGGTAGACAGAGGTCTAGTCTAGACAATTAAGTACCCTTCGTACCACCTTCCACCGAAGATATTTTCGGGACAAAGTGACAGGTGGTGAGCCCGTCGCCGTCTTTATGTCCAAGCCGACGATAGAATTCGTACATTAGTTTTTGAAAAACCCATTGGTACGAGCCTGTCCCTTGGGGATCGAACTCGGGTCTCGGCTATCGTGACTGTAATACATTCTTACGCCTTTACCATATAGAAAAATCAAATATAAATTAAGGTATTGATGCACAGATTTGTCAACAATCATAGTAGACAGCCAGAGGTTTATACAATTTAGTCCTTACAACTTAATTATCATCTAATCTTATTTTAGGAAAACGTGACAGGTAGTGAGCGTGTAGCCGCCTTTATGTACAAGCCAACGATACAAATCGTACATTACTTTTCCCGCTTAAATTAGTTAAATCACAGTAAACCTAGGTGTGAATATTTAACTTGAATTTCAGGGAGAGCAGTAGCTGAAAGGTTCTCTAGTCATATTTTAATTTAGTTTATATCGGTTGAAATAGTCTTCTTTTTCCTTAATAGCCTGCACGCGATGCACACTACTGTATAAAGATAATTCTTAGGTATTGATTGATTACGAGAAATCTTATCGAACTTTGTTAACACTAAACAATTCTCTGTTAAGGTTTGAAAGAACTCCCAAACCTTAGGTTAGGTTTTCTACACTGATCCATCCAGGAATCGAACCTGGAACTTTAGAGCTTGCGACACCCTTATTCTAGCGAGTACGACTGGTCCACTGAACTTCGAAATAGAAAATAAATAATTTGCCAAAAGCTTTGGAGACAGGATGTGTCACGTTCCTTCTGGTCAGAGTAACAGAAAAATAAATGTAAAAAAGTAAAAGCTAAATAATCACGTTTAAGGGCTTAGTGTTGGCTTCAATTAGAGAAAAGAATTGTTTTGTCTCTTAAATGAAGGGATGAAATCAGAGCTCGGAAAGGACGTAGCTCTCCGGCGGATATTAATTCGCTCTCCGGAGCTACGAGGAGCCACTAGCAAATAATGACATCCGGAGTAACCACTCATCTCAGTTGGGTTGTTTTCTCTACATTTCTCTTTCACTTATACGAAACAATAAAGTATTTGGGTACGAGTATTTTGGCGCGGAAAATATTGGGTAACTTTTCTAAAGCGTTTTTAAAAAGCTATCAAATTAAACTGGTACTAATTTGATAGTTATTTTAAAAGTAAAACTAAACAATTTTTTGTTTTTGATGTTCTTTTCGCTCTTTGATGTAATAGGTACAAGGTCAAATTTGAGAGTAAAGTTTTTGATTTTTTTTACTTATTTCATATATCAGATTTTTGTTAATGAAGAGTTAATAGTCTCGGAAACAATAAGGTTACGTAAGAATATATCACCACGTCTCTTCCGTTAGGTGTCGTAATAGGCGGCTAAGGAAAATCCTTGCAAATACAGTCGCTACCGACACATGACGAGATAAATCTCGAAATTCACCGGATCCGTGACGACCGGACTTACAAGACTGATGCTGACTGTGCTGATATTGCGATCGCCAATCTGCCTGCCCAGCTCGGCGATTATAGCAAAAGCTATTATATCTATCACTATTACTGTTCAATCATGTTACTCCTCATAATCTATTTAGATATGCTTGGTCACCCAGATTCTACTTTAAAAAAAAAAGACGTAACAAACCCTGTTATGAACGTGAAAAACCTCGCTGTATTAGATACAATAAAAAGTTTCCGTACTACACAAGTTTCACGATCCGTGTCATAATGTTAGAGTGACGTGCTCGGAATACAGCACTAAATAAAAGTACAATGTCCAGTTGATTTATGGGAGAGACTCCAGGCTCGTAATACTCATATCGATTGTACTGGATAACGTGAGAAAAGAAACAACTGAATGTTTTACTAAAAATAAAAACATTTGTAGCGTATCTGTTAAAGTTCACTGCAGGACATAGGCCTCTTTCGTAGGGGAAGTTTTCTCATAATTGCCACACTTGGTTAGCGGATTCGGGATGTGTCTTTTTATGATTTGAGATGGTTATCCCTGCGTAAGTCGCTAGCTAATAGCCTTATCTTGGCTTCTCCCTGAGTCACCAATTACGACACCCACAGGAAGAAAGCGAGCGGTATATTGGTACATATTTAAATTATTTACTATAAATTCATATCACTTGAATTTAAATTTAATGTCTATAGGCTATTGTTAATCTCAATCAAACTTCTAAAACCAATTCATTGAGGAATATTTCCATAACGATACAGGATTGCCTGTTTCGATGTTCGATTATTCGATGATTTCTTTCAGTTTTTTCAAATTTTATTTCTCTCAAATAACTATTTAGTTTGTTAAAGTTTTTGAGTTTTACGCGATTAACGTCCCCTTATCTTCTATTAATAAATGTCATCCCTTACCTAAGAGCCATTTTGGAACCAGTAAAACTATACATTCAAATTGTACAAGATTGAAGATCGAAAGACACAGGCCTTCATGAACACATAGCAACTTGACACTAGCAGATGAATTCGAATTATTCCTACTAATGAAACAATCAAAGCTAATCAATGCGTACTGACGGTGCTCGTCCGTACGTTTGTGGCTTGTCGGACTGATTGCTATCGACCGCGATGTACAAACACACGTAATATGTACGGAAATTAGCAATCATGTGCGATAACTGGGCGTTGAATGAGCAGAACATAGTAAATTAATAACTGAAATGATTCATTCCTTAACATTTCATATCTTAACTTACTTAAGGCCTGTAAAAGTTCAGTGCGAGATATGGGCCTCTCCCATAATGAAACGACTTCCGTGGACGAGTGGTGTGAACATCGGTTTTCAAGGTGTCGCCATCTCAAGACTCCGGGTTCGATTCCCGGTCCCGAAAATCCACTTTTTCTACATTTTCTCGAGTCTGGGTGTTTGCGATGCCTTCGTTGTTTCTGATTCCTATACCACAAGTGCTTTAGCATCTTACATTGGGATCGGGGCAATGTATGTGATGTTGTCCCTATCTTTATATTTATTTATTTATTCATTTAAGAAGGTTTGCCATTGTCATCGCAAAGGCAGGGTAACTACCATTTAGACTATCGGATCTTTGCTAATTATCTAATCAGAATGTCCAAGAGTCGTTATGCTTTTAAGATGAAGGTTCACCTCCTAAATACATTAGTAGAATATCTATTTATGACTCAGTTTATATGTCATTATATATATATATATATATATATATATATATATATATATATATATATATATATATATATATATATATATATATATATATATATATATATATATATATATATATATATATATATATATATATATATATATATATATATATATATATATATATATATATATATATATATATATATATATATATATATATATATATATATATATATATATATATATATATATATATATATATATATATATATATATATAATAAGAGGTGAGCCCGTCGCCGTCTGCTATGTCCAAGCCAACGATGAAATTCGTACATAAGTTTTTGAAAAACTTATTGGTACTGCCACCTGGGGATCGAACTCGGGTCTCACGACTCGCAATTCCGACCACCCAACAACTCGGCTATCGTGATTATTAAATTTTATGTCATTCATTGTATTATTTAAGTGTTTCATCTATGTAAGTGTATATTTGTATGTATTTATATGTATTTTGTGTGTATGTATGTAGGTATATATATTTTATACTCATGTATTATACCAATAATTTATTTTATTTAATTGAGTCTCTATCATATTTATCTCCTTCACCTACTTCATCTCATCTCTGCATCACCCAAAGGTAGACTCGTAGAAAATGCCTTAGGCATAAAGTTCGCCTATACACTGCTTAATAGCTTTAACTTAATAGCTTTCTTTTCTTACTTCAATAATAAGATCCATCACAAAGCCTCTAGGATGGTAAAGTGGCTGGACGTGGTCTTAAGCCGCGATAGTCCTGTAGGGATTCTGGAGGCTAGTTAACTTCTCCAGAGGGGCTATCTTAGCCATTCAAAATAGTGTCCAAGGTTGCGTTCCGTATGGAGTTTTCGTGACCCAACCCAACGCTGATGGTGGATGGATGGACACACAGACTAACTCCCCACGGTGGTAACCGTGGGGAGTTTGTCAGTGGGAGTCCGATATAACCAAGATCTCCTTCAAGGTATAGATACCCAATCTATAATAGGTTTCTGCGTGTTAAAAAAGACTAGCCTAGGCAATCGGGTCGTCATCGTTTCAAATGCAGTTTTTCTAATCGTAAAGATGATTGCCACTTTCCTTTCAACTACTCTGAAACGTATTACTCAACGACCTGCATTATAGCTTACCTCAATTAATTTGGTATCACAATGGCAAATTCATCCAATTATTCAAATCCAACCCTCCAACACTAGCGATATATCACTGCAGTTTAATTTGTACGCCCTGAAGTCTTGGGATGCTGCCAGATAACTTTTAGATACTAAAGCATTGAAACAGGATATTTATTAGTCGGGTCATTCCATGAATGAGACTAGAGTTGGTTCAATAATTGCATTTAGCAATAGAAAATAATTTTTCCTAATTACTGGTAAGAAGTTCTGTCGAAGCAGGTAACGGATGCGTTTTTATTTCTGGCAACTCAAGTAAAATATATCACTACCTTAATACTGAACAATACTGCACTGCTAGAATCCAGAAGTTAATTCGCTTGTAAACTATTTAACTTCTGTAATACTAGTTAATTTCGCAATGGTTTCTTTGGCGTGTATACTATGTTTTTACCGTGAACAATATAAAATGTGCTAGGCTTGGGTCGTGATGTTGTCGGCCTACGAATAAATCACTCTTTATCTTATTGTGAGTGTCGTAGAAGGTGGCTAACACAAAGGATTGTCATTTAGGCAAATATTTCAAATACACAAAGATATTAGTTGCATGTGTCTGGACGTGGAACCAATAGCACACAGTATGGGCTGGAGATTCCATTGTGTACGCCTTAATTAAATGTCACAGTAACTATATCTATATCAGGTTAATGTTAGAGATGTGTGAAGTAATTTCATTTTAAATGTAACCTTACTTGCTATTATAATTGCGAAGATTGTACGGATGAATTTTTGTTACTTAATCACGCTAGAACGGTTGAACGGATCTGGATGAAATTGGCTAGTAAAAAAATTTCTTTACGACATTCCGAATTCTGGGATATATAGAGCTCTAGACAATTAAGTCGTTTCAAAGAAGGCATTTTTTGGGAAGCATACACATGGTGAGCCTGTTTCCAGCGTCCCAGCCAACGATATAAATCGTACATAAGTTTCAGTAGGCTATCGTGATTATATACTATTTGATCAACTGAATTAAATGAGTTTTTAATGAGAACTACTAAATGTTTCTCTCTTACTTTCTTTCCAATGAAACAAAACAATCTTAAACGGTTTTAGTTTAGTGGATCGGTTAGAATAAAACTCGCACCGGACCGTGAAGTGAGCACGGATACTGCATTCACTATCGGAACGTGATCTGCCTCTATGATTTAATCGGCTTTTGCCAATACCCGTTCAGAAGCCATTGCTGACCGCAGTTGAAGTTGAAGATAATGATGGAAATGGAAAACTACTTTAATGTTTCCTATTTAAAACTTTTTTATCTTTACGATTTTCTCCAATAAACAATTGGGTCTAGACAATTAAGTCCTTTAGAGCCGCCTTTCGCCGAAGCTTATTTATCTTATTATTCAAGTCAATTGTACACTTGATTGACATTGATTAATAAATATTGTATATCGTCATAATAGGCATAAACTACCAATAATTTTTTCAAAAACTTATGTACGATTTACGTCGTTGGCTTGAACATAAAGACGGCGACGAGCTCACCACCTGTTGCGTTGTCCCGAAAATATCTTCGGTGGAAGGTGGGTCTAAGGGACTTAATTAAACGGTACGAGCCTGATATCTTGAGATCGAACTCGAGTCTGTTGACTCGAAATTTCGATCACCCAACCACTCGGCATCATGGCTTACAATAATTGGCTATTTAAAAATTTAAGTACATTTAAATTTATTGGTTTACTATATTGTATACATTAATTATTTACCTTTATTAAATTAACACTTTATTTAATATAAATAATAAATGATTTTCATTGAAATAATACTGCCGTATGACTTTCTGTCAATGGTGCCGGCAGTCTCACCCCTGCGGCATTTTGGGTGCAGCAACATCTGAGTCGGCTACCTTTTTGTGACCGCAATGCAATAATCTTTGTATTATTTATTTGTTCTCCTTGTTTTTATTTTTTCATTTGTGTTTTTTTGTATTGTGGTAAAGAATAAAATACTTTTCATTCTTTCTTTAACAACACTAAGTTACAAAATCAAATAACTATCAGACGTGATTGCATTTCTGAAATAGATAAATACACTCAGTACTAAATACGAAGCTCTGGATTCCACAGAAGCATTAGATGAAAAGGAAAATCTGAAGTAAGCAATCAGAATTGAACTACGTGATTCATCTATTGAAACAACTCTCTGCGTGCATCCCGTGATGCTTGTAAGCTCCTATACCAACTAGGATGGGTATAATAATAGATTAGATAAGAGATTTTTCATGATATAAGAAGCCACGATAACCTCTTTATAATCTAATCTATGATGACCTCCACGGTTGAGTTGCGTACACACCGCTTTTCAAGGTATTGTCAGCTCTGAGGTCCCGGGTTCGAGTGCTTCTGAGTTTTTGTGGTGCCTTCGTAGTTGATTCCACAACCAAATAATCATTTAGCTCCTTTGATATCAGAGCAGTTTGTGATGTTGTACCCATCTGCTTAAAAATGGTTAAATGACCGTATTACCAATGTGGAAACTGAATTCGATCCTCAGAAGGAAGAGTCACGCCAATTATTTGTATGATGGCTTCGATATTAAAAAACCAACGGTAGGCTTTCTACATACTTGTCTAACCTCAAAATAAATTTGAAGAAATGTGGGTCGAATATAATATGGGTTGATACGAAGTTGTTACTAAGTAATATTTTTTTTGATTTTTTGATTGATTGTAATTATTACTAAGCAATAATTACAATCTTCATTAAAGAGTGGCGCACACACCGGTTTTCATGTTGTCACCAGCTCTGAGTTGTCGGATTCGATTCCGGTCGGATCAATATTATACAATGTATAATAATAAAACACTATTCCTACATTTTCTCAAGTATGGGTCATTTGTGCTACCTTTACACCTTTTAATATTAACTTTCGCGCTATGTATTATATTGCCCTTTAATTCCATAACACAAGTGCTTAAACTACCTACTTCGGGATCAGAGAAATATTTGTGATAATATCTTTATTTATGTCTTCTATGTATTTATTTATTTAAATATTTCTACAATTCACGATAACCGAGTGGCTGGGTGGTCGGAATTCGAAATTCCGTCCGAATTCGAAGTTCGTAAATTCCTCCCTTAAGATAGAGCACCTATGTATTATAAAGTATATTAACAAGTGCGTTAGTAACTACTTCAGACCCCACCGACCTCAGACTCTTCGCACATAGTTAGTTCCATGCCTTATTTAGTTTCCACGTTGTTAAGTAATCGAGTTCGTTATTCGGTCTATTTGAAAAGTAACCGCGCGAGTTTTTATCGATTTTTAACGAATGAAGTCTGATACTCGTTGAAAACGTAACGAGCTGTTAAAACGTATGAATAGTGTTTGTAAAGTAATAACTATAGTATACATGGTCGTCCATACTGGGTAGGCAGAGGTCTAAATATGAAATGAAGGGACAACGTGACTGGTGGTGAGTCCACTACCAGTGAAAGGAAGGTCCACCAAGGGAATTTTTCGTAATTCTATTGAGGTTGAATATGAAGGAAAAAGAATTACTAAAAAAATGTACAGCATGAAAATGAAAAATAAGTGGGGTTGAAACAACTTATTTAACTTTAGAAAAACATGTGGCCGAATCTTTCGAATTCACTTCGTCTATTAAGAAATCTATAAAACAGATACACGACACAGGAATATGAGGACTAATTTTGGAGTAAGAAAATAATATCAAGTTCTTTCGGACAAACTAAAAAATGTTCCACATTTGAAAGTGTCGGTCTGTGAATAATTCCGAGGCAATTATTCAATAACGATATTATAGTAACTCTCATTATACATTGTATGTCAATAAAGACGAGTGCTTGGGTGCTCGGAGTTCAAGTGTTAGTTTGCGGTAATTCATAATTATACAGATGTTATTGTAAAATTATATTTCACAATCCCGCATGTAAAAACAAATGGCATTTACTACCTGGTCCGAAGAAAAGAACAGCATGCAAAGATGTTCCACCGTAGAGTTAAAGGCACATAAATACATAGATAAGGATTACATCACATCCATTTTTTTGATCCCAAATAAGTAGCCGCAGGACTTGTATAATTTATACTTGCGATTGTTTTAACTTGGTGAAATTGCATTGCATTAAAATTCATTGTTGAATACTTGTACACAATCCACTTTATTTCATTATTTATTAAACTCTGTGACAATACCCTGAATATGCCGTAAGGCGAAACCGGTTGGTTAATTAATAAATAATTAAATAAAGTGAATTGTGTACAAGTATTGAACAATGAATTTTAACAGTGCGAGCACATTGAGCGCAAGTCATAACTGTAGGTGATGGCTGTAGGTGATCGAGTCTTGAGCGCGTCTCGTTTGGCAATACTTTATTCAAAAGCCATCAACTCTTCAGTTTAGTCAAACTAAGCAAATTTAATAAAAATGTCTCGAAATTTTTTAAAATAGGAACGTTTTCATAAAGTAAAAGCGTTATTTTTCTCTATAGTAGCTAACTTTGCTTTGACACGGTGTCTGTGAAAGGCAATCTCTAACAAAGCTCCACAACACAAAGTAATTTAGGAACTTGTCAACATCATTACGTTGCTCCCGAAGGTAGACGTAACGGATATTGTACGTGTCATACCCTAGTCAATCACGTGTCACAGTATAATTGTAAAGAGAGTTGATGACGTGAATTGACGTGAATTACGTGACTCAAGCTACTTTGCCTGTTAGATCTGGAGGTATCGGTATAAGAGAGGTTTCAAATATTGCGCTGCCGGCTTTCCTTGCCTCCGTACACAGTGTTCATGATTTGTCACGTAAAATTCTTAAGAATGATTTGGACTTGACCTTTGCTAACGAGGCAAGAGAAGCATGGTTACGTCTCTGTCCCGGCGAGGATATTCCACTGGAACCTAACTCACAAAAACGGTGGGATAACCCGTTGGTTCAGAATGTGCAGAAATGCTTACTGAACAATTTTCACTGTGACAGAGACCGCGCTCGCTTTCTAGGTGTTTCGACAAAGGAATCCAGTTACTGGCTACATGCTTTACCATCAAGTAACCTTGGTACATTACTAGATAACGAAAGTTTACGTATAGCTGTAGGAATACGATTGGGAGCATCGATTTGTCAACCACATCGATGTCCTTGTGGCAGCGACGTCGACGAGTTAGGCCTCCACGGACTTTCATGCCAAAAAAAGTGCCGGCAGACTATCTCGTCACGGTTCCTTGAATGAGGTCATCCGAAGGGCTCTTGTTTCCATAAATATTCCATCGGTTTTAGAGCCTTGTGGAATATTTAGGAGGATGGTAAGAGACCCGACGGCTTGACTTTAGTCCCTTGGGAGAGAGGCAAAGTTTTGTGTGGGACGCAACTTGCGTCGATACATTAGCGGCCTCTCATATCAAGAGTACTTCGATAAGGGCCGGGGCGGCATCAGAGGCAGCTGAATCGGGTAAATGGTGTAAATATGAGTCTTTGAAAGGAGACTATATATTTGTTCCATTTGCCGTAGAGACAATCGGTCCGTGGGGTCCCCGCGCGATGCAGTTTCTAAAGGAATTGTATCCGCGACTTATCGTTGCCGCTGGTGACAAGAGGGCTGGTTCTTTTCTCGCTCATCGGTTAAGTCTAGCCATTCAACGTGGAAATGCAGCCAGCGTTCTTGGTACCATGCCACGAGGAGTAGGGCTCTACGATTATAATAGTTTTTAGTTAATAAGTATTGTAAATATTAACATAATTTTTTCTGTATGTGAATTTGTATTTAAAGTATTGATTTTTGATGTCATCATACGTGTATGGTATGTAGGGTTGCATTGGTTTCTAGTTATAGATGTAATATAAATAATAATAATAATATAATAAAATGAAAAAAAAAAAAAAAACATGATGGTAAATAACAAAAAATATATAGGGAGCAGGCGTTGGACGCGGCAGCCGAGCGCGGGATGCAACACGACCATCCAGCAACACCCTGGATCCATCATTCTTACAAGCTGGCTCGGTGTCAGCATGGTCCTCTGGAACCCAGCAATTGGCAGGTGGAGTGCGCCGCCTACAATCGACGAAGATCTAGACAGAGCGGTGACGAGTAACAGTGTTTACGGTGCGAGATGTGATGCAATCGCCAATTCGCATGCCAAGCGTAGGGATTACAGAAAATCTTCCGTAAGAAACAGGCGTGTCTTGCTGTGAATTTTTATCAGCCGTCAAGTAAGTAAATTGCTTCATTGCGGTTGGTATATATTTGTATATATCTAACTTTAGTATCGAATAGACACCGACTGTAAATTTTTTTCAAACATGTAACCTTTAGCCCTAGATTCAGTAGATGTGTTGTGAGCATGAACTACATATAATACGTGTTTATGTCGCACAGTGCAGTCAATTTTGAGATCGATGATGGAGTACAGAATAGCAATTATTGTATTTTCTGCTGGTACTAGTGAAAGGAATTGAGCGATTTCAAATACTAGGTTAGTTAAAGGTGGCACAAACGGCTAGACTATTTTCGAGCAATCATTTATCAAAAACACGTACTATGTTATCTTACCTTAGCCGTCGTGTCTCACTGCTGAGTTAATAGAGAGTTAACCTCTCTCTATCCTTTCCACCATTCTCTATCCTAGCCCTCCTCGCTCCAATAATTTAAGAAGGCGTCACGTTTATCTTTCCATCGCCATCTGGGTCATCCGCGTCGACCCCCGTTTTCGTCGTGCCATTTATTTGGTGCTGAGTTTTGCGCATAATGAATCTGGCATTTGACAGATATAATCAGCCCACTCCCACTTTAATTTGCTCCTGCTCGTGCCAGCCACTACACTTGGCGGTGTGGTTAGAAACTGCGGCTCATACTTGAATAAATACAATTGTTACTTAAATTTTGGACATAGACCTCTCCAATACAGGAGAGTTAGACATAACCAAAAGGCTTGAATATTGCCGTACATATCACCTGGCTTCTGCCCGTCGCCGAATTTATTACTAATTATTAAATTATTATTCTGGTAAGTCACGATAGCCGAGTGGTAGGGTGGTCGGAATTTCGAGTCAAGAGACCCGAGTTCGATCCCCAGGTGGCAGGCTCTTACCAGTGGGTTTTCCAAAAACTTATGTACGAATAATATCGTTGGCTTGGATATTGCAGTACCTGACACCTTGCATTAGGCTTCTGCCTGTCGTCGAATTTATTACTAATTAATAATTTATTAGTCTGGCATCTTTCGAGATGGCCGCCATCTATTGGTAACCAATTGATTTTTGAAAGTTAAGTAGAAAATCTAAGGGCAAATGTCAAAATACACAAGAACTATTATAGAGACTATTATAGAGAAAGCCATTCCGAAATAAATTCCAGTTAAATTTGGTCGAAAGGTCTAAATAAAATTCAAAAGTATTGGAAAAACCTACAAAACTGTTTATTTCCGAATATAAAAATTGTTACTTTATTTTGTCATTTAAATCTTATATCTCAATTTTAAACTTATACCAATCTTTATTAGGTCCTTGGAGCTAACAATTTACGGAAATTTCAAAGCGTTACGTTGGAATCAGACGTCTATTAGAGCGCATGAAATACCGGATATTACTCGATTGCTTGTGTACTAGACGTTGAATCTTGTCAAAGATTAATAATTAATTACTTATCTTATATTATTTGCGGTCTTGAGGATGAAATAAGAAAATATTTTGTTTATTTTTTTACCTATTTACAAAATCAGCTGTAACCTGAGCATAAGAAAGTTATTCTCGAAATTTCCCAAACGGAAGTTTCGTAAAGGATTGAATAGCGCAATTTTGCGTAGTTTATACTTTATTTTTTTTATATTTTTGATTTTGTAATTTTAGGCATAACATATGAAGGATCATGAATGGATTATTAGTTTAAAATTATGCTAATACCTTTAAAGTCAGTACGTAGATATAGACATAGTGATTACATACTCTTTGCTATAGAATATATGCCAGATGGCGTCTTGTCGGATGGCGGATGGTCGCGCAATCCAATAATTGAATGATAAATTGATCTATGTATGAGTAAATAAATGTACCAAAAAGGATAAAGTTAAAACTTATAACAGAATTTGAAGGAAATATATACAAAACAACTCAAGGTAATTGAAAAACATCAGAAAAATATTACCACCGAAATGTACTTAGTATAACATAATAATAATAATAATAAGCCTTGTTTATTCCTTAATAGACATTACATTACTTGATATTTATATTCATTACAATTCGAGAAATTGAAATAAATTAAATTAAATTAAACTTTAAATTTACAAATAAAATCAACACGAATTATAAATTAAAAAAATACAAAAAAATGTAATTATTAAATATTACATGCATAACTAATCATTATTATTAAGGACCTCCCTACGGAGTAAAGGCCTCCTCCATTTTTCTCCACTTATCCCTATCCATTGCAATTTCCATCCAGTTATTTCCCGCTGTTTTTATTATTTCGTCGAGCAATCTTTCATTTGGTCTACCTCTTTTTCTCTTCCCTGATGGCCCTTTCCAAGTTAGTAGCTATTTTGTCCATCTATTACTGTTCATACGTGCAACATGGCCAGCCCATCTCCATTTTAATTTTTTCAGTGTCGTAGAGCATCTATAACTTTTGTTGTATTTCTCACATATACATTTGTCCTTTTGTATTTCAATCTTAAATTTAGAGGGTTCCGCTCCATGGCTCTTTGTGTGGTTTGTATTTTATTGCTAGTGTATCTGTTGAATATCCATGTTTGTGACGCATAAGAAAGAGAAGGTAATATACACGAGTCTAGGATTTTTTTCTTCAGTCTTACAGGAATCTTTGACTTAAGAAGTAGAGTATAAGTAGTTGAAGAAGTAAGTTAGTATATCATAACGGCCTGTAAAAGACCACTGCTGAACAAAGCTCTCTCCTGTGCAAGGGTGGCCATAATCGCTAATCCTAGCAGACGGATTGACAATCGCAGTACCAGACCAGAGGTAAATTAAAATAATTGCTAGAATAAAAATTAAATAAACATGTTTGACCGAAGACTTGTTATTTTATTTTATACTTTGAAATTATTAATTTTAAATTTATAAATATGTTCATAAGTCACGATAGCCGAGTGGTTGGGTGGTCATAATTTCGAGTCAAGAGACCCGAGTTCGATCCCCAGGTGGCAGTACCAATGAGTTTTTAAAAAATATATGTACGAATTACATCGTTGGTTTGGACATAAAGACGGCGACGGGCTCACCACCTGTAACGTTGTCCCGAAAATATCTTCGGTGGAAGGTGGTTCAAAGGGACTTTATTGTCTAGACTAGACCTCTGTCTACTCCTGTATTGGGAACTGCGTAAAGATATTTAAATTTATTTATAAATATGTGCAAGTAAGAATTCATGATGTATCATAAAATTTTCTTACCTGGACGAAATAGGATTGACATGGGTATCAATTTCAAGGTTTCTCGGAATGCTGATTACGAAATTAATGTAAATTATCCCTACATTTGTACTGAGGTGATCTATCTAGAGATATATAATATAAGATACGTGTATGTGGCGGATGAGGTGCTGCAGGAAAAGTGTAGCCTACCCGCCAGGATGAATATTCGAGACCTGAGGAGGACGTTTCCTCCACCGGTGTGCCATCGGTACTTTCATATATGCTCCGACTCATAAGAACTTCAATAGCTCGATGTATGACGTTGTTGGTTTCCTGAATTGTTCGCCACTAACGAGCTTTTATTGTGCAGACAATGATGTCGCAACATGTATTTACTAGATGAACTGTTAAGCATCATCATAAGAGGTCTTTGTTTAAAAAATTTTTAATCCTTATTTAACTTTTACGTTTGTTATAATATTTCCCTTCTCAAAAAATACCTATTTTATAATTACATGTACCTAATTAATCATTAACCACTATATCAGTAAAATATATCACATTTGGTATGCCTTGATATAAAATGTACAATAAAAATCTTCCTGCCATTCCAATACTGGGGTAGAGAGAGGTCTAGGCAATTAAGCCGCTTCAACCCACCTTTACAACAAAGACGTTTATTGGAACAACGTGAAACCTGGTGAGCCTATCGCCGTATTTGTGTCCAAGCCAACGATATAAATCGTACTTAAATTTTCGAAAGAACATATTGGCACGAGTCAACGACTTTTGACTGGAACTTGACTAGAATTGCAATCACTCCACTATTGTGAAATTATACTGTTGACGTATATAATGTTGTATGATACTGTTTTTACATTACATAACTAGAATTATATAGTTAGAATTGAAAATCCTTATTAGTCGACAACAAACAAAAGGTTTCATAATGCTGCATACTGCTTTGTGAGATAGAAAATATAAAAATCATTTACCTGACACATGTCACGAAAATGTAACATAATTTATAGTTCTGTGTAACAGTAATTATCAATCTTATTTTTTTTAGTTCTAAGAGACAAAGTATTTTGACGACCTCTCTCGACGAGTGGTGGCCTCACTGGCAATCATAGAGTCGATGGCAGGCTCCTACCTATGGGTTTTTCAAAAACTTATGTTCGAATTATATCGTTGGCTTGGACATAAAGACGGCAACGGACTCACCACCAATCACGATGTCCCGAAAAAATCTTCGGTGGAAGGTGGGTCGAAGGGAGTTAATTGTCTAGAATAGACAAGTATACCCCTGTATTCTGAATTGTGTGAAGACATTTATTTTTTTATTTATACTTTTTCTACATTATCTCGGTATATTTCCAAAAAACATCTCCGTTGCTTCCGATTCCATAATATAAGTGCTTTAGCTACTTACTTTGGGATCAGAGCAATGAAAGTGATGGTGTCCCTGTGTATGTAAATATTTATTAATGTGTTTATATATATATATATATATATATATATATATATATATATATATATATATATATATATATATATATATATATATATATATATATATATATGTATATATATATATGTATATATATATATATATATATATATATATATATATATATATATATATATATATATATATATATATATATATATATATATATATATATATATATATATATATATATATATATATATATATATATATACATATATATAATGTTATGTATGGGCCTATTATACACAGTTAAATGCGTAAACCATTAATAAAGAAACCCTTGTTCACTGGATAAAATAAAAAATACTGTTCTAAAAAAATGTAACGTTCCAATAAGAATTTCATTATTATTATTTATTGTTTCGTTGATCCCGAAACAAGGTAAAAAGAGATTGGAAAGTTAATAGAATCCAATTGGTTATTTATAGGTCGCTTGAAATATTGATAAAAGCTTAAATTTTATTATCAAATATATTAAATAAAAGGCTACAAAAGCTTGAAATATTTGATGCAATATTTTGTTGTACATGAGTACTTTGTACTACTCAAATATGGTAAGAAGTTAGAAACCGTAGGAAGTTTGAACTTTTTACCATACATTGCTGCCAGAATCAAATATTAATGTTATATCTTTAAAGAAAAATTTACAATCGTTATGAAAAAATATCATGTTCATGTACTAAACATATTATTTGCATATTTATAGACACACATATGCAATGGCCTGTAAAACTCTACTGCGAGACGTAGGCCCCTTGTAGCAGAAAGGGTTTGTCACAATCGCCTCGCTTGGCAAGCGAATCGCAGCAACAGTTATCTTGCACTTTAGATGCTGCTGCCCGTCATGGGTCTGATGAATGCTTCCTTTTCCCTTAGTCGCTCTTACACCCACGAGGGTAAGGTATTATTTTCTTAAAGTCACCACACGATTTAGGACTAGTTACTTTGATTCAACTCCTTTTTTTAATCGACGATCAAGGACTGATTGCTTTGTATTCATGTGGACTAAAGATACAAAAATGGTTTTTAGATGTTGATAACTCGCGATAAGTATTAGATTACGTTATGGTGGTTGAACTAGGAGGTAAATATGATAGAACCTTATTTTATTTATCTTCACGCAAAGTCCCTGACGGGGTAGCCAAAGAGAACAGATCGCCAAGTGTCACAATCACATGTAGGTATCCAATACACTTGACCCTCCCCTCTTCGAACAATTTGTTCAAAGGTCTTCGAAAGTTAGTCTCAGTCTACGTCGACACCTTTTAGTATTAACTTTCGTGCTAGATATTTTCTTCACCATTCCTTATTCATAGTACCTTATTAGGATACAATTTATGATTTCTGACGATCTCCGTTGATGAGTCACGCAACCGGTGTTGCACCTCTCAGTCACAGACCTTAGTATGAATTCGGGACATGTCAATATAGAAAACTAATTTTACCACATTGTCTTGGGTCTAGATGTTTGTGTTAACTTCGTTGTTTTCAATCCCATTACCAAAGTGCATAAGCTACTCACCTAGTGATCAGAACAATGTATATGACGTTGTTCCTATGTACGTATTTAGAACTTGTTTTGAATTTAATTTTAGATGTAACTTATTTTAAAAATTTTATACTATGTTCTAAATTTTATACAACATCGCTGCAAATATATTTCGCGTTGAAGGATGAATTTCCTCTTTATCGGAAAATCGAAATGCCCTCGGGAGGTCTTCGCGCCGAGCTCCATTTATCTAGTCTACCAAATAATGTTGCTGTTTCATGATTGTATTAACCACTTTCAGTTTACCGATTATCCACTTAATACAAAGAAGTATATTATTCGATGTTAAAGATAAATCTTTAATATCCAATGCTTTGAAAGACAAAGTGAAAGTGACCGAGATTATAATATATCGAACAATAGAAGTAATTTCATGATAAGCCGAGTGGTTAGATGATCGGAGTTCATGTCAAAAGACCTGTGTTCGATACCCAGGTGGTAGGCTCGTAACAATGGGTTTTTCAAAAACATTTGACGTCGTTAGCTTGGACATAAAGATAGCGTCAGGCTCACTATCTGTCACGTTAGAAAAATAATACTTTCAATCAAAAGTCAAAAGGACATTACGTCTATAGCTCTGTCTACTCCAGTATTGAGAATGGCGTGAAGATAAAGATAGATATATTTTCCTATACAAAATTTCAACCTCAGTTTAATTCTCTAGATTATAGTCCCGACTATCCGATTTCCTAGTAGGTCGTGAAGTTGCCTGAGCTGAGGGTTGCGTGTTCGTTTCGAACTAGGGTATTAGTGTAAATGTATGTGAATGTTTACATTTGAATCATGGATACAGTATGTAGGAATATTCATCGAAAGCATGTTTGTCTTCGATATTAAAACTGGCCATAAGCTCCGTCCAAACGTCTGTCGGGAACCCTAAATTCTCTTGACATTTGTCTGCCCCAGTAAGGGAAATGTGTTAAAAACAGCAAGCTGTTATGATATTGATAATGACAGTGTAAAGTGACCCATCACAAAGTGAAACGGGAACGATATCCTACTTAATATTGGCATCGAACTTCGAAGGCAACGTGTGCAGGTTCGAAGATGGGTGCAAGGTTTCTGGCTACCTCATTTACATGTATTGCTATTATTTTACGCTGGTGTAACTATTGGAGAAAAGCTTAGTAGTAATATGGATGTAGACCCTCTATTAACTTACAAAGTTCTTGAAGAGTATTGCACTTAGAATGACTGAAAGGCAGTAAGGATTTCAATGGAAACTCAGACGTACTGTCACTTGTAATTTAATTGTGAGTCATTCGGTTACAGAGCTGAGTGCTTTTCATAGCATCAAGTTGAAAGACTTCACTTGGCGTGTTTTATATTAAAAGCCTTCTTGGCTTGTTAATGTACAAAATGTAAGAGAGACACGTGTGATTGAATTTTTATGTTGAGTATTGACGACCTCTATGGTAGAGTGGCGTAAACACCGGTTTTAATGGTGTGGGCAGCTCAAAAAGCACTTTTCTTTCATTTGCTCGGGTCTGGGCGTTTGTGGTACCTTTGATTTTTGTTTGATACCAAAATATGCTTCAGTTAATAACTCGACATAGGAACATACATTTCTCTTTTCAAACGTCATTATTTTAAAAAAATACATAAAAAAATACTTATATTTACTTAACTTATTATATACATTTTTTTATATAATTTAATGTATAATACGAGGAATTAGGTAGTTATACTACGAGAAGGTATAATACGAGGTATTATAGGAGGAATATTATAACAGTCACAATAGCCTAGTGGTTGGGTGGTCAGATTTTCGAGTCAAGAGATCCGAGTTCGATCCCCAGGTGGCAGGCTCGTACCAATGGGTTTTTCACTTTATTCAAACAATGAAGTAATTTCCTCTTTCTACCCCAGAATTTGCGTGAAGCTAAATAATGTAACATGTACATTTAATAATTCTAAACCCGATGAATTAATGTTTTTAAATTACTCTGCGAGTACACATAGGTCGTCCCTGTTTTAATTAGGGTCATATTCGAAACCCATTTGACTACTAACTACTTCCAAAGTTCGCCTTAAAAAGTAAATTGCGTTTTAAATTTTGCCGGACAGTCTTTGCATGTATATATTTTGATATATATATATATATATATATATATATATATATATATATATATATATATATATATATATATACATATATATATATATATATATACATATATATATATATATACATATATATATATATATATATATACATATATATATATATATATGTATATATATATATATATATATATACATATATATATATATATATATATATATATAAGGTAAATCTACTTTGCATGCATATTAACATAAGATCTACCGTTAAAAATTTTTCTACCCTAGAACATTATATATTATCTTGTAAAAAATTATTGATGTAATGATTTTGACGGAAGCTAATCTAACAGATACATTATGTGGTATGTTTATGATAATTGGCTACACAATGCACACACAGTTGCGCAAATCGCGTAAAGGGGGAGGTATTATTATGTATGTCCACAACAAACACAAAACTACATTAATTAAAACCAACACGATTAATTTTGAAAGCCTAATGATTACGATTAAAACACAATCCAGTTATTGTGCAACACTGTGTGCAGTGTATTGTCCACCTAATAGCCCTAGATATCTATTTGTAAAAGAGTTAAAACGTATCATCAAAACAGGTGATAAAGACACAGATATATTCATTGTAGACACTAACATAGACACCAAATTAGATAATCCTGTAAAACATCAATATACAAGTATGCTGTCAAGCTATGGTCTTGAGTGTGGGATCTCGGACTTTACACGTATTGAAATTAAAGCTTCAAAATTAACAAAGTCTTGTATCGATCATATTTTTATACGATCCCGCACTCAAGAACTGTTTACAGCGGCCTTAGGTATTGTACTGGCTGATCACCGTGCGGTGGTACTCGCGTGCGTTAGTCAAACAACACAGATACAGGATGATAATTTGCAATTTAAAACTGTATATGAAAATAACAAACTGCAATCATTGTTGAACAATATCGACTGGCAGCCAATTAAAAATCTGTACTGTCCTATTAAAATATACGAATTTATTAAAAATGCCATACAAAATTGTTATAACCAATCTCAAATAAAAATTAAAATTAAGAGTGTATCAAATAGGGAAAAAAATAAATGGATAAATAATAAAATTATAAAATCTTGCCTCTGTAAAGATAAATTATTTAATGATTGGAAAAATGATAGCAACAATAAAATAAAACGATTAAAATACAATAAAGCTAGGAATCACGCTAATAAGCTAATAGAAAAATCAAAAAATTTGTTCTTGATAACCAACATAAATAAAAATAAATCTAATCTTCAAAACTTATGGAATATTTTAAACAATATGACAGGAAGGGTTAAGAAATCAATTGACGATATTATTCTGAACAACTTTGAGAACAGTAGAATAAACTTAGTACAGATAGCTAATAATTTTGCAAATTAATTTAAAAACAGTGTTCATAATATATTGACTAACTGCAAAACTCCGTTACTTCAAAAATTTTCATACCGTAGGCCGGTAAATTTAACATTTAGATTTCAGAAAGTAAGCTCAGATACAATAAATAAAATAATAAAATCACTAGATGACAACAAGTCTCCCGGAATAGATAATATTCGTGCACGTGACCTAAAAATCATTAGACATAAAATTGCACCAGCTATAGCCAAATTAACAAATACCAGTATAACAACTGGAATATATCCTGATGATTTGAAAACTGGAATAGTAAGACCAATTTTCAAAAAAGGAAACCTTAAGGAGTATGGAAATTATCGTCCCATAACCATATTACCCACCTTAGACAAAATAATTGAAAAATGTCTGTCAAATCAATTTCTAAAAATTCTATGATTCTAATAACATTCTAAATGATAAGCAATACGGATTTCAACCACACAAAAGCACCACTAAGCTTCTGTGCAACTTCACTAATTCGATGAACAAACATTTGCATAGTAAAAAACACATCCTAGTAGTCTTTATTGACTTTAGCAAAGCGTTTGATACACTTCAACACGAGACATTGATTGAATCACTGGACGAATCGGGAATTAGAGGACCTGTCCAGAAATGGTGTAAAAATTATCTGGAAAATAGACGTTTTAAAGTTAAGATCGCTGAAAATTGGAGTTATGAAAAGACTGTAACTGAAGGAATTGCACAGGGATCAGTACTCGGACCTATACACTACTTAAAATATGTTAATAGTTTAATAAATTTAATTGACAGCTGTGAAATTTATCAGTTTGCCGACGACACGTGCCTAGTAGCGGCTGATGCCGATCTTGGAGTCGCATTAATACGTTTGCAAAAAGATTTTACATCTCTTATTAAGTGGTCTTACGATGATGGTTTTTTTTAAACGATAAAAAAACTAAAATAATGTATATCAGCTCTTCTCATAACCGTGCTAAAACAGTGCCTAATCTCATAGCACACTCACACTCATGCTTACATTCATGTCAAATAAAATCTATGTGCTATTGTCCGTCAATAGTTTATACGGACAACTATAGGTACCTAGGTCTCATAATTGATAGCCGACTAAATTGGAAAAAGCATATAAGTAACGTCTGTGACCGGCAAAAAACAATTCTGACAAAATTTGTACTAATTAAAAACAAAATTGACTTTCCAATTAAATTATTATTATATAAAGCTTTAGTTGAATCAATAACTTCGTACGGTTTGAGTAGCTATGGATTCACATTCAAAACATACATAGACAAAATTTTTCAACTTCAATTAAGGTTTCTAAAGATAATCGTCCCTCCTAAAGTAAAAAGTAAATATAAAAATAACTACCATATGTTGTTCGCGTATTGTAAAATAATCCCAATCCATGACAAAATCAAATATGTGCTCTTAAAAGAACAGTTTTTTAACAAAGACCTGCAAACTCTAATATCACATAGCAAAGGTACTCGCGCTATCTCTAATAAAAAATTATATGTGCCTGTGTATAATAAGAATAACTATGGAAAACGCACACTCGAATTTATGATTCCAAAATTAATAAACGAATTACCACCCGCATTACGTTACGAAATAAACCCAAACAACATCAAATCTAAATTAACTAACTACTACTTAGCTTTGCTACATGATAATTATATGAAATAATTGATAATAATGATGACACACCCTCAGGACACTCGAACGCATTTGTTTCTTTTTCTTTTTTTTATGTGCTCGTCATTGTTATAACGACAAAAACATTCGCACCTAATCTACCCTCACTAAAAATTCCTATATCATGTTCGTAAATATTAATGTAAACTATCTAGTTTATAATAAGTAAACTGCTAAATCATGTTATCTGTATGGACGAACTCCATTGTACAAAAAAAAACACTTAGTTTTATAGTACAGTGCATTGTTGTTTTCATTTGTAATTTGTTTTTTTTTCTGAATATAAATAAAAAAAAAGACCTCTGTCTAACCCTGTATTCAAAATTGCGTAAAAATATTAATTAAATTGTTAAAATCTAAATGTAAAACACTTTTTGATAACATATTTTAATTTTACAACACCGCTACCCAAATACTTTGCTAGATTGTGTAACCGACGTGATAAGGGGATGTAAATAAAACTTCATTGTTATAGCACATTCGCACATTAGCGAGTGCTTTAAATATAATCGTAGGGTTATTTTCATTAAGCATCTCATTGCATTGAAATAGATAATTTCTTTTATATTTCACAATTTAAATAATAATATTTTTTTTATCACGCGTTCACACATCCGAGACAGAGGTCTGAACAAGTTTAAATTATAATTTATACTTGCAATTGTTGTTTCTTGGTGAAACAGCATTGCATTAAAATTCATTGTTTAACACTTGTACACAATTTACTTTACTTAATTATTTATATATTAACTGCGTATATCCTGATGATGCCGTAAGGCGAAAACGGTCGGTTAATTAATAAATAATTATATAAAGTAAATTGTGTACAAGTGTTCAACAATGACTTTTAACTTTACATTAGACCCACATTCCACCGGAGTATTTTAGGGGATAACCTGACACGAGGTGAGTCGGAAAAAAAGAATACTAACTTGCCATTAACGTGTTTACTTTAGATTATGTTTAAGTGACAAGCAATATGAGATATTTGTAATTAATTTTATCTTAGCGTATTAATCCTCGTGGGATCACATGTGTCAGGAATTGAGGTCAGATTAGCCGCTGTATCAGAACACCGCAATGCAGTTTCTGTAAATATAAACAGGTACATAATAGACTCGGGAGTACCTTTGAGGAAATTCATTATTAAAAACTTAAAAGTCACCATAGCCGATTGGTTGTGTGGTCGGAATTTCCAGTTAAAAGACCCGAGTTTGATCCCCAGGTGGTAGGCTTGTGCCAATGTGTTTTTCAGAAACTTATGTACGAATTATATCGTTGGCTCGGACATGACGACGGCGACGGACTCACCGCCTGTCACGTTGTACCGAAAATATCTTCGGTGGAAAGTGGGTCAGAGGATCTTAATCGTCTACGCTAGAACTCTTTCTACCCCTGTATTAGGAATTGCGTGAATATATTTATTTATTTAGTGGCGTAAACACCGGTTTTCAAAGTGTCGCCAGCTCTGAGGTCCCGCGTTCGATTCCCGGTCGGGTCAATGTAAAAAAAAAACACTTTTTCTATGTTTTCTCGGCTCTGCGTGTTTGTGGTGCCTTCTTTGTTTCCGATTCCCATATCACAAGTGCTCCAGAGTCTTACATTGGGGTCGAAGCAATGTATGTGATGTGGTCCCTATCTCTAGATGTATATATGTATATCATGTATACTTATGAATTGGCTATCATGTATATCGTGTGGATAGACTGGGTGTCCGTGTTATTTCTATACCTAAGGAAAAATTTATGTAACAATATAAATAAATTAAATAAGGTACCTTTAATATGTGGGTGTTTGAGGTGAAAAAAAGGTTTCCCCGTGACAACAAAGAAAAAATGGTTTCCCACATAGACAATGAAAATGCATTTGAACATATCATTCATTCAAATTGTTTCGTTATCAAATACGAGATTTTACACGATATTTTGATGGAAAAATATTTGTTTTTACTGGAGTTTTATAATCTTATATTTATATAAAAATATCTTCACGCAATTCCCAATACAGAGGTAGACAGAGGTCAAGTCTAGACAATTAAGTCCCTTTGACCCACCTTCCACCGAAGATATTTTCGGGACAACGTGACAGGTGGTGAGCCCGTCACCGCCTTTATGTCCAAGCCAACGATGAAATTCGTACATAAGTTTTTTTTTAAAAACTCATTGGTACTGCCACCTGGGGATCGAACTCGGGTCTCTCAACTCGAAATTCCGACCACCCAACAACTCGGCTATCGTGACTTTGTATCTTATATGTGTTAATGATAGTTTATATTTGTATGTTTATGTTCATGTGAATTATTTTTACCTTAGCCTAATGTAATCAACAAGATAATCGAACAAAAAAACAATGGTACAAACAAACAAAAAACCTAAAATCTAAAAATGTGTTCAACAATAAAATGGTAACACGACAAGCTATTATTTAGTTTCTACCTTTGAATTCACTAACCAACTGTTTCTCGGTCAATGGTTTTAATAAAGTTGTTCGCGATACAGGTACAACAACTTTACAAAAGCAAACAACAAAATGGATGATATGAACCTCGACCCAACTCGGATATGAGTGAACTATTGTAGAGTTAATACCAGAATTTCATTTAACAGACTCTCATATAACAATTCTACTCTTTTAGATCTAAACATACATAAATAACGACCCATTAAAGTCCACTGAAGGACATAGGCCTCCCCCAAGGGAGGATTTGCCATAATCGCCACGCTTGGCAGGGAGATTGACGATCGTAGTACAAGACCACTCCCACCTCAGACGCTGGCCATCTACGGTGTGATTATTTTAGTCAGACATTTTTAGAGATGGTTATCCCGCCATGTCTCGGTTGCCATTAGGATATTCCATCTCTTTCCCTTAGTCGCCTCTTACGACACCCACTGGAAGAAAGGGTGTGGCAGCATTCTTTGACCGTTACTACACGGCTCTATTTACAGAAAAATAGTCATTTCTTTTTTCTATACTTTTAGGTCTATAAAAAAAAGAAATTACTAGTTATTAATTGCTGTTCTCTCAACACTTGGATAGTTGGAAAGCGTTTTCTTAGAAGCGTTGTAAGAACAAAAATAAATAACTAGCAATTTCACAAAATAAACTAATAAACCCTTCTTTCGAAGCTAAAGCTTGTGGGTTCGAATCCTGCTAGGGAGAAATTTTTGTGTAATGAACATGAAGACTTGAATACAAACATTAAGTTTGTATTCAAGTCTTTATACGTTTTCCCGAATAGTGTTAGGTAAAAGGTCGGTCGAAAAGACTTGATTGTCTAGACCTCTGTCTACTCCAGAGTATGTTTGAATATTTGTGATGAATAATGAAAACAAAACAAAAACAAAATAGAAAGAAAAATAGAAGACGAATAAGAATAAGTAGATGAAAAGGTAGACACATAACAAAATTATAAAATAACACATACTGGCTTTGTAGTTACGGTGTAAGAACATACCCCTTTCTTCCCATTGGTGTCGTAAGAGGTCAGTAAGGGAAAAGATAAGATCATTACTATACACACATACATACAGAGACAGAGATAACATCACATACATTGTTCTGAAACCCCTTTGCATTTAAGTTTGAGCTTAAGCACTTGTTTAATGGAATCGAAAACAACGAAGGTACCATAAACACTATAATCTAAGTATAAAAAGTGTTTTCTACATTAAGCCCACGGGTATAGCAACCTCAGAGCTGGCTACTATCGGTATGTACGCCACTCGTCCACAGAGGTCTCAAATTATTATAATTGAAGAAGAAGACATGTTGTGCCGACCCCACATAGCATGGGATAAGGGCAGGAAGAAGAAGATTGACGGACGGTAAAATTACAAAAATAATACAGTATATAAATTTCTGTCTCACATTATACTCCTAGTACCATCGATAATATAACTACTAGCTCATATAAATCAACTGGACACGGTATGTAGTGTTGTATTCCGAGCACGTCGAGTCCGACGTAATTACACGAGGAGCGCAACTCGAATGGGAGAAACTTTTTATTATATTTAATACTGTTGGATATTTCATGTCTCTAACAGTATATTAATAATAGGCAAACATTTACTTATCACATATTAATCCTCTTGTCATGTAGTTACGCCGTCAGAATATACTGCCTCCTTTCTTCCTGTGTGTGCTTCGAGTTTGATTTAGTAAAATGCAGTGAAAATGCGATTGGCGGCTGATAAATAGCGGAATAACATTCTCAGAAAATGCTAGTATAAAAATGGATATGGGCGTGCTACGACGGTTTGGGCACGTTGAGCGAATGAGTGAAGACCGAATGGTGAAGAAAATATATAGCGCGAAAGTTAATATTAAAAGGTGTCGAGGTAGACCGAGACTAACTTTCGAAGACCATGTGAGCAAATTGCTCGAAGAGGGGAGGGTCAAGAGTACTCGGATACCTAGACGTGCATGTATGAAGAAGATGATGAATCTGAAAGAAGCGAAAGAAGTATGTAGGGATCGTGACACTTGGCGATCTGTTCTCTCTAGCTACTCCGTCTGGGATTGTGCGTGAAGATAAGTAAGTAAGTAAGAAAATGCTTGTCTAAGATTCAGTAGACCGATGGGTGGACGCTGTGTCTAAGGTGAAAGGTGTCTGGTACAGCGTTCTCCAAACCGCTTTCAACGCGTGACAAATATTCCCGTATGGTAAAGGCTTATGTCCTACAGTAAAATTTTAAAATACCTATATAGATATATAGATAGGAACTACATCATTTATCTTGCTCTGATTCCAAAGTAAGTAGCTTAAGCACTTTTATTATGGAATCGGAACCAGCGAAGGTACAACAAACACCCCGACCCCAGAAAATGTAGAAAAAATACTTTTCTACATTTACCCGACCGGGAATCGAAGCCACTCGTCCACGGATATCTTCACTTAATATTAAAAAAAAAAAAACGATAAGCTCAATACCGTATTCTTTCTTTTTTAGGGTTATATTTTTTTAAAGAAGTTCCTATAAGTTTCCCTCACTCAACCAAAGGCACTGATTACTACTGAAATATGAAACAAGGAATATTGGGTCACTGTTATTACTACGCAATAATAATAAAAATATTTAAATCTCTTTAACACTATCTTCAATGCGAGCTCAATTTTCAATGTATTTACATCAACAATCCATTTAAAATAATTTTAATCGTATTTCTATAACTGTACCATGAATATTTTTTTATTTGCTGATCTTGAGAAAAGAGCTTCCAAACGGGGTCAGTGGTTACTCAGAAAGTCGATATTTGCCGGCGGCTTCGCTCGTCTCCACAGGGCGAATTAATATCCGCCCGAGGGCCACGTCATTTCCTACTTCAAGTTTCACAGCATTTTTATTTCAGTAACAAAGGACTCATTTTAAAATAATTCTCTGTAATCAAAAAGATGACGCACTTTAGCCTTAATAATTTATTTGAAGTATCATATATATTGTCTTAATAATATACTTTATTAATTAATATTATTTAGAATTGGAAATTCATATTACAATTTTTTAAATATTATAATATAAATATCTTCACGCAATTCCCAATACCCCCTGTATTGGACTTGTCCCTGTCCCTTCGACCCACCTTCCACCGAAGATATTTTCAGGACAACGTGACAGGTGGTGAGCTCGTCGCCGTCTCAATGTCCAAGCCAACGATAAATTCGTACATAAGTTTTGAAAAAACCCATTGGTACGTGCCTGCCAACTGGCGATCGAACTCGGGTCTATTTGACTCGAAATTCCGAGCACCCAACCATTCGGCTATCGTGAATTTTATCGTTACTTTATTATTATTATTTTGAAATCATTAATTTAAAATCTATAAATATGTGCAAGTAAGTATATATTTATTTATTTATTTATACACTTTATTGCACACACCATCAGAAAACTATTATCAGCAAGATATATATTAAAAAGAACTATAATGTAATTTTCTAACCCAAAATAGTGGAAAGAGGTTTGACATGGGTATCACTTTCAAGGTTTCTCGGGGTACTTATTATGAAATTATATGTTGATTGTTGACGTATAGAATGTTTTATGATACTGTGTTTACGTTATATAATTAGAATTATATAGTTAGAATAGAAAGTCCTTAATAGTCAACAACAAATAAATGGTTTCATAATGCTTCATACTGCTTCGTGAGATAAAAATATAAATATCTTTTACCTGACACATGTCAAGAAAATGTAACATATTTTAAAGTTCTGTGTAACAGTAACTATCAATCTTATTTTTTTTTAGTTCTAAGAGACAAAGTATTTTGACGACCTCCCTGGACGAGTGGCGAACGCACTGGCATTCATAGTGTCGCCAGCAATGTAGTAGGTTTGATTCTCGAATATAGAAAATCACTATTTCTACATTTTCTCGGGTCTGGGTGTTTACACAAACATCTCCGTTGCTTCTGATTCCATAAGATAAGTGATTTAGCTACTTACTTTGGGATCAGAGCAATGAAAGTGATGGTGTCCCTCTGTATGTATTTATTTATATTTATTAATAATGTTACGTATGGGCCTTTTATACACAGTTAAATACGTAAATTATTGATAAAGAAACCCTTATTTACTAGATAAAATAAAAAAAGATTGTTCTAAAAAAATGTAACGTTCCAATAAGAATTTCATTATTATTCATTTCTTTTTACGTTAATCCCGAAACAAGGTAACAAGAGATTGGAAAGTTAATAGAATCCAGTCGGATATTTATAGGTCGCTAGAAATATTATTAATAATAATAATAATACTTTATTGTATTTTGTATTTTTATTTTTATGTGTATAAAAACCCAACCAGACAAGAAAATATAATAAATACCCATAATAATAATAATAAGCCTTGTTTATTCCTTAATAGACATTACATTACTTGATATTTATATTCATTACAATTCGAGAAATTGAAATAGATTATATTAAATTAAATTTTAAATTTACAAATAAAATCAACGCGAATTATAAATTTAAAAAAAATACAAAAAAAAATTATTAAATATTACATGAATAACTAATCATTATTATTAAGGACCTCCCTACGGAGTAAAGGCCTCCTCCATTTTTCTCCACTTATCTCTATCCATTGCAATTTCCATCTAGTTATTTCCCGCTGTTTTTATTATTTCGTCGAGCCATTTTTTATTTGGTCTACCTCTTTTTCTCTTCTCTGATGGCCCTTTCCAAGTTAGTAGCTTTTTTGTCCATCTATTACTGTTCATATGTGCAACATGGCCAGCACCACTTAAATTTTTTGCAGTGTCGTAGAGCATCTATAACTTTTGTTGTATTTCTCACATATACATTTGTCCTTTTGTATTTCAACCTTAAATTTAGAGCGCTCCGCTCAATGGCTCTTTGTGTGGTTTGTATTTTAAAGGCAAAAAAAGCTTGAAATAGTTGATGGAATATTTCGTTGTACATGAGTACCCTGTACTACTTAAATATAGTAAGAAGTTTGAAACCTTAGAAAGTTTGAACTTTCTACCATACAACGTTGCCAGAATCAAATATTAATGTTATGTCCTTAAAGAAACCGCAAAATTTACAATCGTTATGGAAAAATATCATGTTCATGTACTTAACATTTTACGTGCATATTTATATACACAAATACGTAATGGCCTGTTAAACTCTACTGCGAGACGTAGACCTCTTCTAGCAGAAAGGGTTTGTCTCAATCATCCCTCTCGTGGCAAGCGAATAACAGAAACAGTTATCTTGCACTTTAGATGCTGCTGCCCGTCAGGGGTCTGCTGAATGTTTCCTTTTTCCTTTAGTCGCTCTTACGGCACCCACGAGGGTAAAGTTTTATTTTCTTGAAGACACCACACGATTTAGGACTAGTTATTTTGATTCAACTACTTATTTTGAATCTAAGATTAAGGACTGATTATTTTATATTCACGTGGACGCAAGATACAAAAAAAGTTTTTAGATGTTGATAACTCCCGATAAGTCTTAGATTACGATATGTTGGTTGAACTAGGAGGTAAGTATGATCTTACCTTATATAAATTATCATCACGCAAAGTCCCTGACGGGGTAGCCAGAGAGAACAGATCGCCAAGTGTCACGTTCCTTACATACCTCTTTTGCTTCTTTCAGATTAATCATTTTTTTATCCATGCACGTCTAAGTATCTGAGTACTCTTGACTTTCCCCTCTTCGAACAATTTGCTCACATGGTCTACGAAAGTTACTCCCAGTCTACGTTGACACCTTTTAACATTAACTTTCGCGACATATATTTTCTTCACCATTCCTTATTAATAGTATATTATTAGGATATAATTTATAATTTATGACGCCCTCCGTGGACGAGTGAGGAACCGGTAGTATGCCTCTCGGTATCGGTATCATCAGGTCTGATGTCCCGGGTATGAATTCCAGACGGGTCAATATAGATGGGTAAATATAACATATAAATTACTTTTTCTACATTGTCTATAGTCTGGGTGTTTGTGGTAACTTTCCAATCCCATAACAAAAGTGCATAAGCTACTAACCTAGTGATCAGAACAATGTATATGACGTTGTTCCTACGTACGTATTTATAACTTGTTTTGAATTTAATTTTACATGTAACTTATTTTAAAAATTTTATACTATGTTCTAAGTCTTATACAACGTCTCTGCAAATATATTTTGCGTTGAAGGATGAATTTCCTCTTTATCAGAAGATCGAAATGCCCTCGGGAGGTCTTCGCGCCGCGCTCCATTTATCTAGTCTACCAAATAATGTTGCTGTTTCATGGTTATATGAACCACTTTCAGTTTACCGATTATCCACTTAATACAAAGAAGTGTATTATTCAATATAAAAGATATAAATCTTTAATATCCAATGTTTTGAAAGACAAAGTGAAAGTAACCGAGATTATAATACATCGAACAATAGAAGTAATGTCACGATAAGCCGAGTGGTTAGGTGATCGGAATTCGTGTCAAAAGACCTGTATTCAATACCCAGAAGGTAGGCTCGTAATAATGGTTAAAAAAAACATTTTACGTCGTTAACTTGGACATAAAGATGGCGACAGGCTCACTACCTGTCACGTTGTAAAAATAATATGTTCAATGGACGTGGGTAAAAAGGACTTTACTGTCTATACCTCTGTCTATTCCAGTATTGGGAATGGCTTGAAGACAAAGACAGATATATTTTCCTACACAAAATTTTATTCTCATTTTAATCCCCAATTTGTAATTCCGACTATCCGATTTCCTAGTTGGTCGTGACGTTGCCTTCAGAGCTGAGGAGTTGCGGGGTCGTTTCAAACTAAGGTCTAGAATTAGTGAGATGAATGTGAATTTACATTCGAATTGTGGATACAGTATGTAGGAATATTCATCAATAGCATGGTTGTCTTGGATATGAAAACTGGCCTTAAGCTCCGTCCAAACGTCTATGGGGAAACCTAAATTGTCATGACCTCTGTCTACCCCAGTAAGGAAAATGTGTTAAAACAGCAAGCTATTGTCATATTGATAATGACAGTGTATAGTGACCCATCACAAAGTGAAATAGGATCGATATCCTACTTAATGTTGGCTTTGACCTTCGAACGCAAGGAAGGTTGCAAGGTTTCTGGCTACCTTTAACTCTAACTCCTGGCGAAAAGCTTGGTGGTAATATGGATGTAAACCCTCTATTAACTTACAAAGCTCTTGAAGAGTACTGCACTTAGAATGACTGAAAGGCAGTGAGAATTTCAATGGGAACTCAGACGTACTGTCACTTGTAATTTAATTGTGAGTCATTCGGTTACAGAGCTGAGAGCTTTTCATAGAATCAAGTTGAAAGACCTCCTTCGCTTGGCGTGTTTTATATTAAAAGCCTTCTTGGCTTGTTAATGTACAAAATGTAAGAAAGACATGTAATTGATTGAATTTTATGTTGATTCTTGACGTCCTCTTTAGTTGAGTGGCAAAGTAAAGTGGTGAAACCATAAAAAAGGCACTATACTTTATTATTTTCCTTCGGTAAAAAGGAACGTTAAATTTTTCGAGCCTAATAATCGTATCTCTACAAAACATAATTTTAAAATACTTCACCAAAACATAGGTAGTATATTGTCAAAGCAGGAGTTTTTGGAATTAACTATGCATGAGTTACGGGAATCGGGAAGAGACATCGATGTATTCTGTTTTTCTGAATCGTTTGTAAAAAAAAGGATACGAAAATTATATAAAAATTTTTGATTACCAAGTAGCTGCCAACTATAGCAGAGACAAACAAAGAGGTGGAACTTGTATTCTTGTAAAAAAAGGTATCTTCTTTAAAGAACTACCTCTAATAAAAAAATATGCTACAATTCATACTTTCGAAGCTTGCGGCATAGAATTTGTGAATAATAAACTTATAGTTATTTGTATATACAGAACTCCAAAATCTGATCCCATTCTATTTCTAGAAAAATTAAATTATCTTTTAGACACTTTAAACAAGCTGTATAAAATCAAAACGAAGATGGTTATCGTAGGTGATTTTAACAGTTATAAGATATATGTTTTAATTATAATATGAAATTACACGTTAATGTAGCAACAAGAAAAGAGTCTTGTATTGACCATATTTTAAGCAATATATCGAACGCATCAGCTACGTTTCTGCCACTTCACCTATCTGATCATGATATAGCACAAGTACTAAGTTTTTCTATTAATAAAAAATTACAGAAATTCGCATCATACTATATCTATAAACGAGATTATAATTTTGATAATATTAAGAAATTTAAAAACTGTCTACAAAATCTGTCTTGGATAGACATATACAATGAAAATAATGCAAATCTGGCATTTACTGAATTTCACGAACAGTTATGTCTATTTTATAAATTATGTTTTCCAAAATTAAAAATTAAAATAAATGTAAATAATCGAGTCAAACAAAATTTGATTAGTAAAGGCCTAAAATTAAGCTGCAAAACTAAGCGTACACTGAGATATCAATTTTATAAAAATAAAAATTTTATTAATAAATTTAAATATAAAGAGTATTCCAAAATTCTAAAAAATTGTATTTCTTACTCAAAAAAGTATGCAAATATAAAGTTCATTAATAGAAACCAAAATAAGTGCAAAGCCACTTGGAAAGTAATTAAAAATGAAATATAATGTAGTTATCCAAAAGAGATTGAAAATATAAAAATAAATGATATCATTAATCCTATAAATAAATCCTATAATAAATAGCGTCCGCCTTCAATAATTATTTCATAAATTTAACACAGGGCTCAGTACAAAATAATATAAAACCCGGCAACAAATTAAAATGGACCATCAATTCTATGTTTATTAAACCGATGACAGAAAGCGAGGTAGCTCAAGAAATAATGTCATTGAGTAACACCTCTTCTGAAGGATATGACGAAATAAATACAAAAGTATTAAAGATCTGTATTAATGAATTAATCAAAGTTTTAACCTATTTAATAAATTTGCCATTTTCAAATGGATCTTTTCCGACTGACTTAAAATTGTCTATTGTTAAGCCATTGTTTTAAAAAGGTGAAACATCCGATATCAATAATTACCGCCCAGTAACTTTAATATCGGTTTTTTCAAAAATCTATGAGAAATGCATGAATAAAAGGTTAAACGAATATTGTAATAAGTTTAAAATAATAATAAAAGAGCAATATGGTTTTCAAAAACATAAATCGACTACATTAGCCATGTTTTCACTTTTTAAAGAAATACTTACTGGTATCAACAATAATTATCTAACGACGGGGTTGTTTTTTGACTTGTCAAAAGCTTTCGATCTGGTTTCACACGAATTATTGTTACAAAAGCTACAGGTTATCGGAATTAGAGGACTTGTACTTCAGTGGGTATCGTCATATCTGTATAATAGAAAACAATGTGTTGTAATAAATAAAATGAATAAAAATAGAGAAATGATACCTTACTCATCAGAATACAAATACAACAAATATGGCGTTCCACAAGGAAGTGTATTAGGTCCGATTTTATTTTTATTATATGTAAATGACATAATTACAGTTACAAATCATGAATGTGTATTATTCGCCGATGACATCTCCATTATAATTATAACTAATAAAAAGAATAATACAATTGCTAATCATGAATGTGACATAAATAATACTATCGATAAATTAATTAAATGGATTGATATAGATAACTTAAAAATTAATCTTCATAAATCTGTATACATACAATTTAATAAATCTAATAATAATAAACTCAATTTGAAACTTAATATCCCTAAAATTAAAGAAGCGACAAATACAAAGTTCTTAGGAGTTATTATAGATGAAGAAATTAATTGGAAAACACATGTCGTTAGTGTATCGACTCGAACAAATAAATTTGTATATGCACTTAAACGAATAAAAAACGTGACAAATATAAATACTGCTATTCTATCTTACCACGCATACTTAGAATCACTACTACGTTATGGTCTTATAATTTGGGGTAACCGTACTAATATCAAAGGAGCATTTGTCGCACAAAAAAAGTGCATTAGAGCGTTAGGCGGACTAAAACCACAAGAATCGTGCCAGCCAACATTTAAAAAATTTGGTTTATTGTCGTTACCGTCTCTCTATATTTATGAGATATGTGTATTTGTATTTAAGAATAAAGAATTATTTACAATAAGAACTGTTTAGCTATGTGTGTATATATATATACAATAAAAATCCTGGTTCTTTTTAACGTTAAATTTTAGATTATTTAAAATAAAGTTGCATCAATGGCTTAATGAAAATAATTTTTATAGTGTTAAAGGAACTCATAGATTAATAAGTAAATAAAAAAATAGAAATATACTACTGTAAAAATACTTTCTAAGAAAAAAATTCGTATTTTGTGTAAAAAAAAAACACAAATTTTGCATGCTATTAATATATGTAGCAAAACATGCTTGTTCTCAATTGTGGTGTAATGTAACATCTGTATATACCATGTTTTATGCAATAAATATTATTATTATTGTTGAGAACTTTTGTTTTTTCTCAGCTTTCAGCTGATCATATTGCTGTTTACGGGCATATGCCAAGTAAACAACTTTAAAACTATTAATAATGTTGGTAAGGACTATTTACTAATTAGGGTGAAAATATATTTTCATCTACTTGTAAAAATTTCCTAACAATACGACAGGTGTTTAATATGACTGCTTTCTGCATACTTATGTATGTGTTTTCCTAAATGTTCAAAAGTTTTAAACTGTGGTGAAGGTGTTTTGGGATGATTGGTACTACGTAGACTTTATTTTGTTTCCATATTCTTGTTACCTCTTCTTTTAACTCGGCATATTTGTGTATTTTTTCTGTTATTGTTTTGATATGTTATGCGTGTTAGGTACTGCAATGTCGATTAAGTAGTTGTATTGTTAGTTTTATCTTGCAAAATAATATCTGGTCTATTGTAGTGTATTGTTTTATCTGTAAGAATAGCACGGTCGTAATAAAGTTTGTACGTAGAATTCTCTAATACTTTGTTAGGGGTATATTTATAGTATGGTGTATTGATGTCGTTTAAAAGTTTATGTTGGGTGGCTAGTTTTAAGTGTATAATATTGGCAACTTGGTTGTGTCTGTGGGTGTAATCAGTTTGTGTAAGGTGGGGACATGCTCCAGTTATGTGTTGAATTTTTTCAGACTGAGGTGTGGCATTTTCGGCATTTATCGCCTGCTAATGTTGGATCTTTAACAATATATTTACGGTAATTTCTTGTATTGATGACTTGATCTTGAATAGCCAAGATGAAGCCTTCTGTTTCATGAAATAATGTACCTATTTTAAGCCATCTATTAGATGCTTCTTTGTCTATTAGTGTTTGTTCTAAGTCATGTGGGTGTCGTCCATGAAGTGTTTTTTGTTTCCACTTTTCTATCGTGTCATGTTCTAGTTTGAGGGTGTTCATATTTGTGTTTTCGGTTAATTTAGATTGGATTAGGTTTAACGGTGTAAAGTTAATATCGTTTTGTACAATGGCTTTATGTATATTACTTTTGATTGACTTTTGTTGAAAGAAATTATGTAGATTTAAGACCTGTTTTTGCCATAAATCATGTATGTTCATGAGACCTCTGCCTCCGTTATGTCTTTTAATTGTTAAACGTTCTATTGCAGATTTTGGGTGATGGTTATTGTGTTTAGTAAAAATAATGCGTGTTGCCCGTTCTATAGTGTGTATATTTGTTTTGTTCCATTTTATGATACCAAATGAGTATGTGAGTATTGGGATAGCGTAAGTGTTAATAGCTTTTATAAGGTTTTTGCCTGAAAGTCTCGTTTTACAAAGATGTGTTACTCTTTTTTTGTATTCTGTTATAAGGTTTTGCTTAATTTTGCTGTGATCTATGCCCTTTAGTTGGTAGTATCCCAAATACTTATACACATCACCTGGTTCCATTGCTGTTATAATTTTATTCTGCGTATCTTCCAATGCGTAGTTTCCAGTTTGTATAGTCCCTTTACAATGTGAAGTATTTTACATTTGTCTAACCCGAATCGCATGTTAATGTCGTTGCTAAATGTAGTCGTTATTTTTGTTAATCTGTCCATTTCTTTCTCAGTTTTGGCGTATAATTTAATGTCGTCCATATAAATCAAATGGGATATTACTGTCTGGGTAGTATCATTTTTAAGGCAATACCCAGCATTTTGGCTGTTAAGTAAATTTGATAGTGGGTTTAAAGCGAGGCAGAACCACAGTGGGCTCAGAGAATCACCTTGATAAATACCTTTTTTAATATTTATTTCTCGTGTTCTAAATGTTGTGTGCTGGTGATTAATGTATAGTGTAGTTTTCCATAAGGGCATAATTTTTTTAAGGAATTGTATAATAAAGTTATTTATTTTATAAATTTTAAGTGTTTTGATTAACCAAGAGTGTGGAATACTATCAAACGCAATTTGATAATCTATAAACGTACAATGTAAATTGCGTTTCTTCGTTCCAGTGTGTTTGTGTATCACAGAATCAATTATAAGTTGTTCTTTGCAACCCATGTGGCCTCGTCTGCATCCTTTTTTTTCTTCTGCTATTATATTGTGTTTTTCCGTGTGCGCTCTGATTTTATGTGTAATAATTGACGTAAGTATTTTGTATATCGTTGGTAAACATGTAATAGGTCTATATTGTGAAGGTTTTGTAGTGTATTGTTCTTTTGGTAACATGTAGGTTATCCCTTTAACAGTAAATTCAGGTATGTTTTGTTTTTGTAATATTATTTCGGTTAAAATCTTTGCTAAATGTTTGTTTAATACTACTAATTTTTTATACCAATAATTACAAATTTTGTCACTGCCTGGTGTTTTCCAGTTGTGTAATTTAGCAGTAATGTTCTTAACATCTTCCTCTGTAATATTTTCGAACTCCATTTCAGGGATCGAATTCCACCGTTTGCTTTCTTCACTTATCCATTCTGCTTCAGTGTTGTGTTGTATTTCATGCTCCCAAATGTTCGACCAGAATCTCTCAATCTCTTCAACAGCCGGTATTTCATTAGTTTCCACGTTTTTATTTCCTTTACTTGTATTTAACTTTCTGTAGAATAATTTTTCATTGGTCGTAAATAGATTATTGTCTTCTTTCCTTTGTAATGCTTTTTTATACCTCTTAAGTCTATTAGCTTTGAGTGGTAATTTTTGTTTTAATGTATCTAAGAATTCTTCCGGTTTTCTATTTTCGCCTTCATGTGTAGAATGTATTTTATTATTTGTAAAAATTAGTGTTACTCTTTCTACTACTTTTTTTGATCTATTATTATTGTGAATAAATTGGGTGAGTTTACCTATATCGGAACGTAGCTTTTGTATATCTTTTTCTAGTCTAATTTGCCATGACGGTCTAACATAGTTTTTATGCCGTAATGTTTCATCAGTTTTTGATTTTATAGCCTAATTCTTGCGAAATGATCATTGCCGTACAGAATATGAGTGTGTGGATGTCTGTTAAGCGTACTTCGTCAAATATGTGCTGAGGTAGTATACTGTTGTTGAAAATGTTCACTAGTCGCTGGAGATCTTTACTATATCTTAATTAGTAGTTTCGGTCGGGCTGTTGGATCCATCCCTGAGAATTCCAATAACACTGTTTTAAATTTATTATTAAACTCTTTTGTTATCGTGTCTTCGTTAATATTTGGAGAATTGAGAGATTCTATTTCATTTTCAATAAGCAATGTAACTGTGTCTGTTTGCGTAGAAACTTCAGCGGTGTATTCATGGTTAGTATATAATGATGAACATATTTGAGATTCCATATATTGTTGTGTATGTGACAGTGATTGTGTTTGTGTGTTTGTGTAAGGGAGGTTAATTTGGGATTGAATGCACGTTAAATTTTCAGTGTCAAGTATACTTGGTGGTGGTGTCGTATTGTGTCTTATTTCCTGATTTGTATTTTCTTCCTGATTTAGTAATACTCGAACTTCTTCTTTCAATAGATTCAATGTTTTTTCGCTTAATAACTTATTTCGAATAATAACTCTCCTCTGATCGGATATTCTTTATTCAGTCACATTTACGCCTGGGTATTTTTGGGTGAATTTTTGATGTAACAGTGTTCTGTATGTTGTCATGTCTGTTTCTAATTTTGTTATGTGGTAATAAGTGCGCATAATAAATAAATTTATTTCAGCTGACCATTTCATGCGCACTCTTGGTTTTCCAGCCTTTGTGGACGCAGGTAAAAAGGCCTTAGAGACCTCCTGCGCAACATCAAAGTGGGCGTCTACGGATTCCCTTGAGTCATCGCTAGTAGTTTTAAATGTTGGTGCATATGATAATGTACTATTAGGACTGTATGATTCTGTTAAGCTGGATGGGGATATTGTACCTCTATCAGGTGGTTTTTGTTTGGCTGTAACATTTTCGGATACCCCGGTGGGAGCCCGCCTAGTCAACTCCGCACCGCTGACGGTTCGCATGCTGTGACACCCAGCGTCAGCTCCAGGTGTGCCCCGGCGATCACCCCCGGGAAGCGGCTCTATACGTTTACGCTTAGACCTCGTCTCCATTTTTAATGGGTTACCCTTGCCTTGTTAGCCGTATAAGTTTCTATAATAATACGTGTCCACCCCCACGTGGGTCAGGTGGTCGACCCGGACGTAAGGTTGTATTTGAGGGGCTTATTATTATTATTAAAATATATATATATATATATATATATATATATATATATATATATATATATATATATATATATATATATATATATATATATATATATATATATATATATATATATATATATATATATATATATATATATATATATATATATATATATATATATATATATATATATATATATATATATATATATACATATATATATATATATATATATATATATATATATATATATATATATATATATATATATATATATATATATATATATATATATATATATATATATATATATATATATATATATATATATATATATATATATATATATATATATATATATATATATATATATATATATACATATATATATATATATATATATATAGTAAATTTATATAGCGATTATTATTATTATTATTATTATTATACGATGAAATAATGTTTTTAAAATTCTCTGCGAGTACACACGACTCGTCCCTGTTTTAATTAGGGTCACATTCTAAACCCATTTGACTGCCAACCGTGAAATTTCTACCTATTGCACTCTAACTACTTCCAAAGTTCGCGTTAAAAAGTAAATTACGTTTTAAATTGTGCCGGACCGCGTTTGCACCTTTGATGTTTCTAAGGGGTTGTTATATATATATATATATATATATATATATATATATATATATATATATATATATATATATATATATATATATATATATATATATATATATATATATATATATATATATATATATATATATATATATACATATATATATATATAGTAAATTTATATGGCGATTATTATTATTATACGATGAAATAATGTTTTTAAAATTCTCTGCGAGTACACACGACTCGTCCCTGTTTTAATTAGGGTCACATTCTAAACCCATTTGACTGCCTACCGTGAAATTTCTACCCATCGCTCTCTAACTACTTCCAAAGTTCACCTTAAAAAGTAAATTGCGTTTTAAATTGTGCCGGACAGCGTTTGCACCTTTGATGTTTCAAAGAGGTGTAATAAAATCATTCCAAATAAGTGTGAAAAATCTTGTTAGAAATAGAAGATGAAAAAAAAGTTTAGGAAACAGGGCGAATAAGGAAGCTCAAAGTTGCTGAACTAGCTATGAAAGGGAACAGAATCTGCGACTAGGAAATCCGCAGCAATATTATAGCAATCGATATATTCGTTAAGATCACCAACTTAAAGCAGCAATGGACCGGCTAGATAACTCGTAAAACCGACAGCCAAATAAAGGCTCTCAAGTGGCAACTTCTTGTAAACATTGAATTTGAAAGTTTTTTTTTTTTGAAAAAAATTTTTCTCTTGAAAGTTGACATTAGGAATGCCTTTAACTCCCTCGACAGATCAACCCTGCTGAAGGAGGTTGCGAAACATACCCCGGAAATTTACCATTACGTTTGGCAATGTTACAGTCAAAACTCTAATTTATTTAACGAAAATCATTTAATTGACTCAGCCGTCGGAGTTCAGCAGGGTGATCCACTGGGCCCAGCATTGTTTAGTTTGGGAATTCAACCGATTATTTCAAAGTTGAAATCCAAACTCAATGTTTGGTACCTAGATGACGGAACCCTAGGAGGAAAGCCAGATGACGTGCAAAATGACTTGTTCTTGTTCTTGTTTTAGAGCCTTGTGGAATATTTAGGGAGGATGGTAAGAGACCCGACGGCTTGACTTTAGTCCCTTGGGAGAGAGGCAAAGCTCTTGTGTGGGACGCAACTTGCGTCGATACATTAGCGGCCTCTCATATCAAGGGTACTTCGATAAGGGCCGGGGCGGCATCAGAGGCAGCTGAATCGGGTAAATGGTGTAAATATGAGTCTTTGAAAGGAGACTATATATTTGTTCCATTTGCCGTAGAGACAATCGGTCCGTGGGGTCCCCGCGCGATGCAGTTTCTAAAGGAATTGTATCCGCGACTTATCGTTGCCGCTGGTGACAAGAGGGCTGGTTCATTTCTCGCTCAACGGTTAAGTCTAGCCATTCAACGTGGAAATGCAGCCAGCGTTCTTGGTACCATGCCACGAGGAGTAGGGCTCTACGATTATAATAGTTTTTAGTTAATAAGTATTGTAAATATTAACATTGAATTTGGTTTAGGACAACCCTCCACAAAATATAGCAATAACCTGCACAATGTTGGGGGGAGTCGATCGATGAAGATGACACAGGACCGGCTTGGTTGCATTTTCAAGCATCCCTTAGCACCATGCCGTACTCGGAGCGGGTTCGTTGCCCATTTCAGTTTGGAGGCCAAAAAAAATCACGACAGCAGGTTGAGGGGCGGAATTCGTCGTTAAAATACCCGAGTTCAGTCCCCAGGTGGAACGCTCGTACGACTACGTATGTACGATTTGTATGGCTTAGACATACTACGGGCGCACCAGCTGTAACGTTATTCCAAAAATATATTTGGTGCAAAGTTAAACGAAAGGACGTAGTTTTCTAGACCTCTGTCTAGTCATGTATAGGGAATAGCGTGATGATATTTTTTTGAACAATCATATCCTCTAGTGAAAATATTTTATTTTCTGAATGCCAAAAGAAATCCATTCTGTATGAACACAAACTTTTCATCCATCATTCGAATTCTTCGTTCATATCAGTCAATCGTCAAATAAACCATGACAATGGAATGGAGCGGGTCGCCAGTTCAAACACAGAGCTCGAGGTTCGCAAACACGTTGCTTAATTGAGTTCGCAACGAAGGAGACACAAACTGTTTGCTCTGAGGCAACATCATTTCCACGTATCCAAATAAATCCTTCGAACGTTATGAAATAATCAAAATATCTGTATATAAATATCTATATAGATATCTTGATAGTTTGTTTTAGTTTTAAATAATTATCAATTCAAAATATGAATAAAAATAAATAATTAAATAAAATATAAAGTCACGATAGCCGAGTGGTGGAGGGTGGTCGGAATTTCGAGTCAAGAGACCCGAGTTCGATCCTAAGGTGGCAGGCTCGTACCAATGTGTTAATTACATCGTTGGCTTGGACATAAAGACGGCGACAGGCTCACCACCTGTCACGTTGTCCCGAAAATATCTTCGGTGAAAGGTGGGTCAAAGGGACTTAATTGTCTAGACTAGACCTCTGTCTACCCCTGGATTGGGAATCGCGTGAAGATATTTATTTATTTGAAATAAAATATAAATTGTCTGTCTTTCTATAGCTAAATATCTTGCTTGTCGAATGATAATAAATAACATTGTCGATGTAACACTCCGTTTACACATACTTACAAGTCCTCAAGTAAAAATATTTACGTCCAGATTATCCATGTCATTTTAAAGGCTTCACAAAACTTTAGCTGCTGAGCAGCCGCTGAAAGCTGCAAAATTTCTGATACTGAGATCGCGAATCCACTTTTCTAGCTAAGCGATCATAACAAACCCTCTGCTTTGGAAGATGGCAATATTCCCAGTGGACTTTACGACTTTCGTGTATGTATGTATGCTAGTGATGATCAGTATTAGATAAGATTATCAGTAATAATTGTTCCTCAATAAATTGTTAAATTAATTAAATAATTCACGATAGCCGAGTGGTTGGGTGATCGGAATTCGAATCGAAAGACCCGAGTTCCTGCCTGCCCACCTAACTGCCGCCTAACCCAGGTGGGGTTATTTGAAAACCTATATACAATTCATATCGTTGGCTTGGACATAAAGACGGCGACGGAATCAGCACCTGTCACGTTGTCCCAAAATATCTTCGGTGGAATGTGGGTCGAAGGGACTTAATTGTCAAGACTAACACCTCTGTCTACCCCTGTATTGAGAATTGCGTGAAGGTATTAATTAAATTGTTAAAATCTAAATAAAAAATACTTTTTGATACAATATCCTTTTGACTTTGTCCATGCTGATCTGGTTATAAAAAAAAAACAGTAAAACAACTTTTTATTCTTTGTACTATGAAATTAAAATGAAGTGGCTCTATGTGAACCTTTTAATTTTACAACACCGCTAACCAAATACTTTGCTAGATTGTGTAACCGACGTGATAAGGGCATGTGAATAAAACTTCATTGTTATAGCACATTCGCACATTAGCGAGTGCTTTAAATAGAATCGTAGAGTTATTTTCATTAAAGATCGCTTTACATTGAAATGGATAATTTCTTTTATATTTCACAATTCAAATAACAATATTTTTTAAATCACGCGTTCACACATCCGAGTCAGAAGTCTAGACAAGTTTAAATTATAATTCAATGTTCAACACTTGTACACAATTTACTTCATTTAATTATTTATATTAACAGCGTATACCCTGATGATGCCGTAAGGCGAAACCGGTCGGCTAATTATTAAATAATTAAATAAAGTGAATTGTGTACAAGTGTTTAACAATGAATTTTAAGTTTAAATTAGACCCACATTCCAGCGCAGTATTTTAGGGCATAACCTGACACGAGGTGAGTCTGAAAAAAAGAATACTAACTTGCCATTAACGTGTTTAGTTCAGAGATTATATTTATATCACAAGCAATATGAGATATTTGTAATTAATTTTATCTCAGCGTAATCCTCGTGGGATCACATGTGGCAGGAATTGAGGTCAGATTAGCCGCTGTATGAGAACACCGCAATGCAGTTTCAGTAATTATAAACAGGTACATAATAGACTCGGGAGTACCTTTGAGGAAATTCATTATTAAAAACTTAAAAGTCACCATAGCCTATTGGTTGTGTGGTCGGAATTTCCAGTTAAGAGACCAGAGTTCGATCCCCAGGTGGCAGGCTTGTGCAAATGTGTTTTTCAAAAACATACATAAACATATCGTTGGCTCGGACATGAAGACGGCGACGGGCTCATCGCCTGTCACGTAGTTCCGAAAATATGTTCGGTGGAAAGTGGGTCAGAGGATCTTAATCGTCTACGCTAGACCTCTGTCTACCCCTGTATTAGGAATTGCGTGAATATATTTATTTATTTAGTGGCTTAAACACCGGTTTTCAAGGTGTCGCCAGCTCTGAGGTCCCGGGTTCGATTCCCGATCGAGTCAATGTAGGAAAAAACACTTTTTCTATGTTTTCTCGGATCTGCGTGTTTGTGGTGCCTTCTTTGTTTCCGATTCCCATATCACAAGTGCTTCAGAGTCTTACATTAGGATCGGAGCTATGTATTTGATGTGGTCCCTATCTCTAGATGTATATATGTATATCATGTATACTTGTGAATTGGCTATCATGTATACCGTGTGGATAGGCTGGGTGTCCGTGTTCTTTCTATACCTAAGGAAAAATTTATGTTACAATATAAATAAATTAAATAGGGTATCTTAAATATATGGGTGTTTGAGGTACTTTATTTAATTTATTTACGTAGAAAAAATGGTTTCCCCGTGACAACATAGAAAAATGGTTTCCTACATAGACCCGTCGGAGAATCGTACTCAGGATCTCAGAGCTGGCGATATAATGAAAATGCATTTGATCATATCATTCATTCAAATTGTTTCGTATTCAAATACGAGATTTTATACGATATCTTAATGGAAAAATATTTCTTTTACTGGAGTTTTATATTCTTATATGTGTTAATGATAATATATATTTGTATGTTTATGTTCATGAGAATTATCTTTACCTTAGCCTAATGTGATCAACAAGATAATCGAACAAAAAAACAATGGTACAAACAAATAAAAAACCTAAAATCTAAAAATGTCTTCAACAATAAAATGGTAACACGACAAGCTGTTATTTAGTTTCTACCTTTGAATTCACTAACCATCTTCGGTGTGATTATTTTGGTCAGACATTTTTAGAGATGGTTATCCCGCCATGTATCGGTTGCCATTAGGATATTCCATCTCTTTACCTTAGTCGCCTCTTACGACACCCACGGGCAGAAAGGGAGTGGCAACATTCTGAGACCGTTACTAAACGGCTCTATTTATAGAAAAATAGTAATTTATTTTTTCTATACCTTTAGGTCTATAGAAAAAAGAAATTACTAGTTATTAATTGCTGTACTCACAACACTTGGATAGTTGGAAAGCGTTTTATTAGAAGCGTTGTAAGAACAAAAATAAATAACTAGCAATTTCTTAAAATAAACTAATAAACCCTTCTTTCGAAGCTAAAGCTTGTGGGTTCGAATCCTGCTAGGGAGAAATTTTTGTGTAATTAACATTAATGTTCAATTCAAGTCTTCTTACGTTTTCCCGAAAAGACTTCGGTAAAAGGTCGGTCGAAAAGACTTGATTGTCTAGACTTCTGTCTACTCCAGAGTTTGCTTGAAGATTTGTGATGAATAATGAAAACAATACAAAAAGTAAATAGGAAGAAAAATATAAGACGAATAAGAATAAGTAGATGAAAAGGTAGACACATAACAAAATAATAAAATAACACATACTGGCTTTGTAGTTACGGTGTAAGAACATACCCCTTTCTTCCCATTGGTATCGTAAGAGGTCAGTAAGGGAAAATATAAGATCATTATTATACACACATACATACAGAGGCAGAGATAACATCACATACATTGTTCTGAAACCCCCTTGCATTTAAGTTTGAGCTCAAGCACTTGTATAATGGAATCGAAAACAACGAAGGTACCATAAACACTCAGACCCGAGAAAGTGTATAAAAAGTGTTTTTTACATTAAGTCGACGGGGACAGCAACATCAGAGCTTGCTATTATCGGTAGGTACGCCACTCGTCCACAGAGGTCTCATATTATTATAATTATCGGGCGGTAAAATTACAAAAACTCCTAGTACTATCGATGATATAACTACTAGCTCATATAAATCAACTGGACACGGTATGTGGTGTACGTTGGACTCGAGCACGTCGAGTCCAACGTAATAACACGAGGAATACAACTCGAATAGGAGAAACTTTTTATTATATTTAATACTGTAGGATATTTCATGTCTCTAACAATACATTAATAATGGGAAAACATTTACTTATCACATATTTATGAGTAATTATTCGGTCGGATCCCTCTTGTCTTATATTTACGCCGTGAGAATATACTAACTGCGTTCTTCCCGTAGGTGCCTCGTGTTTGATTTAGGAAAATGCATTGAATATTTTATTGGCGGCTGATAAATATCGGAATAACCATCTTAGAGCTAGTCTCTAAGATGTAAGGTGTCTGGTACAGCGTTCTCTAAACCGCTTGCAACGCGTGACGATTCTGGCAAATATTCCCGTATGGTAGAGGCTTCTGTCCTACAGTAAAATTTTAAAATACCTATATAGATAGGGAATACATCATTTATATTGCTCTGATTCCAAAGTAAGCAGCTTAAGGACTTTTATTATGGAATCGGAAACAACGAAGGTACAAAAAACACTCCCAATAAATCTTCACGCAATTCCCAATACAGGGGTAGACAGAGGTCGAGTCTAGACAATTAAGTCCCTTCGACCCACCTTTCACCGAAGATATTTTCGGGACAACGTGACAGGTGGTGAGCCCATCGCCGCCTTTTATGTCCAAGCCAACGATATTCGTACATAAGTTTTGGAAAAACTCATTGGTACGAGCCTACCAACTGGGGATCGAACTCGGGTCTATTGACTCGAAATTCCGACCACCCAACCACTCGGCTATCGTGACTTAATACTTAAAAACTTAAAGACTTAAAAAACACCCGATTCCAGAAAATGTAGAAAAACACTTTTCTACATTTACTCCGACCGAATCGAACCTGGACCCTAGTAATATGAGATTGAGGTAAGCCACTCGTCCACGGATATCTTCAGTTAACATTAAATAAAACGTTAAGTTCACTACCGTATTCCTTCGTTCTTAAGGTTATGTTTTTTTTTTTTACTTTATTTAATTATTTATATATTAACAGCTTATACCCTGATGCCGTAAGGTGAAACCGGTCGGTTAATTATTAAATAATTAAATAAAGTGAATTGTGTACAAGTGTTTAACAATGAATTTTAAGTTTAAATTAGACCCACAGTCAGTAAGGGAAAAGATAAGATCATTACTATACACACTTACATACAGAGACAGAGATAACATCACATACATTGTTCTGAAACCCCTTGCATTTAAGTTTGAGCTTAAGCACTTTTATTAGGAATTGGAAAAGGAAGGTACATCAAACACCCCGACCCAAGAAAATGTAGAATAAATAATTTTCTATATTCACCCGACCGGGAATCGAATCCACTCGTCCACGGATTTCTTCACTTAACATTAAATAAAACGTTAAGTTCACTACCGTATTCCTTCGTTCTTAAGGTTATGTTTTTTTTTAAAGAAGTTCCTATAAGTTTCCCTCGCTCATGCAAAGGCACTGATTACACTACTGAAATATGAAACAAGGAATTTGGGTCACTGTTATTACTACGCAGGCATACTAAAAATATTTAAATCTCTATAACACTCTTTAACGCGAGCTCAATTTTCAATGGATTAATATCAACAATCCATTTAAGATAATTTTAATCGTATTTTTATAACTGTACCATGAATATTTCAATTCATTCCTGAGTTTGATTCCTATAAGTAAAAAATGTACCCGAAAGTTTGAAGAAAATTAGTTTTTTCGGAACTTAGTTACAATTTGTATTCGGTGGTTCAGACTCATGAATTTGCCGATTATAGTCGATAGCCATTTAGCTTATCTATCTCGTTGTCTTATATAAGATACGGAAGTGTGTATCGAAAAGATTGTCGAGAACTCTGTCCAGTCCAATTTTACAATAAGATGATTTTTAAAATTAATGTAAAGAAAAAAAAGAAGTTGCTAAATCACTTAAGTTACGGAATCGGAAACATCGAAGGTATAACAAACACCCAGACCACAACACAAGACACAAAAAGTGGTTTTCGACATGGATCAGTCCGGGAATCGAAACCGGAATTTCAGAGCTTGTGACACGACGAAAACCGACGTGTAAGTCACTCAACCACGAAGTTCTAAAGTGTATAGTAACCGATTAAAAAGCACACTAGATCAATGCAGTTCGTGTAAGCCACTCGTCCACGGATTTCTTCACTTAATATTAAATAAAACGATAAGCTCACTACCGTATTTCTTCGTTCTTAGGGTTATGGTTTTTTTAAAGAAGTTCCTATAAGTTTCCCTCGCTCATGCAAAGGCACTAATTACACTACTGGAATATGAAACAAGGAATATTGTGTCACTGTCATTACTACGCAGGCATACTAAAAATATTTAAATCTCTATAACACTATCTTCAACGCGAGCTCAATTTTCAATGGATTAATATCAACAATCCATTTAAGATAATTTTAATCGTATTTTTATAACTGTACCATGAATATTTCAATTAATTCATGAGTTCGATTCCTATAAGAAAAAAATGTACCCGAAAGTTTATGAGTTTTTTCGGAACTTAGTTACAATTTGTATTCGGTGGTTTAGAATCATGAATTTGCCGATTATAGTCGATAGCCATTTAGCTTATCTATCTCGTTGTCTTATATAAGATACGGAAGTGTGTATCGAAAAGATTGTCGAGAACTCTGTCCAGTCCAATTTTACAATAAGATGATTTTTAAAATTAATGTAAAGAAAAAAAATATCATATTTCAACTGGCATTCGTATCCGCGACTGCTGAACCGTGTTGCTTGCTGTACCGTGGCAACGCCATTACCTCCGAGCCACCTCTTCAGTTGAAAACTGAAATCAAGAAAGATCTTTATTTATGCCAGTTTTCACATTACAAAAAGTTCAGCATAACTTATATGCTTTAAAATCAAATAAAAATTGTAAAATGTTTTTATTTAATTAATTTCACAGCCGGGTTTGAGAAAAGAGCTTTCAAACGGGGTCAGTGGTTACTCAGGAAGTCGATATTTGCCGGCGGCTTTGCTCGTCTCCACAGGGCGAATTAATATCCGCCCGAGGGCCACGTCATTTCCTACTTCAAGTTTCACAGCCTTTTTATTTCAGTAACAAACGACTCATTTAAAATAATTCTCTGTAATCAAAAAGATGACGCACTTTAGCCTTAATAATTTATTTGAAGTATCATATATATTGTTTAAATATTATACTTTATTAGTTAACATTATTTAGAATTGCAAATTCATATTACAATTTTTGAAATATTATAATAAAGTAAAATATAGATATAAAATAAATATCTTCAGGCCATTCCCAATACATGGGTAGACAGTGGTCTAATCTAGACAATTAAGTCCTTTCGACCCACCTTCCTCCGACGATATTTTTAGGACAACGTGACAGGTGAGCCCGTCGCCGTCTTTTATGTCAAGTCAACGATATGAATCGTACATAAGTTTTGAAAAAACCTATTGGTACGACCCTGCCACCTGGGGATGGAAATCGGGTCTCTCGACTCGAATTCCAATCACCCAACCATTCGGCTGTCATGACTTTTATAATAAATTAAAAAGCTATAGGCAAAAGATCGAGATGGATTGACGACTTGCAAAAAGCTGCAAAAAAGTGGCTATGGACCGTTCGTTGTGAAAAGCTGTGAGGGAGGCCTATGTTCAGCAGTGTACTGTTGATAGGCTGTAAAGAAAAAAAAGAAGTTGCTAAATCACTTAAGTTACGGAATCGGAAACATCGAATATATCTCAAACACCCAGACCACAACACAAGACACAAAAAGTGGTTTTCGACATGGATCAGTCCGGGAATCGAAACCGGAATTTCAGAGCTTGTGACACGACGAAAACCGACGTGTAAGTCACTCAACCACGAAGTTCGGAAATGTATTGTAAATGATTAAAAAAGTACAAAAGATCGATACAGTTCCAGTAGTAAAGCGATTGTATTCCTGTTTGTTCGGAAAGCTTTTGTTTCTCAACGTTTACTGGCAGAATTCCAAGGCTCGAAGGGATACAATTTAAACACTGCAGAGATACATCGCTGCCGTAGGAGACTTAACTTGAATAATTGAACAAACACTCGCTTATCCCATAAAACACTGCGCGGTAATCCAAGCTAACAAATTAAAATGGAATTATGAACGAAATTACATAAAGCGGAGCGAGACTGTCTCCCTGTGTTGTGTGTTTTAAAAATAATCCTTGTGTACAAATACAAAATTTAATTTGTTAGTACTGTACTAAAATGCTGCCGCGTGGCTACGGCGTAAGAATATTTTGTATAACAAAAAAAAACACCACATTTCTTCCATGTTCTAAGAGGCAATCCGACTATTGGTGGGAAAACCATTAAGAACAATACCAGACCTAAACTAAAGAAATACCACTCTTGACCAACACTTTGAATTTAAATCTGTTCAGTAACTGATCTTTCGTCATCTTTGATTTGTTACTATTTCATTTGTTATTTCATATCTTGGTTTTATCTTTTTTTTATACAAATTTCTTCAATATTTTGTAATATTCATCTACCAAGTAATAATTAAACAAGCATTGTAACATATTAATGTTTAGAATTATTAAGTTATTTGAACACTGTCTGTTTTCCAAATAAAATAAAATAAATAAACTCAGCAGACCAGTGACGAGCTGCATCGTCTAAGATGCCAGGTGTCTGCTACTGCGATCGTCAATCCGCTTGCCAATCGCAATTATGGCAAATCGTGAGGTAACGGTAAATGAGTTACGGGAGACGTTTTTGTCACATAGTGGACTTTTACAGGCTGTTGTGCATGTATGATGATTTCGTTTTTATTTATATTGGAGGTCTAGATTTATATATGCTTGTATTTTCTCTGGGGTTAGAGCGAGATACGACGTCTATCTTCTTCTCTATTCTTACTTACGGACCTTGTCTTCCTGATTCCCTTGATGACCTTGGCCTTATCGAAAAACTATAAAAATCAATAAAATTATATTCAATACTGGTAATAGGAAAGCTTAATGAAAGCTCGATCCATCTTTATAAAAGAAACTTGAAATTTTCTAATTCTTCAAAGAATATTTTACAGGACGGTCATTGTATCGAAATATTAGTGTTGGAAGCAATACGAATTTCTAACATCTCTCTGGCATTCGTAAAGATCGTAACAGGGTTGTGAAATATCTCGTAGGAGTGATTTAATAAAATCCACTGGGATTTCGTTAATACGGCAATGAAAATATTTTACTCTATTGTGCAACGAACCTCGGGCTTTACAATAGCCAATGCTGCTAGAAAAGTAAGTAAAAGAACGAAAATGTATTTAATATTTATTACTTTTATAGTCTTGTTAAGCTTAGAATCTACGTGATATCAGAAAAATTAAATTGGAATTTTCATACGATCCGCTTGCCATGCCGGGTGATTATGGAAACCTACTGTACGAGAGAGGCATGTGTCATGCAGTGGAGTTTTACAGGCTTTTATAATCACGAAGGTATTTATAATCATCTATTTATAGTCATCTATTTAGGAAACTTGTCAAATAATCGGCTATTTGAAGGTGTGTCATCCCTATGTAGACAAAGCACCACGCTCCGTTGCATTTTCAACGTCGAGACACGAACGCTTTGTTTCTGAAATGAATTAAATTTATGAAATTGTATACGACTGCATTGTACTGTACTCGAAATAAAGTGAGGTGCGCGAGTTTTAAGTGGCGACTCATATAACTATCGCGAAAACATTCTGTTGACATCTATTTAATGGAAAGTTATCTTCACCCATATTACCAATACTACGGTAGCCAGAGTTCAAAACGATCAAGCCTTTTCGAGACAATTTTCACCGAAGGTTATTTGGGACTTCGTGACAAAGTAGTGAGCCTAACGCTGTCTTTAGTGTTTAAGCTAATGGCATAATATAACTACACACACCTGATTGGACAAATTGTCAATTAGTCGTTCTTTCAAATTTTATCATTAATTCATCGAAATAAAAATACACTTCGTTTACTGATAGTTATTTCATGAAACACCATTTTGGAATGAGGTTCCTCTAACGAAATAACCGAAAGAATATACATGAGTTAAAGGAAGACACGCCAGGTCGGGTGCATCTGACATAAGAGGACGTCTCCAATAACGTCTCCTCCGACGTCTTCTGCGATGTCTTCTGCAATGTATCCTCGAACGTCTCCTCCACCAGAGTACTTTCGTTACTCTTATACATTTGAATCCCACTAGAAGAACTTCGATAGAAAAGGGAGGCAAACGAGCAGGTGACTCACGTGATGGTAAGTGATTACCGCCGTCCATGAACATCCGTAATACCAAAGGTTTAGCAGATGCGTTGCCTCCCTTAGAGTGCACCCCTCCCCCAGAATTAGGGGGGGGGAGTGTGGGCCTCCGGTTACCTTCACTCACCAGAAGAAAGGCAGAAGTTTGTTAGACTTCTCCTTCACGCCGGTATTCTGTGAGGTCGTGGTACTTCCCCGGTCGAGCCGGCCCATTCATGCAACTACAAAAGCTGATGCGTGGCTCTACCACTGTACAAAAATGAATGCTATATTTATGTTACCTGAATAGAAGATGTCGCTACAACGGCATTTCGGTGACTTATTTCAAATGAATTAACTTGTAAGTAGAAGAGATATCCCCATTCTAGTCATTGCGCGGCGTTTGTCTCCCACTGAGATGGTTCTTATCCCTTAATCAGCCCTTTTTGCGATGAATGGAAAACAAACAAACGAAAAAATAACATTTAAGCCATCAAACATACAAACTTTTCATTTACATAATGTTATTAGAATTAAGATGTGGGTTAATACATACGAAACTCTAAATGAATACGTAAAGTGAAGTTATCTGTGTTAACTTCAGTAATACATTTAACATTTAGTTACAGGCCTGATTACATCAGTATGTAACCGACTCGCCTAAATGTTTACGGACTCTATCTTGTGTGTTTGCTGTTACTTAAGAATTCCGTTTGAAGTGAAGGAAAGCAACATAGTTAGGAATTTAACTCTGTCATGTCATTCCTAAACTTAATTGCTGGATTAAGCCGAATTAAAAATGTTACAGTGCATAAAATAACGAGTAAGATAAGTCACGATAGACATGTGGTTTGGTGATCGGAAAAATGTCTTCGGTGTAAAGTGGTTCGAAGAGACTAAATTGTATAACTAATCTTCGGTCTACCACTTTATTGTAAATGGCGTGAAGATATTTATTATTTTATATAATTAAGTACATTATAATTTCTAACGTAATTTGGTTACAAACATCTTAATATAAATTAAGTATATTATATGAATTTAATCGTTGGCTTGGACATAAAGGCGGCGACGGGCTCACCACCTGTCACGTTGTCCCGAAAATATCTTCGGTGGAAGGTGGGTCAAAGGGACTTAATTGTCTAGACTTGACCTCTGTCTACTCCTGTATTGGGAATTGCGTGAAGATGTTTATTTATTTATTTTATTTATACAGTTTCGAAAAAAGTTATTCGCATAAGATCCTTCCCCTTACGATTGAATTCGACTTTCTGTATCCGAATTCCGATACTGAACCACTCGTCAATCGTGGTTTTATTTCAAAAATATTAAAATATAAATACGTACATTTTATATATATATATATATATATGTATATATATATATATACATATATATATATATATATGTATATATATATATATATATATATATATATATGTATATATATATATATATATATATATATGTATATATATATATATATATATATATATATATATATATATATATATATTTATATATTTTAAGTGGATAAGTGTTATTAAGTGGATAATCGGTAAACTCGGCACTTTTGTTATGGTATTGGAAATAACGAAGTTCCCAGAAACACCCAGACTAGAGACAATGTAAAAAAAGGAATTTATATATTATATTTACCCGTCTATATTGACCCGTCTGGAATTCATACCCGGAACATCAGACCCGGTGATACCGTGACTGAGAGGCATATACACCGGTTCGTCACACGTCCACAGAGGTCGTCAGAAATCATAAATTGTATTCTAATAAGGTACTATGAGGTACTAATTGATACTAAAAGGTGCCGACGTAGACTGGGACTAACTTTCAAAGACCTCTGAGCAAATTGCTCAAAGAGGGGAGAAAGAAAATGATCTGATCTGAATCTGATAGAAGCAAAAGAGGTATGTAAAAATTGTGACACTTGCCGATCAGTTTTCTCTAGTTAGGAACTTTGCATACAAATAATTAAAATAAGATACGATAGTACTCCGAGTTCGACCACTATATCGTAATCTAAGACTTATCGGTAGTATATAATACTAATAAAGTAATCAGTCCTTAATCGTAGATTCAAAATAAGTCGTTGAATCAAAGTAAGTAGTTCTAAATCGTGTGGTGTCTTCAAGAAAATAATACCTTACCCTCGTGGGTGCCGTCCGAGGGACTAAGGGAAAAGGAGGCATTCAGCAGACACAAGGTTGCGACTTGTGATAACTGTGGTTGCGATTCGCTTGCCAAGCGTGGCGATTACGACAAACCTTTTCTGCTAGAAGAGGCCTATGTGTCGCAGTAGAGTTTTACATGCCATCGCGTATGTGTGTATATAAATATGCACATAATATGTTAAGTATATGAAAATTACACTATTTCATTACGATTGTAAATTTTGCGATTTCTTTAAGGCTATAATATTTGATTCTGGCAACGTTGTATGGTAGAACGTTCAAACTTCCTACGGTTTCTAACTTCTTACCATATTTGAGTAGTACAGGGTACTCATGTGTATTAAAATATTTCATCAAATATTTTAAGCTTTTGTAGCCTTTTATTTAATATATCTGAAAATAAATTTTACAATTTTATTAATATTTCAAGCGACCTATAAATAACCAATTCAATTCTATTAACTTTCCAATCTCTTGTTACCTTGTTTCGAGATCAACGAAAAAAGAAATGAATAATAATGAAATTCTTATTTGAACGTAACATTTTTTAGAACAATCTTTTTTTTATTTTATCTAAACAAGGGTTTCTTTATTAATGATTTACGCATTTAACTGTGTAAAATAGGCCCAAATGTAACATTATTAATAAATATAAATAAATACATACAAGGAGACACCATCACTTTTATTGCTCTGATCCTAAAGTAAGTAGCCAAAGCACTTATCTTATGGAATCAGAAGCAACGGAGATGTTTATGGCAATATCCATTAAAAAAGTATAAATAAAAAAAATATCTTCACACAATTCCCAATACAGGGGTAGACACAAGTCTATTCTAGACAATTAACTCCCTTCGACCCACCTTCCACCGAAGATATTTTCGGGACAACGTGGTAGGTTGGGAGTCCGTCGCCGTCTTTATGTCCAAGCCAACAATATATATCGTACATAAGTTTTTGAAAGACCCATTGGTACGAGCCTGCCATCGGGGAATAGAACTCGGGTCTCTTGACTCGTAATTCCGACCACTCAACCACTCGGCTATAGTCACTACATTATAGTAGAAAAAGTGATTTTATATATCCGGAAATCGAATCGTGCGTTCGCCACTCGTCCGGGAAGGTCGTTAAAATATTTTGTCTCTTAGAACTAAAAAAAAAAGAATTGATAGTTACTGTTACACAAAACTATCAATTATGTTACATTTTCTTGACATGTGTCAGATAAATGATATTTATATTTTCTATCTCACGAAGCAGTATGAAGCATTATGAAACCATTTTTTTGTTGTCGACTAATTAGGACTTTCTATTCTAGATTTATTATTCTAATTATGTAATATAAAAACAGTATCATACAACATTATATACGTCAACAGTATAATTTCACAATAGTAGAGTAATTGGGTGATCGCAATTCCAGTCAAGTTTCCCGAGTTCGATCCCCAGGTGGTAGACTCGTGCCAATGTCTTCTTTCGAAAACTTACGTACGATTTATATCGTTGACTTGAACATAAATACGGCGACAGGCTCACGAGGCTGTCACGTTGACGCAAAAACCGTCTTAGGTGAAAGGTGGGTTGAAGCGGCATTATTGTCTAGACCTCTCTCTTATCCAGTACTGGGAATGGGGGGAAGATTTTTATTATATATATTATATCAAGATATATCGAGGTTGTGGACTAATAATATTATAACAAATGTAAAAATAATATATAAGGATTAAACATTTTTTAACATAGACCTCTCCCTAAGATGATTCAAAACAGTTCATCTAGTAAATACATGTTCGACATCAATGTCTCCGCAATAAAAGGTCGTTAGTGGCGAACAATTCAGGAAACCAACAACGCCATACATCGAGCTATGTTCTTATGATAACGAGCATATATGCGAGCACCGATTGCATACTGGGAGAGGAGGTGTCCTCCCCAGGTCTCGAACATTCAACCTGGGGGGTAGGCTACACTTTTCCTGCAGCACCTCATACGCCACATACACGTTTCTTAGATTTTATATCTCTAGATAGATCACCTCAGTACAAATGTAAGGAAAATTTACATTAATTTCGTAATCAGCAATCCGAGAAACCTTGAAATTGATACGCATGTCAATCCTATTTCGTCCAGGTAAGAAAATTTTTTTATACATCATGAATTCAATTCAATTTTGCTTTCAATATCTTCTTACTTATCTTCACGCAATTCCCACTACAGGGGCAGACAGAGGTCTAGTCTAGACAATTAAGTCCCTTTGACCCACCTTCCACCGAAAATATTTTCGGGACAACGTGACAGGTGATCAGCCGTCGCCGTCGTTATGTCAAAGCCAACGATGTAATTTGTACAGAAGTTTTTGAAAAAATCATTGGTACTGCCATCTGGGGATCGAACTCGGGTCTCTACTCGAAATTTGGACCACCCAACCACTCAGCTATCGTGACCTATGAATATTTATAAATTTAAAATTAATAATTCCAAAGTATAAAATAAAATAACAAGTCTTCGGTCTAACATGTTTATTTAATTTTTATTCTAGCAATTATTTTAATTTACCTCTGGTCTGGTACTGCGATTGTCAATCCGTCTGCTAGGATTGGCGATTATGGCCACCCTTACATAGGAGAGAGCTTTGTTCAGCAGTGGACTTTTACAGGCCGTTATATACTAAGTACATTTCGTTGGTAATATTTTTCTGGTGTTTTTCAATTACTCTGAGTTGTTTTGTATATATTTCGGCTTTCCTTCAAATTCTGTAATAAGTTTTAACTTTATCCTACTCGTACATAGATCAATTTATCATTCAATTATTGGATTGCACGACCAACGCTATCTGGCACATATATTCTATAGCAAAGAGTATGTAATCACTACATACTGTCTAATCTACGTACTAACTTTAAAGGCATTAGCATAACTTTAAACTAAGAATCCATTCATGATACTTCATAAGTTATGCCTAAATTTACAAAATCAAAAATATAAAAAAATAAAGTATAAACAACGCAAAATTGCGCTATTCAATCCCTTACGAAACCTCCGTTTGGGAAATTTCGAGAATAGCTTTCTTACGCTCCGGTTACAGCTGATTTTGTAAATAGGTAAAAAATAAACAAAATGTCTTCTTATTTCATCCTCAAGACCGCAGATAATATAAGATAAGTAATTAATTATTATTCTTCGACGAGATTCAACGTCTAGTACACAAGCACCCTAGTAATATCCGGTGCTTCATGCGCTCTAATAGACGTCTGATTCCCACGTAACGCTTTGAAATTTCCGTAAATTGTTAGCTCCAAGGACCTAATAAAGATTGGTACAAGTTTCAAGTTGAGATATAAGAGTTAAATTACAAAATAAAGTTACTAATTTTTATGTTCAGAAATAAACAGTTTTGTAAGTTGTTTCAAATACTAAGGTAGACATAAATCCATAAATTTTTGTCGTTTCGACCAAATTAAACTGGAATTTATTTCGCACACTATAATGCTTTCTCTACCATAGTCTCATAGTAGTTCTTGCGTCTGTTGATATTTGCCCATAGATTTTCTACACAACTATCAAAATTCAATTGTTTACCGATAGATGACGGCATAACCATTTCGAAAGATGCCAGACTAATAAATTATTAATTAGTAATAAATTCTACGACGGGCAGAAGCCTAATGCAAGATGTCAGGTACTCCAAGCCTTTTGGTTATATCTAACGCTCCTCTATGGGAGAAGTCTATGTCCAAAATTTAAGTAATAATGGTAGTTATTTATTCAACTATGAGCCGCAGTTTATAACCACACCGCCTAGTGTAGTGTCTGGCACGAGCAGAAGCAAATTAAAGTGGGAGTGGGCTGATTATATATATCATGTAGATGCCTCGAAGAAAACGGGGATTAACGCGGACGACCCAGATAGTAATGGAAAGATAAACTTGACGCCTTCTTAAATGACTGGAGCGAGGAGGGCTAGGATAGAGAATGGTGGAAAGGACAGAGAGAGACCTTAGCTCGGCAGTGAGACACAAACGGCTAAGGTAAGATAACATTATAAAATGAGTGCTCGAAAATAGTCTAGCTGTTTGTGCCACCTCTGACTAACCCAGTATTTGGAATCGCTCAAGTCCTTTCACTTGTACTAGCTGAAAATACAATAATTGCTATTCTGTACTCCATCATCGATCTCAAAATTTACTGCACTATCTGACATAAACACGTATTATATGTAGTTCTTGCTCACAACACAAGTGATTTGATTAATCAACTTAAAGGGTGAATGTTTGTGAAAATTTTACCCTAAATGTCTATTCGATACTAAAGTTAGACATATAAAAATATATACCAACCGCAATAAAGCAATTTATATATACTTACTTAACGGCTGGTAAAAGTTCACTGCAACACACGCCTATTTCTTACGGAGGATTTGCTGTAATCCCTATGCTTGGCATGCGAATTGGCGATTGCATCACATCTCGCAATTGCAGACACTGTATTAACGGTGTTCACGTGTGTCACCGGTCTGTTTAGATCTTCTTCCATCGTATGTGGTGCACTTCACCAGTGTTGGGTGCCAATTACTGGGTTCCAGAGGACCATGCTGACACCGAGCCAGCTGGTGGGAATGATGGCGGGATATTGGTGGGTGGTGGTATTGGATATTGGTGTTGCATCCTGTGCTCAGCTGGCGACCCGCCCGCTGCCGCGTCCAACGCCAGCTCCTTATACGTTTTCTGTTATTTACCATACCTTTTTTTTTCAATTTATTATACAGGGTGGGCCTTGAATTAGATAACATTTGAAAAAATCGTATAAAAAAACCATTTAACATATTTTAGAAATCGTTTATTTACGAGAAAGCTAATTCATTGTAATTTATTTTTTAAAAATTATTTCGTCTAAATGACCACCGTTTCGGTTTTTGCACTCATCTAAGCGAGTCCTGAAGTTTTCGAATACTTTTCTGCAAAGAGACCACGAGATAGCCGACATCTCTTCGATGATTTTTTCTTTAAGTGTACGCAGTGTATTCGGTTTATCAATGTAGACACGACTCTTTAAATAACCCCATAAGAAGAAATCTGCTGGGGATAGATCTGGACTTCTGGGTGGCCATGGGATGTCACCCCGTCTGGATATCAGCTTTTCCGGAAACATGTCTTTGACCACCGGCAAGGACTCTTTCGATGTGTGACACGTAGCTCCATCTTGTTGAAACCATGTGTTACAATTATTGCCAGCAATTTCCAACTCCCGTAACATTTTCACATACTTGGCAGAATTAACAGTAACTGAACGGCCTCGAGAATCTTCAAAAAAGTAAGGTCCGACGATTCCTTTTGCTGAAATTACAGCCCATACAGTTACCTTAGGAGAGTGAAGTGGCCTCTCATGTTTAGCTTTAGGATTTTCGCTGCACCAATACCTGTAATTCTGTTTGTTTACATGTCCATTTAGGTGGAAATGGGCTTCGTCAGAAAATAAGATGTTGTGAAAATTACTGAAACGAGTTAACATTGTTTCGGCATATGACTTACGCAAATTTAAATCATTAGGGTTTAGTTCTTGCACTAGCTGGATCTTATATGGATGTAATTTCAAATCTAATTTCAAAATACGGCGTAATGATGTGCGGGATAATCCTAATTCGGCCGAACGTTTGCGTGTCGATAAATCTGGATCACGTCGATCAAAAGCGGAAACTTGCTGCACGTTCTCTTCGCTCCGCGAAGTCCGTGGGCCGCCGGTTTGTTCCACATTTAGTGTAGATCCCGTCTCTTCGAACTTCTTCACCCATTTCTTTATTAAAGGAGCACTTGGACACTGACTTAAGTCGTGTAAACCATATTCAACGCGAAATAAGCGTCTCTCAGTAATGAGCGAAAAGTCGTTTAAATAAAACTGTTTCACGCAGTAAGCGCGTTGCGGCCCCGTGAAGCGATCCATTGCGACTAAATTTCCAAGAAGCGAACTAGTGCCCCCGCCCGCGCCCGCGCCCCGCGCCCGTGCCCCGCGCGGCAATAGTTTGCGCGGTAAGTTACATTTAAATGTTAACGGATTCTTGGCCCACCCTGTGTTATTATTTATATTACATCTATAACTACAAACAATGCAAACCTACATACCATACACGTATGGTGACATCGAAAATCAATACTTTAAACACAAATTCACGTCATCAATTCTCTTTACAATTATACTGTGACACGTGATTGACAAGGGTATGACACGTACAATATCCGTTGCGTCTACCTTCGGGAGCAACGTAATGATGTTGACAAGTTCCTAAATTACTTTGTGTTGTGGAGCTTTGTTAGAGATTGCCTTTCACAGACACCGTGTCAAAGCAAAGTCGAGAGCAAAGTAAGCTACTATAGAGAAAAATAACACTTTTTCTTTATGAAAACGTTCCTATTTTATTTTCGAGACACTTTTATTAAATTTGCTTAGGTTGACTAAACAGAAGAGTTGATGGTGCTTTTGAATAAAGTATTTGCAAACGAAATGCGCTCATGACTCGATCACCTGCAGATATCAAATACAATTATGTTGGAGGGGTGCTGACTTGCGCTCTATGTGCTCGCACGTTCAGCGCAAAAATCGTATACATCAGTCACCGGCAAGCACACGAACGACGCACGCAATAGTTGCTATGGCCATAATCGGTCGGGTTATTAGGATAACAATCTCCGAGGACGAGCGGCTCGCCCATCGGTTTTCGTGGCGTCACCAGCTTAAAGGTCCCGGGTTTTATTCATGGAAGATAGTAGGCACATTTTCTGTATTGTCTCGGGTCTGTATGTTTATTGTTTCTAATTCCAGACAAACAGTGCTGTAGCTACTTACTTTGGGATCAATGTAATGGCAATGCAATGTGGCATAGTCCCTTTGTATTTATGGGTCTTTTACTCTGTGGTCGAACATCCGTTCATGCAGTTTTTTTTCTTCTGACCTGGTAATAAATGCCATTTGTTTTTACATGCAGGTTTGTGCAATATAATTTTACAATAACATCTCTATAATTATAAATTACCGCAAAATGACTCCTGAATTCTGATCACCCAACCACTCGTCTATATAGACATACAATGTAGAATGAGAATTACAATAATGTTGTTATTGAATAATTGCCTCGTAAATATTCACAGACCGACACTTTCAAATGTGGAACATTCGGTGTTTACTAATTTATGTAAACAGTGTTTGTAATTGTTTTTTTTTTAGTTTGTCAGAAAGAAGTAGATTTCTTAATAGACGAAGTCAATTCGAACGATTCGGCCGCATGTTTTTCTAAAGTTAGTCTCGAAGTCTGTTAAATAAGTTGTCTCAACCTCACTTATGTTTCATTTGCATGCTGTACATTTTTTTAGTTATTCTTTCTTCTTCATATTCAACCTCAATAGAAAATTACGAAAAATTTCCTTTCACTGGTAGTGGATTCACCACCTCTGCCTACGCCAGTATGGAAAAGCAGGTATGAAAATCGTGTTACGATAATATGTAGTGATAACTTCCGTTTTATTATATCAGTATAGAGATTACATTAAACGTTGTGTATGTATAGACAGTTTCTCGAATTAAACAGAAAATATGTACCAATTCTAATATTGACTTTACCTAACGACTATGTATACTATAGTTATTCCTTTACAGACAATATTCATATGTTTCAACAGCTCGTTACGTTTTCAACGAGTATCAGACTTCATTCGTAAAAAATCGATTAAAACTCGCGAGGTTACTTTTCAAATAGACCGAATAACGAACTCGATTACTTAACAACGTGGAAACTAAATAAGGCACGGTACTAACTAAAGCTATGTGCGAAGAGTCTGTGGTCTGTGGGATATGAAGTTGTTACTAACGCACTAATATACTCTCTTGTTAATGTACACTATAAGACGTAGACCTTTTTTTTATATATTTACATGGACCACAAACAGGTTAACAATACACTTTCAAATTACAATAGAGACACAGAAAAAAAGAGAATATCATTGTGAACCCAACACTGATGGTCACAGCTTTGATTAAAAACAACATTTGATTAAAAGGAGCAAATAAAGGCATGTGTAAACTTATCAAAATAGGTACATTATATATATATATATATATATATATATATATATATATATATATATATATATATATATATATATATGTATATATATATATATATATATATATATATATATATATATATATATATATATATATATATATATATAAAAATTCAATTTCATTCAAGTCAATTTGTTATGAGTGGACAACATACGATTGATGGGACACCTAACTCCAGCATTAGTTCTACATAGTGCGGTAACAAATAAGTCATGATTACGCGAGGATCGCATGTGTGGCCTTGATGGAATTTTATAATCTAATTCATTGGTAAGTTCAATACAATTAAATTTGTTATGGCATATATTGTATAAAATCATTGCATCTAATTGAATACGTCTACATTTTAAGTCTAACAATTTATATTCATGTAATAAGTTTTTATAAGACAGACGTTTTTCATTGCATTTATATTCAATATACCTAAGAAATTTCTTTTGTACTCTTTCGATATTGTTTATATAGGTATGGTAAATAGGACTCCAAATAGACACTGCATATTCTAGTTGGGGTCTTACTAGCGATTTAAATAAATAGAAATATGTAGTAGGATCATTGAAAATTTCTCCGGAGCGAATAACAAAGCCATACATTTTATACGCCTTAATAACAATATTTTCTATATGTATATCAAAATGTAATTTAGAATCTAGAGTTATTCCAAGATCCTTAACTATGTTGTTTGTTTCAAGAATGGCATCGCAAAGATTATATTGATATGTAACATAATTCTTTTTTTGGTTAAAGTTATGCTCTAACATTTATTGAGACTAAGTTCTAGCTTATTTTCATAGCAGTATGCAGAAAAATTATCAAGATCCTCCTGAAATCTTTTGTAGTCATCTGAATTATTAATAACCGAATAAATCTTTAGGTCGTCTGCATACAGTAAGAAATTACAAAACTTAAAACAATTGTTGACATCATTTATAAATAACAGAAATGACAAGGGACCTACAATGGAACCTTGCGGTACTCCAGAAGTGACGCATTTATAATTAGATTCATAGCCCTTCAATACAACTTTTTGCGTTCTATTAGTTATATATGATTTAAACCAACGCCAAAGATTATCTCTTATGCCATTGAAAGCCAATTTTTCAAGTAGTATTTTATGATCCACCCTGTCAACCTTAAGGGAGGAATTAACGAACTTCGAATTCGGACGGAATTTCAAATTCCGCCACTCAGTTATCGTGACTTGTAGAAATATTTAAATAAATAACTACATAGAAGGAAGTAAATAAGGATATTATCACATGTATTGCTCTGATCACAAAGTAGATAGTTTAAGAACTTGTGCTATGGAATTAAAGGGCAATATAATACATAGCGCGAAAGTTAATATTAAAAGGTGTAAAGGTAGCACTTATGACCCAGACTTGAGAAAATGTAGAAATAGTGTTTTATTACTATAGATTGTATAAGATTGATCCGACCGGAATGGAACCCGAGTACTCAGAGCTGGAGACACCATGAAAACCGGAGTGTGCGCCACTCGTTAATGAAGGTTGTAATTATTACTTAACTTGTAATTATAACAAATTCTTATCAGTTTTTAAAAGTTTTAGCAGTGGTAGCATCGCATTAGCTCTTGTTGTTGCATGAATGGGCCGGTTCGACCGGGGAAGTACCGCGACCTCACAGAATACCGGCGTGAAGTTGAAGTCTAACAAATTTCTGCGTTTCGTCTGGTGAGTGCAGGTAACTGGAGGCCCACACACCCCCCTCCCCCAATTCTGGGGGGGGGGGGCACTCTAAGGCTGGCAACGCATCTGCTATGCCTCTGGTATTGCGGGGTGTTCATGGGCGGCGGTGATCACTTACCATCACGTGAGCCACCTGCTCGTTTGCCTCCCTATTCTATAAAAAAAATCAACCCATATTACATTCGACCCACATTTCTTCCAATTTATTTTGAGGTAAGACAGTATGTAGAAAGCCTGCCGCCGGTTTTTTAATATCAAAGCCAACATTCAAATCATTGGCGTGACTCTTCCTCTTGAGGATCGAATTCAGTTTCCTCATTTGTAATACGGTCATTTAACCATTTTTAAACAGATGGGTCACATCACAAACAGATGGGTCACATCACAAACTGCTCTGATACCAAAGGAGCTAAAGGATTATTTGGTTGTGGAATCATCTACGAAGGCACCACAAAAACTCAGAAGCACTCGAACCCGGGACCTCAGAGCTGACAATACCTTGAAAAGCGGTGTGTACGCAACTCAACCGTGGAGGTCGTCAAGGATTAGATTATAAAGAGACTATCGTGGCTTCTTATATCATAAAAAATCTCTTATATAATTGATTTTGTAACTTAGTGTTGTTAAAGAAAGAATGAAAAGTACTTTATTCTTTACCACAATACAAAAAAACACAAATGAAAAAATAAAAACAAGAAGAACAAATAAATAATACAAAGATTATTGCATTGCGGTGACAAAATGGTGGCCGACTCAGATGTTGCTGCACCTAAAATGCCGCAGGGGTGATATTCTGCCGGAACCATTGGCAGAAAGTCCTACGGCAGTATTATTTCAATGAAAATCATTTAATATTTATCTTAAATAAAGTGTTAATTTATTAAAGGTAAATAATTAATGTACACAATATAATAAACCAATAAATTTAAATGTACTTAAATTTTTAAATAGCCAAATATTATAAGTCACGAAGCCGAGAGGTTGGGTGATCGGAATTTCGAGTCAACAGACCCGAGTTCGATCCCAAGATATCAGGCTCGTACTGATCAATTAAGTCCCTTAGACCCACCTTCCACCGAAGTTATTTTCAGGACAACGCAACAGGTGGTGAGCTCGTCCCCGTCTTTATGTTCAAGCCAACGACATAAATCGTACATAAGTTTTTGAAAAAACTATTGGTAGTTTATGCCTATTATGACGATACACAATATTTATCAACCAATGACAATCAAGTGTACAAATGACTTGGATAATAAGACAAATAAGCTTCTGTGAAGGGCGGCTCAAAAGGACTCAATTGTCTAGACCCAATTGTGTATTGGCAAAAAATCGTAAAGATAAAAACGTTTTAAATAGGAAACATTAAAGTAGTTTTCCATTTCCATCATTATCTTCAACTTCAACTGCGGTCAGCAATGGCTTCTGAACGGGCATTGGCAAAAGCCGATTAATTCATAGAGGCAGATCACGTTGCGATAGTGAATGCAGTTTCCGTGCTCACTTCACGGTCCGGTGCGAGTTTTATTCTACCCGATCCACTAAACTAAAACCGTTTAAGATTATTTTGTTTCATTGGAAAGAAAGTAAGAGAGAAACATTCAGTAGCTCTCATTAAGAAACTCATTTAATTCAGTTGATCAAATAGTATATAATCACGATAGCCTACTGATTGGGTGTCAAGACACTCGAATACGTACCCCAGGTGGTAGGCTAGTATCAATGTATTTTTTCTAAACTTATGTACGATTTATATCGTTGGCTGGGACGTTGGAAACAGGCTCACCATGTGTACGCTTCCCAAAAAAATGTCTTCTTTGAAACCACTTAATTGTCTAGAGCTCTATCTATCCCAGAATTCGGAATGTCGTAAAGAAATTTTTTTACTAGCCAATTTCAGCTAGATCCCTTCAACCGTTCTAGCATGATTAAGAAACAAAAAAAAATGTGAGCCATCATGGGACGCCTGGCAGATGTGAAATATCGTGTGTGTACAAGTAATATGCATAAAAGATAATATTATTACAGGAATGAAAAATTAAGTACTAAGAAAATACTAATGAAAAAATGAAGTATTACGAATTTCTTACAGAAAATGGTAACTTTATTTAATAAGCATTTATTTATATTTGATATAAAAATTCGATATTAATATCAAGTGGCCACAATTTAAATATTCTCTCTCTCTCTGTGACTTCAGTAATAGTTATATTCGATGTTTCCTCTGCCGGTATTACTGTGACGATTGTTCGATGATAACTAAACTACGTTACCAAAGTCCCGTAGTAGTAAAGTCCCGTTGTCCCGAAAATATCTTCGGTGGAAGGTGGGTCATAGGGACTTAATTGTCTACACTTGACCTCTGTCTACCCCTGTATTGGGAATTGCGTGAAGATATTTATATATTTATTTATTACGTTACAAAAGTATTGGATGAAACATTATCAAGATAACTCACAATTACAGCATCTATAGTTGTTCCATATTTGGTAGTAGATTCTTTTGGATTGTTGTTGATTTGCAATTGAAATTCTTTTTGAAGAAATGTCATTAATGGCATTGATTCAGCTCTTGCAAATTTACATTAAAATCTCCAGCTAATTTTAATGGTAGTTTATATTTATTCGTTTTAAAAATTATTGAACCTATTTAACTATAAGGAAATGACCTTTCATGTAAAAATGAAATCTTAATATAATTTACATAGTCACTAATATGAATAATTAATTAAATAATAAAATATAATTAATTAAATATAAAAAAGGGATTTCAGTGTTTAATTATAAACCTTAATACTCAGGTAATAGGGTGTAAATTAGTATACCTTTGTATAGCCACGGCATGCGTCGCCACGCCAGAAATCGGTTTTACGTGCGGCTATAAATGTTTCACATCAAAATTCATCCGTACAATCTTAGCAAATATAATAGCAAGTAAGGTAACATTTAAAATGAAATTACTTCACACATCTCTAACATCAACCTGATATAGATATAGTTACTGTGACATTTAATTAAGGCGTACACAAAGGAATCTCCAGCCCATACTGTGTGCCATTGGTTCCACGTCCAGACATATGCAACTAATATCTTTGTGTATTTGAAATATTTGCCTAAATGACAATCCTTTGTGTTATGTAGTGTTCTTTATCTATACTAGAAGTTAGAAAGCTTAGAAGTTTATATGAACCCTTAACTGTAACCATTTTCTTAATGAAGCCAGTTAGACGTTTAGAAAGTAGACTCCATGTCCCATCTTAAACTAAAGACATTTTTTTAGACAAAGTGACAGTAGGTGAGCCTGTGGCCGTGGATATGTCCAAGCCACCGATATAAATCGTTTATAAGTTTTTGAAAAAACTCGTTGGTGGTGCCTATCCTTCGACCGAACTCGGGTCTCTCTTCTCGAATTCTGATCACCCAAGCAATCGGCTATCATCACTATTAGGCTGTTATGCATATATGTATTGTTAATATAACAAACTATGATAATAATCATATTTGCACTCCTCCTGTACGTATCTATCTACGTACAGAAGCTCTCACAATATCCCGAGCATTGCTTATTTCTTATTAAAGCGATGCAACACGTAGAGCAATATCATTGCAAGTCTAAGGACCTTGGATACGCTCCAAATAGTTGGAGCACTTTTATACTGTTCCGAAACTGGGGAAGTAATATTGTTCTTTTGGAAATACGTAATTAGTGTCTGATGAGAAAAATATTTACAACACGTTTACGACCAGAGCGTGTTGCTAGTGAGGCAAACGAAGGTAGGAAGACTCCCCACGAGATGAAGTAACGATCTGCAAAATGTTGCAGGAAGTCGAGGGCTGCAGGTGATTGGCGACCATTCTTTGTAGAAAGCTTTGGGGGAGGACTATGTTCAGCAGTGGACTCTTGATAGGCTGTAAAGATGCAGAAGAAAAGAAAAAATATTTAAAAACTTTTTGATGTGACTTTCAAAGCTTCATGTTTTTTTTAATAAATAAATATCTTCACGCTATTCCCAATACAGGGGTAGACAGAGGTCTAGTCTAGACGATTAAGTCTCTTCGACCCTCCTTCCACCGAAGATATATTCGGGACAACGTGACAGGTGGTGAGCCCGTCGCCGTCTTTATGTCCAAGCCAACGATATTCGTACATAAGTTTTTGAAAAACCCATTGGTACGTGCCTGCCACCTGGGGATCGAACTCGGGTCTCTCGACTCGAAATTCCGACCACCATCCAATAAATACATACATAAATATGGAAAACATCACATACTTTGCTCTCATCTCAGATTAGATTAAGCTCGAGTGGTATGGAATCAGAAACAACGAAGGTACCACAAACACCCATTATCTCGGGGTCTCGGGATCATGTAGAAAAAGGAGTTTTACCATAAAACCATGTGCATAACGCCTCTAGTCAAGGCATGTGATAGGGGCCAAAGTCATGCAGAGGAGTTTTAATTGAATTTAAGAATGTTAAAAAAAATTGAAATACTCCATATATCTTTCGAAATGAAATGACCGGACCCTGTGACCCGAAAAGTGAAATATTTCTTCGTTTTATGAGCTTAGTCATAAATCTGCAGTTCCACTGAATACACAGAATACATGAGCGAATGTCTCGTGAAATATTTATTAGGTGTTCATTCGAATGTTTGATTTATTAAGCAACGCGATTCTGTCGTACAAGTCTGTAACATACATTTATAATGGTCTCTAATAGTCCACTATTGTATATGTCTCTTCCGCAGGATTGACCATAATCGGCACACTAGCGGATTGGCGATCGCAGTACCAGACACCTTGCACCTTAGGCGCTGCCGCCTGTCACCGGCCTGCTTCATATGGTCTGGTATTTCTTCGATATGGTTATCCCACCATCTGTCGGTAGTCATTGATATTGTCAAGACTTTTCTCTTAGCCACCTTCTACGACACCTACAATAAGATAGAGAGTGATTTTTTCGTAGGCCGACAACATCACGGCCCAAGCCTAGCACATTTTATATTGTTCACGGTAAAAACATAGTATACACGCCAAAAAAACCATTGCGAAATTAACTAGTATTACAGAAGTTAAATAATTTACAAGCGAATTAACTTCTGGATTCTAGCAGTGCAGTATTGTTCAGTATTAAGGTAGTGATATATTTTTTCTTGAGTTGCCAGAAATAAAAACGCATCCGTTACCTGCTTCGACAGAACTTCTTACTAGTAATTAGGAAAAATTATTTTCTATAGCTAAATGCAATTATTGAACTAACTCTAGTCTCATTCATGGAATGACCGGACTAATAAATATCCTGTTTCAATACTTTAGTATCTAAAAGTTATCTGGCAGCATCCCAAGACTTCAGGGCGTACAAATTAAACTGCAGTGATATATCGCTAGTGTTGGAGGGTTGGATTTGAATAATTGGATGAATTTGCCATTGTGATACCAAATTAATTGAGGTAAGCTATAATGCAGGTCGTTGAGTAATACGTTTCAGAGTAGTTGAAAGGAAAGTGGCAATCATCTTTACGATTAGAAAAACTGCATTTGAAACGATGACGACCCGATTGCCTAGGCTAGTCTTTTTTAACACGCAGAAACCTATTATAGATTGGCTCCTTACGGAACGCAACCTTGGACACTATTTTGAATATGATGGATCTTATTATTGAAGTAAGAAAAGAAAGCTATTAAGTTAAATTATATATATATATATATATATATATATATATATATATATATATATATATATATATATATATATATATATATATATATATATATATATATATATATATATATATATATATATATATATATATATATATATATATATATATATATATATATATATATATATACATATATATATATATATATATATATATATATATATATATATATATATATATCCTCCTCCTCTCTTCGAGCAATTTGCTCACATGGTCTTCGAACGTTAGTCTCGGTCTACCTCGACACCTTTTAATATTAACTTTCGCGCTATATATTTTCTTCACCATTCGGTCTTCATTCATTCGCTCAACGTGCCAAAACCATCGAAGCACGCCCTTATCCATTTTTGAGACAAGGTCATCTTTCAAACCTGCCATATTGCGAATCTTTTCGTTTCGCTTTCGGTCGACCATGGTAAGGCCGCACATTTTACGAAGAGATCGCATCTCCACTGCATTCAACCTGCTTTTATGCTTCTTCTGGCATACCCAGGTTTCGCTGCCATATAACAAAGTCGGTACCAACACTGCGTTATGTATTGTAAGGCGTGCATTTTTCACAACGCCTTGCCTTTTGATTAACGCAGTCAGGGCACCATTTACTTTGTTCCCGGCAGCGACACGCCTGTCCACATCTAAATCACATCTTCCATCCCACTCGCACTCCCCAAGTATACAATTTCATTCACCTGTTCTAGACGTTCCTGATTTACCCAAATTTCGCACTTCGTTCTTTCTTCGTCCCTTTCAAATACCAGAACCTTAGTTTTATTAGCATTCAAACGGAGACCATTAATTTCACATTCTTTTTTCATACACGTGACTAATGCCTGCAGTTCTGCCTCTGATGGTGCTATAAGCACTGCATCATCAGCATAAAGCAGACAATTTACTTTTATGTCACCCAATTTCACACCCAAAAAGCTATCTTTCAGCTTCTGTAAACAGCTGTCGAGATACAGTATGAATAGCCAGGAAGACATGACACAACCCTGTTTTACGCCCGTTTGGACGCTAAACATGGGTGACAGGTCATGCCCTACCCGTACACAGGCTTTACAGTCACAGTAAAGTGATTGCACAGCCCTTAGCAATCGACCATCCACACCATACCCCGGCAACAGTTCCCACATTTTCATCCTTACAACCTTATCAAATGCTTTCTCAAGATCCACAAAAGCACAGAAAATCTTCTGGTTAGCAGCCAGAAGCTTCTCCGTGATCATGCGGAGAGAAAACATTTGATCCGTGCATCCTCTTCCAGGTCTAAATCCGCATTGTGCCTCCCATAGAAATCTTTCCGATTTATCCTGCATCCTACGTGTCAAAACCTTCGAGTAAACTTTACTTGCTAAACTGGTCAAGCTGATCGCCCGATAGCACCTGCAGTCATAATGTGAACCTTTACCTTTATATAAAGGCACAATGACCGCGGATCGCCAATCATCCGGAACAGCCCCCGTTCGCCAGCACAAATTGCACAGCAGATGGAAGCTGTCCCAGACGCGTGGCCCACCATACTTGACCATTTCAGCCCGGTCCCGCAGCCTTACCACATTTCAAACTTTTAATCGCACATTCAATCTCTTTCATACTGATGACCTCAGTGTCATCGAGGTCTGGCGTACCAATCACGGCGTCACCCAAGGATCCCTCACTGAGATCATCAAACGCATACATCTCTCTATAAAATTCGCTCCATCGCTGCATGACGTCCGATTTTTCTGAGAGGACGTCATTGGTTCCCGAAGGCTGTCGCACCACTCCGGGTCCTTCCAACCTCTTTCCAGAAGAGTTTGGAGTTCTCCTTGAAGTTGTGCGACAACCTTTCGTCCGCTTCCATTCTACTCCTTTCACGCACTTCCTCAATCAATGCTTTCGTGTGAACTTTCTGGAGCTTATATCTTTCTTTCCTCTTCTCTCTCATATCCTTATCATTACTAGAGGCCAAGTAGTCTAACCATGCTTTCTTCTTCTTATTTACAGCTTCTTTTACTTCGTCATTCCACCATGCATCACCCTTTTTACTACTACCTCTTTTCACAGTTCCACACACGTCTTCCGCTGCACTAACCATTCCCTTTCTAAGGCTCTGCCATATTTCTTCCACACATTCTTTCCTGACACCTATGCTGTCCAGCTTTTCGGCTACCCTTGCTTGATATTTATTCCTAGTGTCCGCTTCCTGAAGCTTCCAGCTTCGGATGCTACCGACCGACTGTGGTTCTGGTATCGCCGACCGGTGGCGCCAACCCGCGAACAGACCCCTTAATCTAGTAATCACTAGATAGTGATCCGTTCCCAGGTCAGCACCTCGGAACACTCGCGTATTCATCACCTGTTTTCGTTTTAGAAGTTTGATTGAGATTAACAATAGCTTATAGACATTCAATTTAAATTCAAGTGATACGAATTTATAGTAAAGAATTTTAATATGTTCCAATATACCGCTCGCCTTCTTCCTGTGGGTGTCGTAATTGGTGACTCAGGGAGAAGCCAAGATAAGGCTATTAGCTAGCGACTTACGCAGGGTTAACCATCTCAAATCATAAAAAGACACATCCCGAATCCGCTAACCAAGTGTGGCAATTATGAGAAAACCTCCCTACGAGAGAGGCCTATGTCCTGCAGTGAACTTTAACAGATACGCTATAAATGTATAAATACATTTATAGCGTATTTGTTAAGTGAAACATTCAGTTGTTTCTCTTCTCACGTAATCCAGTACAATCGATATGAGTATTACGAGCCTGGAGTCTCTCCCATAAATCAACTGGACATTGTACTTTTATTTAGTATTGTATTCCGAGCACGTCACTCTTACATTATGACACGGATCGTGAAACTTGTGTAGTACGGAAACTTTTTATTGTATCTAATACTGTGAGGTTTTTCACGTTCATAACAGGGTTTGTTACGTCTTTTTTTTTTAAAGTAGAATCTGGGCGACCAAGCATATCTAAATAGATTATGAGGAGTAACATGATTGAACAGTAACAGTGATAGATATAATAGCTTTTGCTATAATCGCCGAGCTGGGCAGGCAGATTGGCGATCGCAATATCAGCACACGTCTTGTAAGTAGGCCGGTCGTCACGGATCCGGTGAATTTCGAGATTTATCTCGTCATGTGTCGGTAGCGACTGTATTTGCAAGGATTTTCCTTAGCCGCCTATTACGACCCCTAACGGAAGAGACGTGGTGATATATTCTTACACTGTAACCACATTGTTTCCGAGACTATTAACTGTTCATTAACAAAAATCTGATATATGAAATAAGTAAATAAAAATCAAAAACTGTACTCTCAAATTTGACCTTGAACATTTACATCAAAGAGCGAAAAGAACATCAAAAACCAAAAAATGTTTAGTTTTACTTTTAAAATAACTATCAAATTAGTGTCAGTTTAATTTGATAATTTTTTAAAAACCCTTTAGTTAAGTTTCCCAATATATTCCGCGAAAAAATACTCGTACACGAATACTTTATTGTTTCGTATAAGTGAAAGAGAAATGTAGAGAAAACAACCCAACTGAGATGAGTGGTTACTCGGGATGTCATTATTTGCTAGTGGCTCCTCGTAGCTCCGGAGAGCGAATTAATATCCGCCGGAGAGCTACGTCCTTTCCGAGCTCTGATTTCATCCCTTCATTTAAGAGACAAAACAATTCTTTTTCTCTAATAGAAGCCAACACTAAGCCCTTAAACGTGATTATTTAGCTTTTACTTTTTTAAATTTATTTTTCTGTTACTCTGACCAGAAGGAACGTGACACATCCTGTCTCCAAAGCTTTTGGCAAATTATTTATTTTCTATTTCAAAGTTCTGTGGACCAGTCGTACTCGCTAGAATAAGGGTGTCGCAAGCTCTAAAGTTCCAGGTTCGATTCCTGGATGGATCAGTGTAGAAAACCTCTAAGGTTTGGGAGTTCTTTCAAACCTTAACAGAGAATTGTTTAGTGCTAACAATATTCGATAAGATTTCTCGTAATCAATCAATACCTAAGAATTATCTTTATACAGTAGTGTGCATCGCGTGCAGGCTATTAAGGAAAAAGAAGACTATTTCAACTGATATAAACTAAATTAAAATATGACTAGAGAACCTTTCAGCTACTGCTCTCCCTGAAATTCAAGTTAAACATTCACACCTGTTATTAACTAATTTAGGTTAGGTTTACTGTGTTAGGTTTATTGTGATTTAACTAATTTAAGCGTAACTAGGTTAGGTTTACTGTGATTTAACTAATTTAAGCGGGAAAAGTAATGTACGATTTGTATCGTTGGCTTGTACATAAAGGCGGCTACAGGCTTACTACCTGTCACGTTGTCCTAAAATAAGATTAGATAATAATTAAGTCGTAAGGACTAAATTGTATAAACCTCTGGCTGTCTACCATGCTTGTTGACAAATCTGTGCATCAATACCTTAATTTTTATTTGATTTTTCTATATGGTAAAGAATTTATTACAGTCACGATAGCCGAGACCCGAGTTCGATCCCCAAGGGACAGGCTCGTACCAATGGGTTTTTCAAAAACTAGTGTACGAATTATACTTATGTATGACTTATATAAAACTTATGTATATACAACTTATGTATATAAAACTTATGTATGACATATATAGCGATTTAGATGTAAAAGTCGGCTACAAACTTATCATCTATCACATTGTCCCAAAAATTTATAGGGCAAAAGGTTATTATTTTGTCGGAACCTCTGTCTACCCCAGCATTGGTAATGGCGTTAAGATATATGACGAGAGATACATAAATGCTATACTTATACAAAAAGACATAATAAGTAATAACTAAGAGAAAATTCGGGATAACCATTTTGTAGGATATCATACTAAAAAGACTAATGATAGACAGAAGCAGTTAAGGGGCGAAGTGTAAGTACCGAGGTCGTAATTCCACTTGCCAAGTGCTCGTTATGGAAGAGGACTGTAGTGGATTATTAAAGCCGTGGTGGGCATAATGTAGAGACACTACTGAAAGTTTCTTCATTTCGAATTCTTTACTAGAAATTATTTTATCAAAAAATCTCGATAGCCGAATGGTTGGGTGGTCGGAATTTCGAGTCAATAGACCCGAGTTCGATCCCCAGTTGGTAGGCTCGTACCAATGGGTTTTTCAAAAACTTATGTACGAATATCGTTGGCTTGGACATAAAGACGGCGACGGGCTCACCACCTGTCACGTTGTCCCGAAAATATCTTCGGTGGAAGGTGGGACGAAGGGTACTTAATTGTCTAGACTAGACCTCTGTCTACCCCTGTATTGGGAATTGCGAGAATATTTATTATTTTATTTATTCCTTAAAAAAAAAAAGAAATTTCTGCTGTTTCAAAAATTTCAAAATTCAATTTAAAAGCCAAATAAGTTCCTATTCGGCCTTCATGTATTCAATTTTAAACCCAATCAACCGAAAGTAGTTTCTAAATTGACTTCCGTAAAGTCGATAACTGATCAAAGCCCGGGAACTATTTCTCAATCAAGCGTCACGTCGTGAGCGCCGAATCGTAAAAGCGGATACTGTGCGCGCTCAATACCGCGAACGTGTTCCGCTTGCGTAATCCGAAATCCTTGTTAACAATTGCTTATTATCAGACCGTTTCATCAAAGCTATTATTGATAAGGGAACATGTAGAAAATTGACTATTTGGTGAAATATCACAACTATTTTAAAAGAGTCACGATAGCCAATTTCGATTCAGGTGGTAGGCTCGTACTAAGGGGTTTTCATAAACTTAGGTACGCTTTATATTCTTGGTTTAATCATAAAGAAGGTGACAGGCTTATCACCTTTCGTTTTGTCCCAAAAATATGTTTCGGGGAAATGTGGACCAAAAGGACTTAATTGTCTACACCTCTTTCTACCGCAGTATTGGGAATGGCGTGAAGATAATATTGTTTAAAAAAAAAAATCTTAAAAATATCTTCACGCAATTCTCAATACAGGGGTAGACAGAGGTCAAGTCTACACAATTAAGTCCCTTTGACCCACCTTCCACCGAAGATATTTTCGGGACAACGTGACAGGTGGTGAGCCCGTCGCCGCCTTTATGTCCAAGCCAACGATGAAATTCGTACATAAGTTTTTGTTTTTTGAAAAACTCTTTGGTACTGCCACCTGGGGATCGAACTCGGGTCTCTCGACTCGAAATCCCGTCCACCCAACAACTCGGCTATCGTGACTTTTTTTTTATTTCTAAAAGAGGCCGAGAAATAAGCCGAGAGAATAATATAAGCAACTGAAGGATGGAAGATTAATTCACTACCAACGGCTGCTACTGACGTCAACCGTAAGTTATCTTGAAATGCCGCGGGATTATTTAATATCTAGGTGTTAATGCTGTCCTTACGAGGGGTATGGGTGTCCGGACTTAACAAATCAAAATCATTTGTTTAATATAGTTTAAAAATTGTGTGAAATTGACTGTCTGTATGGTCACGAAGGCCGAGTGGTTGTATAAACCGATTTCTAGTCAAGAGACCCTAGTTCGATCTACTGAAGTTATGCTTGTACCAATTACCTTTTTTAAAACCTACATATGTACGACCTAAAATCGGCACCAGACTTACCGTCCCTGTCACGTAGTAATAGGCTTTGGTGAAATTTGGGTCGATAGGACTACCTCTGGCTACTCCTGTATTGGGAAATGAGTGAATCTTCACATATTTCACAATACAATACAAAAGAATTGACACCTTATAAATAAGGATAACAAAGGGCGAACTTAATGCCGTATGGACATTCTCTCCCAGTCAACCCGAGGCGTTAGAAAACATGTTTAGGTGCTTAACTTGGTACTGAATAAATTAAATTATTGGTGCAAAAACTGCATAAACATAGATAAAATAATATCTGAATAATAACAATATACATAAATAATATTATAATTATGAACATATACATACATAAAAAAATACATATACATACTCATATACACAAAAACAGTAACAAGAAATATATGAAATAACCGTTTTGACCCATTGCACATAGTTATCATATTGATTGACATCTAAAAAAATGTTCACGTTCGCTACGTGAACATTTTATTAGATGTCAATCAATAATATCTTTTGAAACCTATCTTATTAGGAATTTTTCTTAGTAATTATTACGCCAATAAACCCGTAAGTTAAGGTCTTACATAACGTATACGTACATATACGCATCCAACTCTCTGTTAACGTATTTCGGTATTCGACTATTGACGTAGACCAGACAAACACTGCAGCTTAGTTGGAGTGGTTAACCGGGATACTAGTAATGTTAGGCATTGCATTGCATTAACAAAAACTGAAAAGTCCGCTGTAGAATAGGCCTCTTGTAAGGGAATGTTTTTGGTAGTTTTGGCAAACGGCTTAACGATCGGAGTACTAGTACTAGTCATTTTTGCCCGTCACCGTTTTGCTGTATTTTTGTCTGGTATTTCTCTAGATCGGTTATCACGCCATCTGTCCGTAGTCACTTGCAGTTTCAGGGCCTTAGTCATCTCTTACGACACTCTCTAAAATAAAAAGGGTTGTCATACTATTACTCACCGCACCGTTACCACTCAGCAAACAGTTTCTAGTGTTCGATTATTCTTAAATACAATTAGTATTTAAGAATATTTTAAATAATATTTTGCTATAGCTCGTTGTTGTATACAACTTTTTGGACATAGAGAAAATATTTTATAATCCAAAGGGGAGGTGTTAGGAATGATTGTTGTAAAGTTGATTGTAATTGTAAATGAAGTTTGGTTTTTTACACAGAAAACTGCTATTTAAACGACAAAAAACACGTTATTAAATCAACCCGAATATTGGTATTGGACTAGTAATGGAAGTTGATATTTTATATCTTAACAAAGTTCTTCAGTGGAATTTCTCAGACCGTTATGTAAATCAAATGAAATAATTTAGTCATCAATATAAGTAACATACATTACATCCATCGATTATAATTTTTTTAATATACCATTGTTCGGAATGATGTTCCTCTAACTGAGAATAAACAGGGAAAAAAGTTGCGTGGGTATCCTTTTTTTGTATTTTTTTAATAAAAGAAATAAAATATTGAAAATAACTAATTCTACTGTAATTTTTTATTGTATATATGACCCTCAAAACGAATTCATGTTACCTAACACAATTCGAGCACTGCATGAGGAAATAAACTATGGCCGCTGTGTAGTCGCTGGATGCGGTTATAACTAAACAGGCCTTTCGCAAAACTCACTTTATGAGTGTGACTGTCGTGCGGTTAATGTGAAATTGTATAGGCGAATCTGCCAGTTGGTGAATTATTCAAATAAACGTTCTATGACATAGTCGAATTGGAAATACATTCAGATTATAATTCTAATAAAATTATAAATGTTTCAACAGATGTTAATAAAAATATCCTCACGCCATTCCCGGGAGTAGATAGAGGTCTAGACAATTAAGTCTTTACGACTCACCTTCCACTAAAGACATTTTGGGACAACGTGAAAGGAGGTGAGACCGTCGCCGTCTTAATGTCCAAGCCAACGATATAATTTGTACATAAGTTTATGAAAAAACTCATTGTTACGACCCTGCCTAGGCAACGAACTTACGCGTCTCTCGACTTGAAATTCCGACCACTCTAAAACTCGGCTATCGAGATTTTTTATTCTAATAGATGTTAAAAGTATATTCAATAAGGTTTTCAATATTAACACACTTTAAAGTTTTACGTATTTCGAAAAGTATTTAGCGCTTTGGGTGTTGGACTGATGGCTGCCGTACACAATGCAATGCTAATTTTTATCCAATATCAATCTATACAACTAATTACTATAGACTTGAAAACAATTCACGTCACGATATCCGAGTGGTTGGGTGATCGGGATTTCGAGTCAAGAGACCCGAGTTCGATACCCAGGTGGCAGATTCGTACCAATGGGTTTTACAAAAAACTTTACTTACTTACCTTTTACAAAAAACTGTACGAATTATTTTGTTGACTTGGACATAAAATCGGCGACGGGCTCACCACCTGTCACGTTATGCCGAAAATATCTTCGGTGGAAGAGACTTAATTGTCTACACTATCTACCCCAATACTGGGAATTGCGTGAAGATATTTATTTATTTATATGAAAACAATTCCGATAACGTGTATGTAATTGCGTTAATATTGGCTAGCGATTTTGGTCGTTACACACGAACTTAGTCTCAAAAGACTCCGCAATAAGGATATCTGCATTTACCAACGAATGGAAAACAGAGAGAAATACCCTATCGCTTTAAAAATATTTCATTTGCGATATATTCTACGCAATTTTAAACACAATAACTAGCTGTCAAATTGGCGTCACGAGTACCGATTTATGGACAATTTCCATCGCGAGTAGTTCTCCTAATGACCACGCAATATCAAAACAATTCGACGATGGGATAACATTCAAGAGTACGAAACGTCCTGATTCCAATTCCGAGCAATCGGAATTTCGTTCCGAATAAGCCTTCAGGTCTGCAATCCTCGGTAGATTCTTAGTATTCTCTCTTATAATTTTAATTGAAGAAGGTAATTTGACTCCCTTTTTTTGTTCCTTCGCTGTATTGTGAAATCGCCATTCTTGGCAAGTGAGCTTAAATTTGATTGAGAAGAGAGAACTTGATTGAAAAGTGAGTTGGAAGTTTGAAAGAACGCATTGGTACAAGCCCACCGTCTAGTAATCGAACTAGGGTCTCTTAACTCGAATTCCGATCACCCAACCTCTCGGCTATCGTGACGTATTTAGCAGTTGTAATAACAATAACAAATTATTAGACACGAAGTGTAGAACTATTGCGAATTCTCACGCGTATTGTAGAAATTAATGTCAGTAATTACGCGCCACAGAAACGTATTTGTGGGCGCCTGAAGTGTTGTTATTACATTAAATGGGCAATGTAAAATGTAATCAGCTCTTCTTAGTGTAGAAACACGTGCTTAAATTAATGTAATATTCGCTATCTAAAATTAAATGTTGTATCGTTGTACTAGAAAACAACCCTTTTCTTCCTGAGGGTGTCGTAAGAGGCGACTCAATTAAACAGCCTTTAAAATGCAATGCTACCAACAGATTGTGAGATAAACATCTTGTTACACTGGAACAAAACTTAGCGGACCGACAAATAAGGATAGATTTATGGAAAAATACAAGATCGATATTTAGCATACCGCCGAGCAGCAGCGTATAAGCTAATAGGTACAGAGTCTAACCCAATCTTAATCTTAGATTAAGCCAAAGCTTTCCCAGCGATGCGATGGCGATTGCGGCAAACCTTTCCTTTCGAGAGAAGTCTTCGGTTCTACAGTGGGCTTTTACAGGGAGTTATGAATATTGTGTATGTATACCGTATGTTCTGTTACTATAAAGAACATTAAATTAATAGCATTCCGTAAAATAATGCTAGAGTCTATTAATGAACTAAAAACAAACAAGATGACGAACGTTTTTAAGAAGCTTTTGTAGAAAGAATATTGTCAATAGGTGCTTTTCAAAATTACCTTGAACAAGAGGGCATTGATATTATACAAAACGAGATATAAATAATAGCAGAAAACAACTTAAAAATAAAAACATGCAACAAGCTTACCGTACGCTTTTTTCCAATGGAATTATTATTTACTTAATGGTAGTAAAAGCATTAAAATATGAATTACACAAGCGTATTTTTACTTTCAATAGTGGTAGAGCCATGCATCAGCTTTTGTTGTTGCATGAATGGGCCGGCTCGACCGGGGAAGTACCACGACCTCACAGAATACCGGCGTGAGGTATAAGTCTAACAAACTTCTGCATTTCGTCTGGTGAGTGCAGGTAACTGGAGGCCCACACACCCCCCTCCCCCAATTCTTGCACTCTAAGGCCGGCAACGCATCTACTATGCCTCTGGTATTGCGGGTGTTCATGGGCGGTGGTAATCACTTACCATCACGTGAGCTACCTGCTCGTTTGCCTCCTTTTTCTATAAAAAAAACTATGTTATTTAATTAGAGAAGAACGTGATAAAACATATTTTTCTTAAAATAATATTTGCATTTGATAAAATAATTTCTTGTAAAGAAATTGAAATGAAGAAACTTGCAGTAGTGTCTCTACATTATGTCCACCACGGCTTTAATAATCCACTATAGTCCACTCCCATAACGAGCACTTGGCAAGTGGAATAACGACCTCGGTACTTACACTTCGCCCCTTAACTGCTTCTGTCTATCATTAGTCTTTTTAGTATGATATCCTTTAAAATGGTTACCCCGAATTTTCTCTTAGTTATTACTTATTATGTCTTTTTGTACAAGCATAGTATTAATGTATCTCTCGTCATATATCTTAACGCCATTACCAATGCTGGGGTAGACAGAGGTTCCGACTAAATAAGGTCCTTTTGCCCTATACATTTTTGGGACAATGTGATAGATGATAAGTTTGTAGCCGTCTTTTACATCTAGGCCGCTATATAAGTCATACATAAGTTTTGGAAACTGATTGGTACGAGCCTTATTCCTAAGGATCTACACGTAACTCGGGCCTTTTGCCTTGATCTCCGATCAACTAACCACTCGGCCATCGTGAACAGAAACATTAGCAAATTTTGTTTTTGATAAGAGATCCGTCTCTTTTTAGATTTCAATTTGCATGTTTTGTTGTGAGGATAAATCGTATACAATTACACAGTAGCACATAGAAGAGAATACAGAATTAATGTACCTGTACCGTGTAGAGAATACAGAATTAATGTACCTGTAATGTGTAAAAGGCCCCCTTATGGGTTGCGAGTTTCGAGGCATTGCCTCATGACTCGGGCGTCTTCTCAGGGGGCTGCTGCTCTCCCGGTCTTGGGTACCGCTTTTCAGCGGCGTTGTGTAGGCGTGTTACGTACTTTACGTCTTATGTCGGGTCTTTATTGCACTTCCCCGTTTATGTCCGTTATGTCTCTGGTATTGCGGGTGTTCATGGGAGGCGGTAATCACTTACCATCACGTGAGCCGCCTGCTTGTTTGCCGGCGTTTTCTATAAAAAAAAATTGTAGGTTGTTAAACTATTATTTGTTTTCTACTTTCAAGTTCTAGCTGAACAAGAAAAGCATTTTATTGTTCATAATAATAAATTTGTTAATATTTTATCGAATTATAGTAGTCATTGGTTCTTGATAAGTGTGCAAATTTGAATGTTGAATTCTCGTGATGAGAATTCGTCACGAGACCCTAATTCGATCTTAAAGTGGCAGGCTCGTGCCAATGGGTTTTATCAATAACTTATGTACGGCTTATGTCGTTAGATTGAACATAAAGACGGCTACAGGCTTATATTTCACTCCAAATAAATTATATTTAATTATATAAAATGAAAATAAAGTGTAATATTTTTGAAGTTTCAAATTGAAACTAAAAACGGGTTTGGGTAAAAGATGTTAAGAAAACTAAGGACCATGTCCCCCGGGCGTAAAGATGTCTTGATGAAAAGAAAATGAGAAAGGCAGCGCGTCGTCGCAGAAAACGACGAAAATTCCTAGCACAGCGAGTTTGTTCTGCTCAAATTGAATAATTTTCAAATGTATATTTTGTATAGCTTTATGTATATAAAGCGAGCGATGTAATAAAACGTTTTTTATTGTCTTACAATTGTCAACTTTTGACCTAAATTCCACCTGAAATGCTTTGCGGCTACGTAACGGATGGTGAGCCTGTCGACATTTTAGTGTCCAAATCATCCATAGAATTCGCCGCTTCGAAAAAACTTATTAGTAGTAGAGCCTTCCTTCTGGGGATTGAATGCGAGTCTCCTCGTGGATCGTGGTTATTATTTATACATACATGCATACATTACTAATAATAATTTACCTTTTGTTAATTCCATAAACACATACATACGTGAAATCACGATAGCTGAGTTGTTGGGTGGTCGGAATTTCGAGTCGAGAGACCCGAGTTCGATCCCCAGGTGGCAGTACCAATGAGTTTTTCAAAAACTTATGTACGAATTTCATCGTTGGCTTGGACATAAAGGCGGCGGCGGGCTCATCACCTGTCACGTTGTTCCGAAAATATCTTCGGTGGAAAGTAGGTCATTAGACATCTAGTGACCTAATTGTCTAGACAAAGGGACTTAATTGTCTAGACTTGACCTCTGTCTACCCCTGTATTGGGAATTGCGTGAAGATATTTATATTTTTTACATACATACGTCACGATAGCTGAGTAGTAGTTGATCGGAATTCGAGTTAAGAGACCCGAGTTTGATCCGAGTGGCAGGCTTAGAGGTTAACCAATGAGTTTCTTCAAAACTTATGTACGTTTTATATAGTTGTCTTGGACATAAAGACGGGGACTGGCTTACCACCTCTCACGTTGTCCCAAAATATATCTTTCGCGAAAGGTGGTTCGAAAGGACTTAATTTTCTAGATCTCTGTCTATCCGATATTCAGTATCGTGAATCCCGTGAAGTTATTTTTTAATAAACACACTTATTAAAGGGGAAACATTAAAAACAATGGTAAATTGCAACATTAACATATTAACACATTATTACAGTATTTGGATAAGTTTAATGATGGCTTAAAAGTCAGCTCCTTTTTGTATGTGTTTCCTTATTTCCAAGGTATAGTGTAAGTTAATACAACTCGGACAAGTTTAACGCCGGGCCATTAAATATAAAATACTGTCGCCCTCAAGTAAAGGCGCTATCTCCGGCCGCGCTGATATCACCACTTTAGGCGATTTAATAATGCTATCAAAAGGCCTACGCAGAAAAAGACAAGCCTATTAAGGGGTCTTTTATCATCATTCGAAACATTTTTAGAAAGAAAAATCTGTTAATAGATTTTGTTAGTTTATGAGCGTGATCGATAAAGACAGAATGATTGCAATTACGACACGATAGGCGAGTGGTTGGGTGGTCGAAATTTTGAGGCAAGAGACCCGAGTTCGATCCCCAGGTGGCTCGTACAAATGAGTTTTCAAAAACTTATGTACGAACTATATCGTTGGCTTGAATACAAAGACGGCAACGGGGTCACCACCTGTCACGTTGTCCCGAAAATATCTTCGGTGGAAGGTGGGTCAAAGGGACTTAATTGTCTTTTGTTTTAATTGCAATTCTTTTTAATGTTAATGATACATGCAATGAGGCAGTTTAATTTGTGTGATTTGGTAATGAGACATACGTGCACACATATGTAACGACCTGTAACAAACCACTTCTAGGCATAGGGCTCTCCCGTGGGAGGGTTTGCCATAATTTCTCGGCAAAAAAAATTCTCGGCAAGCTGATTGTCACATCTTGTGCGTTAGATGCTGCTGCATTTCCCTGGTCTGCTTTTGTTGTACTAGTATTTGTTTCGAGATGGTTGTCTCGCCATCTGTCGGTAGCCATTGATGTTTGTGAAAGCTTTTCTCTTAGACGCCAGACAGAGGTCTAGTTTAGACAATTAAGTCCCTTCGACCCACCTTCCACCGAAAATATTTTCAGGACAACGTGACAGTTGGTGAGCCCGTCGCCGCCTTTATGTCCAAGCCAACGATGTAATTCGCACATAGGTTTTTGAAAAACCCATTCGTACGAGCCTGCCACCTGGGGATCGAACTCGGGTCTCTCGACTCGAAATTATGACCACCCAACCACTCGGCCATATCGTGACTTTAACTTTAACCACTTTTCTGTATGATCATATATATAAGAACACTTGTTTCCGTATTGGGGTAAATTAGCACTTAATAGACGAATAACAATAAATTCCTTATTAGGCCTATGTACAGTACATAGGAGGCCTCCCGCATAAGAGGGACTTGCTATAATCGTCACGCTTTGCATGTGGATTGACGATAACTGGTCCAGACACATCGCACCTCAGTCCCTACTACTCACTGTTCTGCTTTGTTTTTGTCAAGTTTTATCAGACATACGAGTACGAGTACATATTCGGCCCTTAGCTTCAAAGACAAAACCACTTCAAAGTTTTAACAATGGGCAATGCAAATCAGTGGATGTTTGAAGGAAGAAAATGATTAAAATTATTAATCTCTATAGATTCGATTCTCTAAGTGGAAGAGTTGTGTAAGCATCGTGACACTTGAGTATCTGCCCAATCTGGCTAAAAATAGTGAACATTATCTATGATGAATACACAGATCAATACATACATAGATAAAGACAACAGCACATACATAGGTAACCGGAGGCCCATAAAGCCTCCCCAATACTAGAGGGGGGGGGGGTGCACGCTAAGGCCGGCAACGCATCTGGTATGCCTCTGGTATTGCGGGTGTTCATGGGCAGTGGTAATCACTTACCATCACGTGAACTACCTGCTCCTTTGCCTCCGTTTTCTTTAAAATAAAAAAGCCGACCGGGGATCGAACCGGGGACTTAGGGCTGGCGACACCATGAAAACCGATACGTACGCCACTCGTCCACGAAGGTCGCCTACTCCGTTAAGTATGATGATAAATAAATGGATGAATTTACTCCGTTTTTGCTACGTCTTTTTCTATTCCTAATCTCCTATACGAATGCAATAAAATTAAATGTTAAATTTACCACGACGTGCAAGTCGATAGCTTTTATTTCACCCAAAGGAGTTTCCTGAATGTAACGAATTATTCGATGGAATTGGTATTATTCTATTCGATTCAAACTCGATTGATTCTATTGGTATTAAACCGTTTATCGTTCATATTAAACAAGGCAACAGGAAATTGTAAATTAAGTGAAGCGAACCAAACAATCAGGGTTTATCCAACTATCGATTCAGGTAATATCGGTTCGTGGCTTGAAGCTCTGATTGCTATTTACCTGGTCACTAAACATTGATGAACTATATTCCTTCTGACCTACTTAACTCAACACGATAGCCGAGTTGTTGGGTGTCGGAATTTCGAGTCGAGAGACCCGAGTTCGATCCCCAGGTGGCAGTACCAATGAGTTTTTCAAAAACTTATGTACGAATTTCATCGTTGGCTAGGACATAAAGGCGGCGACGAGCTCACCACCTGTCATGTAGTCCCGAAAATATTTTCGGTGGAAGGTGGGTCAAAGGGACTTAATTGTCTAGACTTGACCTCTGTCTACCCCTGTATTGGGAAATGCGTGAAGATATTTTTTTTATATATATTGACCTACTTATGTAAATTGAATTTTAGAACATTTAGCTATGTTTAGTAAATAAATAAATATCTTCACACATAGTCCCCGATGGGGTAAACTGAGAGAACAGATCGCCAAGTGTAACGATCTGTACATACCTCTTTCGCTTTTTTCAAATTTATTATTTTATTCATAAACGCACGCCTAGTAATTACAGTATTCTTGATCCTTCACTCTTTGAGCTATTTGGTCTTTGAAAGCTTGTCTCGGCCTACATGAAGTAAGTAAATACCAAGGGCAAGTATTAAATAACAATTTCACATTGGAAGAAAGTATAAAATCAGTTAAACGCATTAAAAAGTGAAAATATAACTTTTTTAGCAGAACCTGTTGTATATTGATTTTAATATAGTAATTTTTAATATTTTATTTACAGAAACAAAATTGTTTTATTTACAATACCTATTAACAATAATCGTAAAGCCTTACTCCTTGTAGCATGGTAACAAGAAAACGACGATATAGACCTCACCTGTGCCGTCGTGTTCGATGGTGGTTTCCATTTTTCAAATAAAAAAATAAATACAATATTATTTTATATTCGTTAAACTGTTTGGAGTCTGTAATAATTAAATAGATGACAGAATATAATTCTAATACTTTTTATAGACTATTAGTGAGTTCAAACCAATCATAAAAATTCCATTAAAAATAATACGATAGAATCGATTACCCGCTCCATCAGAATAGTTTAATTTGGAACGGAGCCAACTCCTGTACTTATTTGTAATAGCAAATACATTATTGTTGTATGTAATGTGATCTTCTGTAGGGTTTTAATGGATATCATCATGACCATTATACAAAGGCCTGTAAAAGTCTACTGCTATGTGCTGCAGTAGGTCTCACCAGTAAACCTTTCCAAGGTTCGTCGAAATCACATGTTTGGATGGAGATTACGGGTACCAGACATATCACACATTAGGCGCTGTTGCCCCTTACTGGTCTGCTTCATTTATTTTATTGTAGCCAATTCTTTGCCAATTGTTGTCTATTGCATTTTCAAGGGTTTTCCCATAATACAACACCCATGGAAAGAAAGGATTATCCTCTCTCTATAAATTTTTACGTTGATGCCACACGGCATATAATTATTTCGGTAAAATGGGCACAAGATTGTGCAGAAGTTTTTAAATCACTCACCCATTAGGTTTGGCAATTGTAAAGGCTAACTAAGCATCTGTTAAGAAAACAAAAAAATTATAAAGCGAGGTGTCCTGTGCCACGATCGCCATTCCGCTTGTCGAGAATGACGATTATGGGCTGTCTTTATACTTATATCTCGTGCAAAATTCTACAGTGGATTTTTAAATATAATAAGTGAGTTTTATTACCAATGTCACTTTAAAATTTTAACGTACTATTCAAGTGAATCAATTCTAAACTTACAAAAAACCTTACGTTTTTTTCAAAAACTTATGTACGATGTATATCCTTAAGAAAGCGTCGAGCTCAGTACTTCCCAAATTGAAAGGTAGTGAGGTGGATCGAAAGGACTAAAGTGACTAGATCTCTGTCTATTCCAATATTGTGTATGACGTGAAGATGTATATATATTTTTAATACATCATTGTTGGGAATATTGTATAAATCTGAATGATAAATTTAATTGCATCTGTATTTCTTTGCAAGGAGTGGACAAAGAAGGCGCCGGCGGGAAGCGATGGCGAGTTGCCGCGCGACCGAATATTAAATGGTTTCATATAATCTACTTATGGATTTTTCTACAGATACATTGCTGAGATGAGAAGTGAGAAGTTTTATTATAAATACTGTATTCTATTAGTTTTCTTAACATCCACACATCGTTCATATTTTTATAAAACTTTCAAACAGCGTTTTATCAAATACTAATTTTTATATATTCTTTATTGATATTATACACCACTGTTAAAGATTGTTAAGAACTGCAAAGAACATCAATATAGTACAATAGGCGGTCTTATGACTAAAAAGCTTTTTTTTCCAGATTATATTGGAATAAAAGTGGAAGACCTTGTCTCTTAATTGGATAATGGCATGCTTCGATAGCTTTGGATACGTTGAGAGAATGACCGAAGACCAAATGTTGAAGAAAATATATAGAGGGAGGGTCAACAGTACTCGGATACCTACGCATATGAAGATAACTTATTATGGATTTAATAGATACCGACTCGAATATTTAAATCACCGTATATAATGTTATTAAATTAAAGAGAAAAAGTTAAAATTTCAACTGACACGGGCAGGATTCGAACCCGCGACCTTCGCCGATCCGTGGCGACGATTAATTTAATAACAATTCACAGTAGTAGAGCCACGGAAGTACCACGACCTCACAGAATACCAGCGTGAAATAGAAGTCTAACAAACTTCTGCGTTTTGTCTGGTGAGTGCAAGTAACCTGAGCCCCCGATTCTGAGTGGGGGGAGGGGCACTCTAAGGCCGGCAACGAATCTGCTATGCCTCTAGTACTGCGGGTGTTCATGGGCGGCGGTAACCACTTACCATCACGTGAGCCACCTGCTCGTTTGCCTCCCTTTTCCATAAAAAAAACACCGCATATAATATTAAATTCCAGAAGTGGATATGCTGGTTCTAGTCTCGTTAATAGAAAAATTGATGATCTAAATTCTACCTGAAAGTAACACTGGCTTCGTAACTAGGGTTCGTAGCAAAATTTTATAAGCTGCCGTCAGACGGCGGAAGCACTATCTCTACAAATAAAATATTGCACCCCTTTCGTGAGTGTCCGTCCGGTAGTGAACTTTTACAGTTCGTTATATTACACTTATATATTATACACGTATATAAAAAAAAAACATGAAATCAATTTTGATATGATATCACAGTCACACAGACAACGTTGATAAAACCCTCCTTAACCTATTTCTATGAACAAACGAGAAGACAATAGACAAACTCATCTCTGAAGCGAGCCGTTGTTCTTCGTCGCGCTCGAGCACTGATCCTGCTTCTCTGCACGACTACACTTTGTTATTGCCAGACAGAATCGCATATTGTTTCTGTATGCGAGTAAGCAGATTCAAATTATCTCTACCACTATCTCTGTCAAGTACTCAAGCTATCCTTTCCTTTATTTTCTCGCGCGTACGTGAAGTATATGAGCCGGTTTCGAAGTAATTTTTTTATATAATGCAGCTTTGTACTCGCAGCATTACCTGCGTAGCCTACAACGTTGGTCGCACTTACAGTCCTTACAAAATAAAAAATGGCACAACGTAGAAAGTTGCAAATGTTTTTATGGTTTTCGAAGTAAAATTATCCTCTCTATACAACTTATCTATATGTCTTAGTGGTTCCATCGAATGTTGAGATACATTCGATGGAACCATTGAGAAAAGCAGCATTTTTATTGCATATTTTCGCGCCTTCATGATTCGTAAAAGTTTATTCTTGGGACTGTATGGTGAATTAATCATTAAATTGACACTTGCCATAGTCAATAATTCAATTATTCGTTTTGCGTAGCGCGCAGAAGCATTGTCGTGGTTAAGGAGGAACCTGCTGCTTAAAACACAACTGTCACATCTTACAGTTGCATTTTACAGCACATATGTCGCAAAATAACCTTTTCTTTCTTTACCTTAGTTGCCTCATCCTAAAAAGGAACGCCCGCTGAGCAGATTGGCTTTTGGTTTAAGGTTCGCAGCAATATATCTATTATCCCAAATAGCTTTCATTACCCGTAATCATATCAAATACAGCATTTTTTTGTAAACACAGCATTTATTTGATGAAATCGAAAATGTATGCGATCGTGACATTAATCTAGATCGTGAAATCGTGACATTAATGGCTTCTCTGGCTACCCAGCAAGGGACTATACTTGAAGAAATAATAATAATTAAAACGGTATATTTTTAAAACATAACATCTAATAACGAAATTAAATTGTGTATTCCGAAACTGGAAAAATACTTCAATAACAATAAATCCAATCGCGATACTGCGCAGCGCAGTGCGTTCTGCAAAGTACCGCTACACGAACATAATAACATAGAATTTATTTGTTTGCACAAAGCTCAGTTGCTTATTAGAACGTCGCGGCTTAGCTGTTTAGTGAATGATTAGGTATTTGTGTACTATATATTATAGATTTAATTATATATTATAGATATAATATAAGACATTTAATTTGATGGTCAGTAATCTAAAACTAATGAAAAGCGATGATTACAATTCAATTTGAGTAGTTTTTATTGCATTTTCTAAATATTCACAATAGGATATTCGGATATCTAATATTCGCATCTGAATTCGCAATCGCGAATGTCTACACCATAACACTTGTAAATCCATAATTTTATGTGTCAGAGTCATGGATCGCGAATGCGTATTGATACGCAAACTATTGTTATTTACTAAGTGATACATATATAACACAAGATTTATGTACACGGAAAACAAATAATAAATTTCTTTCCTCCAGTAGATTTCTAAAGGAGTGATGAAGGGACGAAGACCTGAGAGCCTAGTTGATAGTGACCCTGCCTGCGAATCTAAGGGTTACGGCTTCGATTCCCGCTAGGATCAAACATTTGTGCTATGTTTGTAAATATATCTATGTAATTGTAAAAGTGTGTTGTACCGTTATCTAGGATATTAAGACGGCGGTAGGCTCACCACCTGTCACTCAGAGCTCTACCTACCCAGTATTGGGAATGGCGTGAAGATATTTTTTTCCTGTACAAATTTCTACAAATAGTGCATAAAAATGTTAATCAAATAGCGATCTCAAATGTATCCGTTTCCATTAAAAAAAACACTTGCATAGGTAAGTGCTCATGCCGTAGATCATTGATGCATTTGAAAAGCGCCCAAGTGCATCGCGATGTATCGAAAAGAGTAACGAACTACATGCAATACACTCGACACTCGGCGAAGAGAGCTCGGGCGAGGTGCGGAGTACTGCAGTGCAATCGACTGGAATTTCAGTACTCGCTTATTGACAGAATACACTGCAGTACTGGCTTCGTCGACGAATCCGTCTGCTTGTCCGTGAAGTTAAATTATATATGTATTCCACGCTTAAAGAATAATATATAGTTTATAGGATAAAATGACAAAAGTATCGTCACTCTTTTCTAAACTCCGGGGTAGGCATAGGTCCAGACAATTAAGTCCTTTGGGCGTAACTTTCAACGAAGATATTTTTGGGACAACGTGACTGGTGGTGAGTCTCTCGCCGTCTTTATGTCCAAGTCAACGATATAAATCGTACATAAGTTTAAAAAAAAACTATCATGATCCCACCATGTAGGGATGGAATTCGGGTCTAATACACCAATTGTGGGGTTCTTACCGTTAGACAGCTTTTTATTCTTCATACAATATTATTACAGCATCGTAAGACACCGTTTACTGAAATTAATAAACGTCGCAGAGAAAAAATTTGTAAGCTCCGGATGGTCCACTATTCCTTTATCAAAAGATTTTTTTACTTCCTTGGACCTTTCCTGTATAACAAAGTAAACTTACATGCTTTGGTATACAAAATGTCGTACCACAACTGCAAAGCTGCTGTACGTTCCTTTCTCTTAACTAAACGCACGCACGCACGCACAAATACAGTAATTCTATTAATATTAGCTGATAAGAAATCATGCTTAAGTAATCATTTCATTTAATTCCTCATTTCAGACATATCTGTCGCAATAAAACAGGGGGGAATGGACTGAGTCTCCTAAATACAGGTTATACTATAACTAACCTAGAGAGGAGATCAGGACTGGGTAGTCCTGATCTCCTATCTGTAATTGTAATTATTGTCAAAATAATGGTGTTCACTTCTGAAATGTTTCTAATGTGTAACTGAAATCTGAATGCAATAAAGAAATTATTATTATTATTATTCCGGGGTATTTGTAATATTTTCTCGTATGGTTGGGTTTTTATATACATAAAAATAAAAATACATAAAATAAATTAAAATAAGTAAAGTATTACAAAATTATTATTATTATTAATTCCGATCACCTAACCTCTCGGCTATCGTGACTTTTGACTATTTTCACGTATTTTCTCAATACTGAGGTATACAGGGGTCAAGACAATTAAGTCCTTTCAGTCCACCTTTCAACGAAGCTTATTTGGGACAACGTGATAGATGATGTACCTATAGCAGTCTTTAGTGTTCAAACCAACGTTTTTCACTATCAAGACTCAAACAAGCTACTAGGCTATATGGTCATATTGCGGCGATATGATTTTAAACAGAGAAAACTGCACTCGACTTCGTTTAGTGTTTGTACACATCATAAAAACAACTCACAAAAGTCTCTTAATTTGAGTTATAGAATGCGTGATTAATTAGCAAGTACTTCAAGTTTACTTGTTAGTTACTAAGGAATTAATTTTTTAGACCTCTGCCTATTCCAGTATTGAGAAAGGTGTGAGGATAAATTATTATTTTACAAACATAGTTTATATCACTCTGAAAATGTTCGCTTTTTCTTACATTACAAAGAAGTTTCAACTCAGATCTCTCCGAAGATCACAAGTTTACAGTTATCAGTTTAAGTTGATAAGGCACTGGTGAACTTAAGCGAAGTGTTAGTTTTAGAGATTGACCCAGATGAAGCTATTCAGGCATAATCAAATGAAGTTGTAGCAACTTGTCTATCTGTCGAGATTAATTAATTTGGACACGCCATTGATATTGGCTACAAAAGCTGCGAGAACAATAAATTAATGGTGCAAAATATTTGTATATAAACAACTATTTATTAAACTTACGAGTATAACGATATTTTTTAATTCATAATTAAAAGCTTCTTTCCTTATTTTATTTATGCATAATCATTGACAAGGTAGCCTAACTTATTATTTGTCGTCTATAACTCGTTCAAAAAGGTATGACGCCCTCTGAAAATATCTTATACGTATATATAACTACTCTTATTTTTTGTGTAAGTAAGTATTTTTATGACGGCCCTAGACCTGATTTGGTAGTGAACCTGCCACCGAAACTAAGGGTTACTAGTTCAAATCCCGCTGAATAGTGCTCCTAAAGAAAATATACGTCTGGAAACTGCCTAAACTACGGATATGGCTCCTTATTTTTTTATCTTATTCTTTTTTTATCTTTTCACGCATAATCCTTAACAGTCACGATAGCCGAGTGGATGGGTGGTCGGAATTTCGAGTCAAGAGACCAGCGTTCGATCCCCAGGTGGCCCGAAAATATATTCGGTGGAAGGTGGGTTGAAGGGACTTAATTGTCTAGACTGGACCCCTGTATTGGGAAATGAAAAAGATATTTATTTATTTTATTTATGCATAATCAATGACAAGGTAGCCTAACTTATTATTTGTCGTCTATAACTCGTTCAAAATGGTATGACGCCCTCTGAAAATATCTTATACGTATATATAACTACTCTTATTTTTGTGTAAGTAAGTATTTTTATGACGGCCCTAGACCTGATTTGGTAGTGAACCTGCCACCGAAACTAAGGGTTACTAGTTCAAATCCCGCTGAATAGTGCTCCTAAAGAAAATATACGTCTGAAACTGCCTAAACTACGGATATGGCTCCTTATTTTTTATCTTATTCTTTTTTTATCTTTTCACGTATTTTCTCAATACTGAGGTAGACAGGGGTCAAGACAATTAAGTCCTTTCAGTCCACCTTTCAACGAAGCTTATTTGGGACAACGTGATAGATGATGTACCTATAGCAGTCTTTAGTGTTCAAACCAACGTTTTTCACTATCAAGACTCAAACAAGCTACTAGGCTATATGGTCATATTGCGGCGATATGATTTTAAACAGAGAAAACTGCACTCGACTTCGTTTAGTGTTTGTACACAACATAAAACAACTCACAAAAGTCTCTTAATTTGAGTTATAGAATGCGTGATTAATTAGCAAGTACTTCAAGTTTACTTGTTAGTTACTAAGGAATTAATTTTTTAGACCTCTGCCTATTCCAGTATTGAGAAAGGTGTGAGGATAAATTATTATTTTACAAACATAGTTTATATCACTCTGAAAATGTTCGCTTTTTCTTACATTACAAAGAAGTTTCAACTCAGATCTCTCCGAAGATCACAAGTTTACAGTTATCAGTTTAAGTTGATAAGCCACTGGTGAACTTAAGCGAAGTGTTAGTTTTAGAGATTGACCCAGATGAAGCTATTCAGGCATAATCAAATGAAGTTGTAGCAACTTGTCTATCTGTCGAGATTAATTAATTTGGACACGCCATTGATATTGGCTACAAAAGCTGCGAGAACAATAAATTAATGGTGCAAAATATTTGTATATAAACAACTATTTATTAAACTTACGAGTATAACGATATTATTTAATTTATAATTAAAAGCTTCTTTCCTTATTTTATTTATGCATAATCAATGACAAGGTAGCCAGACAAAACGGATCGCCTAGTCTCCAAGATCCTCAAATATCGTAGTGAGCCTGCACATGTAGCTAAGAGTTCCGGGTTCAAATCCCAGTAGGGATTTCATAAATGTTTATTTATTGTATATTTATATTGTATTATTTATATGAATATTCATAAGTATTATGCCCTTGGCTTGTCACTTCGAAGGCGATAGGTTCATCATCTGTCACGAAAAACTTAACTGTCTAGACCTCTGAAAACCCTAATATTAAGAAATTAAAAAAATATTATTTTATTATAAACTTTCAATTCTATTAGTAACGTTATAAATTCGAGGAAAAAACTCTGCCCACTTGGCAATATTTTTACCATTCTTTTTTGTGATCGCGGAATGTAATTGAAAAAGAAAACTTATGGCTGTCTGCTCCATAATTTAATAGTCCTTATTTCTTTACTGTTTTTATCTTCACTCATTTACCAATACAGGGGTAGTCAGAGGTGTAGACAATTTAGTATTTTCGACCCATATTTCACCGGAGCTTAGTTATTAAGACAATGACAGATGTGAGTACTATATGTCTAATAAATATTTATTTATTTATTTATGCATAATCAATGACAAGGTAGCCAGACAAAACGGATCGCCTAGTCTCCAAGATCCTTAAATATCGTAGTGAGCCTGCACGTGTAGCAAAGAGTTCCGGGTTCGAATCCCAGTAGGGATTTCATGAATATTTATTTATTGTATATTTATATTGTATTATTTATTTGAATATTCATAAGTATTATACCCTTGGCTTGTCACTTCGAAGGCGATAGGTTCATCATCTGTCACGAAAAACTTAACTGTCTACACCTCTGAAAACCCAAATATTAAGATATTAAAAAAATATTATTTTATTATAAACTTTCAATTCTATTAGTAACGTTATAAATTCGAGGAAAAAACTCTGCCCACTTGGCAATATTTTTACCATTCTTTTTTGTGATCGCGGAATGTAATTGAAAAAGAAAACTTATGGCTGTCTGCTCCATAATTTAATAGTCCTTATTTCTTTACTGTTTTATCTTCACTCATTTACCAATACAGGGGTAGTCAGAGGTGTAGACAATTTAGTATTTTCGACCCATATTTCACCGGAGCTTAGTTATTAAGACAATGACAGATGTGAGTACTATATGTCTAATAAATATTTACGATAGCCGATTGGTTGGGTGATCGGAATTCGAGTCATGAGACCCAAGTTCGATCCCCAGGTGGCCTGAAAATATATTCGGTGGAAGGTGGGTTGAAGGGACTTAATTGTCTAGACTGGACCCCTGTATTGGGAAATGAAAAGATATTTATTTATTTATTTATGCATAATCAATGACAAGGTAGCCTAACTTATTATTTGTCGTCTATAACTCGTTCAAAAAGGTATGACGCCCTCTGAAAACATCTTATATGTATATATAACTACTCTTATTTTTTGTGTAAGTAAGTATTTTTATGACGGCCCTAGACCCGATTTGGTAGTGAACCTGCCACCGAAACTAAGGGTTACTAGTTCAAATCCCGCTGAATAGTGCTCCTGAAGAAAATATACGTCTGGAAACTGCCTAAACTACGGATATGGCTCCTTATTTTTTTATCTTATTCTTTTTTTTATCTTTTCACGCATAATCCTTAACAGTCACGATAGCCGAGTGGATGGGAGGTCGGAATTTCGAGTCAAGAGACCAGCGTTCGATCCCCAGGTGGCAGTACCAATGAGTTTTTCAAAAACTTATGTACGAATTACATCGTTGGCTTATACTATAAAGACGGCGACAGGTTCACCACCTGTCACGTTATCCCAATAATGTCTTCGGTGGAAGGAGGGCCGAAAGGATTTAAATGACATCTGTCTACCCCTGTATTGGGAAATGAAAAAGATATTTATTTATTTTATTTATGCATAATCAATGACAAGGTAGCCAGACAAAACGGATCGCCTAGTCTCCAAGATCCTTAAATATCGTAGTGAGCCTGCACATGTAGCTAAGAGTTCCGGGTTCGAATCCCAGAATAAATGTTTATTTATTGTATATTTATATTGTATTATTTATTTGAATATTCATAAGTATTATGCCCTTGGCTTGTCACTTCGAAGGCGATAGGTTCATCATCTGTCACGAAAAACTTAACTGTCTAGACCTCTGAAAACCCTAATATTAAGAAATTAAAAAAAATATTATTTTATTATAAACTTTTAATTCTATTAGTAACGTTATAAATTCGAGGAAAAAACTCTGCCCACTTGGCAATATTTTTACCATTCTTTTTTGTGATCACGGAATGTAATTGAAAAAGAAAATTTATGGCTGTCTGCTCCATAATTTAATAGTCCTTATTTCTTTACTGTTTTTTATCTTCACTCATTTACCAATACAGGGGTAGTCAGAGGTGTAGACAATTTAGTATTTTCGACCCATATTTCACCGGAGCTTAGTTATTGAGACAATGACAGATGTGAGTACTATATGTCTAATAAATATTTACGATAGCCGATTGGTTGGGTGATCGGAATTCGAGTCATGAGACCCAAGTTCGATCCCCAAGGTTCGTACCTATGGATTTTTTCAAAAACTTATGTACGAATTACATCGTTGGCTTATACTATAAAGACGGCGACAGGTTCACCACCTGTCACGTTATCCCAATAATGTCTTCGGTGGAAGGAGGGCCGAAAAAATTTAAATGACATCTGTCTACCCCTTTACTAGGAATGACGTGATGATCTTGATTCATTATTTATGTATTTTTAATAAAATACTAAAGCGTTAAAACATTATTTCTTTTTTTAAACATTGGCTTAAAAGAGTAAATAACCCTCTACTAATCACTGAATATTAATGACTCGCTGTATTGGAAATTCATTACGAGATAGCATCGCTTTCGCCGCCGGAGTACGATCCCTACGTCGGCATCCACGTCGACCTAATTAAGCTATACACAAGGCGGGCTTTCGCACTCCGTCCATGTTGCTATATTGCTTCCGCTCTCAGACGCACGCTGCTCGCGTCTTTGTGTAATTTAAAACTCACTAACTTCGCTTCTTTTTCACCTTGTATTAAATCTTTGTCTAATGATTAATAATTATCTTACTTACTTTTACTTCAGAGTCACGATAGCCGAGTTGTTGGGTGGTCGGAATTTCGAGTCGAGAGACCCGAGTTCGATCCCCAGGTGGCAGTACCAATGAGTTTTTCAAAAACTTATGTACGAATTACATCGTTGGCTTATACTATAAAGACGGCGACAGGCTCACCACCTGTCACGTTGTCCCGAAAATATCTTCGGTGGAAGGTGGGTCAAAGGGACTTAATTGTCTAGACTTGACCTCTGTCTACCCCTGTATTGGGAATTGCGTGAAGATATTTATTATACTTTTACTTCACGGACAATCTCTAACGGGGTAGCTACAGAGAACAGATCGCCAAGTCTCACGATCTACGTCGCCACAGGTACCGAGTATCGGGTATCCGAGTACTCGTGACCCTCCGCTCTTCGAGGAATATGCTCACATGGTTTTCGTAAGTTAGTCTCGGTCTGCCTCGACACCAATATTTTAACAACTATTGATTGGCATAAAGTGCCTCAACTATTTCTGGTTAATCCGCACTGAACCGTTAAATTGCTACGGTTAGCGCATTCGAAATTAGAACGTGCTTAGCTTTTTAAAACACAACTAAAATATTTTTTAAAAGAATAGTTATTATGCCCCAGTTATTGTTAGTTTTCTATATTTTTTCTTAAAGTATTATTAAGTCAATAGACTATTACTATACAACGTGGTGTACTTACTTATTATTTATGTTTTTATTTATTATGATATACAAAACAGACTAAGATAAATACATTATGAAATAAAAATTCAAAGGTAGTCTAAACTGTGTACACAGATTTAAAATAAGGACACAGTGCTGTTGTCTTACAAGACGTGAGTGTCCGAAGTAAATGATAAATTAGAAAGAATTAAAACAGGTACATAAATATACATAGAAGAGAAAAATATCAAATACATTTCTCGGATTCCAAAGTAAGCAGCTTAAGCATTTGTATTATCAGAAACAATGATTTACCACAGACACTCAGACCCGAGAAAATGTAGATAATGTGTTTTAGAAATTAACCGTAATCGAATCCGGAACAGCAGAGCTATTGACTCCATGACAACCGGTGTGTAGGCCACTGGTGCACTTACTCGTAGATCGTCAAAGTGAATCGTCAAAAACGTCTTCAACGCAAGCGCCGTGACATTTCGCGATCTGTTCTCTCTGTCTACCCCGTCCGTGATTATGAGTTCTACATTAGAACTATCAGAAATATTTCTTTTATAACTGAACAGATTTTCAGAAAATTCACAGCTTCCAAGTCTAACTCACGTTGCTTACAGCATTGTATGGAAGCGCTCGTACGCAATTCTGTGTTTAGTGAAGCAATAAATCGAGCCGGCGTAGCTTCCTACCATTTATTTTTGCTGGGTTTTATTTCTCTCTTATTTGTTGCCGTGTTATGGTTTTGCAGTTTTACACATACACCTAAAAAAAACTGCAGCTTTTACGTGGAAACAAGCGGTAATTTAACTGCTGCATAAATAAGCAGACTCGATCGGAGATTTGCTCAGAAGATTTCTTTATTAGGCCTATATATGCCTAATAAATAAATCTTCTGAGCAAATTATGTACTAGTTATGCAAAGTAAAGAATGTCGTTTGGCATATGCCAAACGACATTCTTTACTTACCAAACTATTGGTCGAGGCTGCAATAAATATAATAGGGCGGGGGAAAGTTTATTCGCATTTTTTAAGAAATTTCACAACATTTTTTAATATAGTTTATTTACATGTAACCAAAGTCTGTAGGTATCATTTCGTTCGATAACTTTTTGCCATCTTGTAGGCAGGGACATGATCCCATTGCAATAAAAATCACACAACAATCACACAAATTCAAAGTAGGATACTTTGAATTTGGAATTTTCTTCTTTAAAATTTAAACTTTTAATGATACCAAAACCAAGCAGATACAAATAATCTTTAAGGTGGTATTTTTTTAAAGAATACTAGCAATGCCGAATACTACTAGCAACGCCGGGCGCTTTTAACAATGTGCATTCAATTGACAATTTCCATATGATTCAGAATTTCTGAAATTTAATACTAACTTTTATCATTTAAGAATTTTTTCACTTTTCACTTTGAATTTCATATCAGCAGTATGAATTTGAATATGAAATTTGGTCTAGAATATTTCGAAATGGTTATCCCGCCATCTATCGATAGGCAATTGCAGTTTCAAGGATTTTCCCTTAGCCGCCTTTGATTACACTCAAAGGAAGGAAGAAGGGTGCTATATTTTTACGCTGTACAGTTGTAACCTCCTCCTTTTCATGATAAAAGTAAATCTTATGGATATACATACATACTTACATACATATCGGGCTATCAAATTCCACTGCAGGAAATAAGCCTCTCCCATAGGGAGGATTTGCCATAATCGCCACGCTTGGCAAGCGGATTGGCGATCGCAGTACCAGACCACTCGCACCTCAGACGCTGCTGCCCAAATTCGGTCTGCCATAATGATGTTCAAGGCTGTTTCCCTTGGCCACCTGTTACGTCATCCATGGAAAGAAATGGAGTGGCAATATTCTTACTCCGTTACCACACGAAACATAGATTTACATACGGGATAATTATCTTTTTTCTTTTCTTCATTTGTGAAAAACGCTATTTAAACAACTTCTAAAAGGAGGATATTCTCAATTCGGTTGATTGTTTTTTATATGTTCTTACCTAAAAACTTCGTCATCTGTAAAGTATCGCTTTCAAAATTATATTTATATTCTTTTTTTTTATAGTTCAATATATTTGCAAGTTTCATATAATACAGTCTTTCCCTTCCGACAATTCTATTCGCGGAATCGTTGCATCCCCCATTCAGCGCACATTTGAAACATTTGTCGATAGCAATTGAGGGATTTTTCCTAAGTCGAAACGGTGGTAGATTAAAAATGACTATCGAGAAACGAATGTTTGTTCTAATGTCGATGAATAAATGATTTGATTTGATTTGAGTCGTCTCTTACGAAACCTACTGAAGGAAAGAGGGTTATGTTATATTCTTGCATCTATAGTACATCATCGTATCAAATTATGTTAAGAAATCCATGGTAGCAGCTGCTGTAGGTGACAAATCATGAATAAATTAAGTCTCTATTCAGACACCGGTGTTAAGGTTACTTCATATTCTATTTATCAATCATAAGAGCTGAGGAGATGACGGTACTCGTACATACCACTAACCTTTATGTGTTAAAACATTATTTAGTGTGGTCTTACCTGACTTTGGTGCATTGTTAATGACAACTCATCACGGTACCTCTGAAAATATGTATATATCGTACTTAGTGTTATAAATACGAAAGTAAGGATGTTTGTTGTTTCTCGGTTACGCCAAAACCGCTAAACTTTAAATTCTAAGATTTTAAATCGTCATTATGATCGAGTAACACTGGCTATATATTTCTAAATAGGGATCCATACTAAAGTTACAATAATGTAATCCAAGATATCAACAATTTGTCTTTAAATTTGATTATTCAATTTGATTATTAGACATCAACAAGAATTGACAGTTGTTTTTGGACATCGCGAAGCCGCGACCAGAATCTTGTCGGCTATTTGTAATTCCGATCGATAGCTACATAATGTGTAAAATTATAAATGATATATTATTTTAATTTATTACTATGTTAATAAATTAGAGTAGAACGTGATAAAACAATGATTCTTACTATAATATTTGCATATGATAAAATAATTTCTAGTAAAGAATTCGAAATGAAGAAACTTTCAGTAGTGTTTCTACATTATGTCCACCACGGCTTTAATAATCCACTACAGTCCTCTTCCATAACGAGCACTTGGCAAGTGGAATTACGATCTCGGTACTTACACTTCGCCCCTTAACTGCTTCTGTCTATCATTAGTCTTTTTAGTATGATATCCTTCAATATGGTTATCCCGAATTTTCTCCTAGTTATCACTTTATTTAAAGAAATATCTTCACGCAATTCCCAATACAGGGGTAGACAGAGGTCGAGTCCAGACAATTAAGTCCCTTCGACCCACCTTCCACCGAATATATTTTCGGGACAATGTGACAGGTGGTAAGCCCGTCGCCGTCTTTATGTCCAAGCCAACGATATTCGTACATAAGTTATTGAAAAACCCATTGGTACGAGCCTACCAACTGGGGAACGAACTCGGGTCTATTAACTCGAAATTCCGACCACCCAGCCACTCGGCTATCGTGACTATACTTTACTTTATTTTTATTATTACGTTTTTTTGTATTTGCTTATACAAAAAGATGTAATTAAATGTATCTCTTTTCGCATTAATATATTCCTTGTCATATATCTTAACGCCATTACCAATACTGGTGTAGACAGAGGTTCCGACAGAATAAGGTCCTTTCGATCCACCTTTCCCCGTAGACATTTTTGGGACAATGTGATAGATGGTAAGCCGTCTTTTACATCTAAGCCGTTATATGATAATGATATACATAAATTTTGGAAAACTCATTGGTAGTAGCCTAATTCCTAAGGATCTACAGGTAACTTGGGCCTTTTGCCTCGATTTCCGATCAACTAACAGAACAGTAACATTAGCAAATTTTGTTTTTGATAAGAGATTCGTTTCTTTTTATACTTCAATTTGCATGTTGTGAGGATAAATCGTATACAATTACACAGTAGTACATAGAAGAGAATACTGAATTAATGTACCTTAAAACGGAATTCCGAATTCAAAGGCGCTCTAATTGAATCGTGGAAATGAGGAATCTTATTTTATTCCAAAGTTGTTATTGAAAAAATTACTTCGCAACCCTCCGCATGCAAATATAAAAAGATATATGTTACCTGTTCCGAAGAAAAACATTCTGCCTATTCTTTTGTTGTACATTACTTAATAAAATTTGTCTCTCACTGTCACTCAATTAGTTACTGCATTGGATTTTTTTTCTGCCATATTAAGTTAAATGACTTTTTTCTTTATATTGTATTTTGTTATTATCATTATGACTATGTATGTATGTGTACGTTAAAGGAAACTTGTTTAGAAATATCTCTCAAGTTTAAAAACAATGTATATTTTCATTAGTGTTATTAATTAGCGGTAGTGAGAACCATAGCAACAATTCTATATTTTTTGTACTCAATTTTGTAAAATTTTCTGTAACGGTTAACCGGCTGGATTGGTAGTAGGTATAATAGTGGCTCTTTTTTTTGTTATTATAGTATATTTGTTATTTTTAAAGTTTATTCATATTTGTATTTAATTTTATATATTTGTATGTAATGTCTGATGATGACTCCTTTTATTCTGCTTACGATTCATCAACAAGTACTGACTCTTTTGATGAGCCGGAATCTCTCCGAAATTCGCTAGATAAATCCTTAGAACATCACACTTCTTTCTTCAAAGTCTGCCACTTGAATGCACAAAGCATACCCTCTCATTACTCTGAACTTTTAGATACTTTCACTTCTGTCTCTTCAACTGTGCAGGCAATTTTAATTTCTGAAAACTGGCTGAAGCCTTCTCTTCCAAATTCATCATATAGTTTACCTGGGTTTGTCTTGGTGAGAAATGATAGATTAGGTAAGGGTGGTGGAGGTGTTGCAATATACCTACGGTCCAATATACGCTTTTCCGTTATTGCATCCTCGCCTTCCGAATATTCTGCCTCGGCTGAATATTTGTTTTTAGAAGTTCAGGTGGAGCGTTCCAAGTTAGTACTGGGCGTAGTTTACTGCCCACCCTCTGTTGACTATTTCTCCAGCTTAGAAAACGTTTTAGAATCTGTATGCGCAGACTACACACATCACATAATCATGGGCGACTTCAATACTGATCTCCTACAATCAGCCAAGCTCACATATATACTGTCCACCGTTAATTTATCCATCCTTCCCTGCAATCCTACTCACCATAACCTGGACTTCCCGGATACCTGGCTTGATCTTATAATTACATCCTCTCCTCATCTAGTCAATAAATATGGTCAGTTGTCAGCTTCCGGTTTTTCGCGCCATGATTTACTTTACCTTGCATATAAGTTGAAGACTGCAAAATCGAAACCCGACATAATGTGGGTTCGATGTTTTAGTAAGATTAATCCAACGAATCTTCTAAATGATGTAAAGGCCATCGACTTCTCACCGGTTTATAGTGCATCATCTGTTGATGATAAAGTTTCTTTTTTCACACAATACACTCTGAAACTGTTCGATGCGCATGCACCGGTGCGACCTATTAGGTCCAAGCGGCCTCCAGCTCCGTGGATCACGAGGGGAGTACGCATGGCGATGACTCGACGTAATCGAGCCTTCAGACGGTTTAAGCATGACAGGTGCAATGAGAATTGGTAACGATATAAAATTGCACGCAATCGTTGCAACCATATGGTAAGGGCGGCGAAGCGGCGTTACTTCTTCGACAATGTCTCCAGTAATTCTTCGGCTGATACATGGAAATTTCTCAACTCTCTTGGCCTGGGTAAATCCTCCGACATGAATCAAAAAGTTTCGTTTCCTCTTAATGACTTAAACTCCTATTTCTCTACAGGTTCTTCACTTTCTCCAGTTATCAAATCTCAGTCAATCAGAGAACTTAATTCTATGGACAAAAATCTACATCAACCCTTTTTGTTCTCGCCTGTCTCTGTTAACGATGTACATAAAATCTTTGTCTCTTTTAAATCAAAAGCGGTGGGCTGTGACAATGTGAGTCGTGCTATGATATCTTTAGTTCTCGAACACTTTCTCCCAGTCATTACTCACATCATTAATTTTTCTCTGTCTTCAGGGGTATTTCCTTCTTTTTGGTGTAAAGTTTATATAATTCCGCTTCCTAAAATTGCAAATCCCCTGCAACTCAACAACTATAGACCTATTTCAATTCTTCCTTTCCTTTCAAAGATTCTTGAGTCTATAGTTAACCAACGATTGTCAGATTTTATATTTAAAAATAGCTTGCTCTCTCAATTTCAGTCGGGTTTCCGTCCCGGACACAGCACAACCACTGCTCTTCTTAAAGTTACAGAGGACATTCGGGAAGGCTTAGAGAATAGAATGGTTACTGTGCTTGTTCTCGTGGACTTTTCCAATGCTTTCAATATGGTTGACCATGATATTCTCCTTGCTATGCTTTGTTATCTTAACTTTTCTCCCACCTCTTTAAAATGGTTTTCTTCCTACCTTTGTGGCCGTCAAGAAGCGGTTCGAGTTGGTAGTGAAGTATATGACTGGTGTCAACTTGTATCTGGCGGGCCACAAGGTAGGAAGGAATATTATCTCCTCTATTGTTCTCAATTTTTATCAATTTTCTTTCCGCACATCTTAGCTGCTCTTATCATTTTTACGCCGACGATTTGCAAATTTATGTTCAAACTTCTGTTGATTGCATTGATAGTGCAGTAAATAAGATTAATATAGATTTAATTAAATTAAATAATTGGTCTAACAAATTCGGCATTAAAGTAAATCCCAATAAATGCCAAGCAATTTTAATCGGAAGTGTCCGCCAGTTAAGTAAACTGGACATTTGCTCTATTGCTCCTGTCACGTTTGATGGATTATGCATCCCATATTCTAACAGCGTAAAAAACCTTGGCCTTTGTATCGACTCAACACTAAAGTGGTCCAACCACATACGCACAATAAGTGGTTCAGTCATTGCCAAGTTAACTGTTTTGAATCGACTTAGAAACTTCCTTCCGATCAAGGTAAAGATAATTCTGGTGCAGTCTCTTATTTTGCCTATTATTGATTATGCAGATGTGTGTTGTACTGATCTTAATGAAAACCATCTGGACAAGCTGGATCGTCTCGTAAACAACTGTGTCCGATTCGTCTACTGCCTTCGTAAGTTTGATCATGTTTCTTTTTTCCGATCTCAGCTAAATTGGCTTCCCATTCGTCAACGAAGACACACCAGGACACTCCTTACACTTTTTTCTATATTATTCGACGACCGTCTACCAGATTATTTGAAACGAAAGTTTCAATTTTTGTGTGATACACACGATAGACCTCTTCGTTCTTCGGAGACTCTTACTCTCTCCATTCCACTTCACCATTCTGGTTTCACTTCTTCTTCGTTTGCTGTACAAGCCGCACGACTTTGGAATGCACTGCCTGAATCTTTGAGACAACCCTGCAGTAAACTTACATTTAAAAATAATGTTAAAGCTAATTTTTTAAACCTTGTTAAGTAATTAAGGAGTTGTCATCATCATTATAGTTATCTTGTCCTAATATTCTATCTTCACTATTCACATTTATTTAATCCAAGTATGTATTTATGTATGTATATTTATATGTATATTTGTATATTTATGTGAGTATGTATGTCGGGAAAACATCACATGCATAGCTCTGATCCCAAAAGGAGTAGTATAGACACTTGTATTATGGAATCAGAAACAACGAAGTTACCACAAACACCCAAACCTGAGAAAATCTATAAAAGTGATTTTTACATTGGCCCGACCAGGAATCGAACCCGGGACCTCAGAGCTGTCGCCACCTTGAAAAGCAGTGTGCATGCCACTCGTCCACTGAGGTCGCCAATCTACTAAGTAATATATAATCTATTATATACATTAAATAATACATAATCTACTACACGCACCACAAAGATTTAAAAGAAATGTGGAGACAATAAGAGATCTACAACGACGTATTAAAACGGAGCAGACAGACAGAAGCAAATTAGAGATGCTTCAAATACGACTAATACTTTTAACAGTGGTAGAGCCACGCATCAACTTTTGTTGTTGCATGAATGGGCCGGCTCGACCGGGGAAGTACCATGACCTCACAGAATACCGGCGTGAAGTAGAAGTCTAACAAACTTCTGCGTTTCGTCTGGTGAGTGCAGGAAACTGGTAGGCCACACACCCCCCTCCCCCAACTCTGGGGCACTCTATGGGAGGCAACGCATCTGCTATCTGCTGTAATCACTTACCATCACGTGAGCCACCTGCTCGTCTGCCTCCCTCTTCTATAACAAAAAGACCACAATTCCCTTTAGTGAGGTAATTAGAAAGAAGATTCAGTTGACCTCAGAGAGTTACGTTTTTGACTGAAGAAGAACGTAGAATGTCCCGAATGGACTGGATGTACTACATACTATCATATTAATATTGCAAATGTAAAAGTAAGTTTGTTTGTTACTGTTGTTAAAAAGCTTTCACTAAAACAAAGCTGTATTACCAGCGAGTATAATAGGCTTTATTTTTTTAATTTCTAAATTCCCTTCTAAAATTTTTATGATGTAAGTTTTTACCCTTTGGGTTCAAAATTTCAATTAAATCAAAAATTTTTCTATAAAATTCATTATTTGACATGCACTGCCATTTCATTATTTATTACAACAAATTTTAAATTATACTACAAATACAATTTAGGTTTCTATGAAGATAGCTTTGGAACTTAACAACCAAATAAGGGCAAAAATTAAAAAGAAACGAAGTTTCAAAAGTGATTGTCGGCTACCACTATTCAATTCAGTATAGCTTCAGCTGTTTCTATTTAATTTATTTACTTTCTAATGATAATGATTATCACTTTCAAAGTTCTTTAAAGACTTCAACACATACAAAACCTATCATTATTAAATAAGGAAAAAATAGAAATACGTTAAGTATACATGCCAAAGTACTCTGTATATATGTTATTTGATTTAAATTTTACAGTTTTATTCCATTTATAAAAATTCAAGTTTCATATGCTATAAGAAATTCTTCTTATTTTGAGTCACCCTTTTATAAAATATGATAATAAATTTGCATGCAATTATTACTAAGCGATGAAGAAACTTTTCTCATTTCCTGTTTTGATGAGATTGGTCGCGCTTACACTGTGATGGAGATTGCGGTTTAGAGCTTGCGTAATCGTCGGTCTGAGTTGCCGCTAGGGGCGCTACCGTGTCCCAAGGCGTATAATCCTTTGTTGTTCAGTTTCGAACAATTTCAAGTATTTCTGATTATAATAATATAAACACTTTCTTTTCCACGTATTGTCATTTGAAACAAAACATGGCCGGTGTCGTCTATGAAAGCATAGTTAAAGGTCTTAACGTAACATACGTTAAATACGCAAAGTTAAAATAATCACACCATAAAATATATATTTTCACGCAACTAAAAAATATTTAGCAATACTGGGGTAGAGGTCTAGACATCTATTAAGTCCTTTCGACTCACCTTTCACCGACGACAATTTTTGGGACAACAGACAAATCGTACATAAGCTTTGAAATAAATATCTTAGGTGGAAGGTGGGTCGAAGGGACTTAATTGTCTAGACAAGACCTCTGTCTACCCATGTATTGGGAATTGGGAGAAGATATTTATTTATTATTTATCTTATTTATAATATGATTCCAAGCTTATTATAAAAATACGAACATATATAATTACATAGATAGGGATAACGTCATATACTATTCCCAAAGTAAGTAACAAAAGCACTTTTGTTAGAGGATCAGAAATACTACCACAAAAATCCAAACTGAAAAACAAAAGCAATGTAGAAAACATGGTTTTCTATATTAACACTTTCGGGTATCAAACACGAAATCTCTAAGACATACTGTCTTAGTGTCGCCTATATACTGTCGTCTAAGAAGATCACCCAGATATAATAAATAATAATACATATTGTTTATAAGGCTACGATATTCCATATAATATTGCTGGCATCAATTTCGTATACTAGTGTAATAATACACCTCAATAATACTGTTCCCGAATTGTATACCATAGACGGTACGTAATAACTGTAAATTCCTAGCGAGGACGTCGACTGAACAAAGATATGTGCGGACTTTGATCACGCTGCTGGAATTAACTACTCATGTAAGTACTTTCCATGATTGAGACAATGATATACACAATTAAGTATTATACGATTTTGTAGGAATTAGTATTGCTTGAATACACATGTTATTTATCACTGCTGGTGACGAAAACCATAATTTATATAATTAATGGGGTTTAAGCTGAAGTCAGTTTATAATCGAAATCAGAACTTCATCAAAAACAGTTTATTGATTTTTGGAAGCGTAGCATACCGAGCTACGTTCACCTTTTTCATAACAGTATAGTTAATTGTAAACAAAAGATACGAAAAAGTTGTTATTGAAAAAATTACTTCGCAACCCTCCGCATGAAAATATAAAAAGGTATATGTTACCTGGTCCGAAGAGAAGAAGAGCACCACCCTCCCTCCCACAAATTCGTGCACTAATTCCACAGATGTGTGCACTAATTCCACTGTATGCACCAGCACACCACCACACTCAAACCAGGTAACATATACCACCACCGCTCTTTGACTCTGCGGTCGCTCATCGTAGAGTCTACTCCCTTGAGGATGCCTTGTTTTGAGGCGAAACACGTGTCGCGTTTTCGGTGGTGGTATATGGTTTGAGTGTAGTGGTGGTGGTGCATACAGTGGAATTAGTGCACACATCTGTGGAATTAGTGCACGAATTTGTGGGAGGGAGGGTGGTGCTCTTCTTCTCTTCGGACCAGGTAACATATACCTTTTTATATTTTCATGCGGAGGGTTGCGAAGTAATTTTTTCAATAACAACTTTACAATGAATTTCCGCAAAGTAACGCCTGAGTCAATTAACTATCAAAAGATACGAAATAAAGAGTTTTCCATGTGTTCAAATTTACTCCCGATCACCAATGTAAAATTTAAATTGTAGGTGTTAATAACGATATTGCTTGGGAAAGCCTTCTAACCGTAGGTAAGAATGACTATTAGTTAGAACTAGATTATTCACCTTCTTATGCTTGTGGAGGGCGAACACGAAATATCTTGTATGAACTTAAATAAAAAAAATGTGAGCCGTCATGGGACGCCTGGCAGATGTGAAACATCGTGTGTGTACAAGTAATATGAATAAAAGATAATATTATTACAGGAATTAAATATATCCTGATGAAAAAATGAAGTATTACGAATTTCTTACAGATAATGGTAACTTTATTTAATAAACATTTATTTTCCTTTAGATAAAAATTCGATATTAATATCAAGTGGCCCCAATTTAAATATTTGCTCTCTCTCTCTCTCTGTGACTTCAGTTATAGTTATATTCATTGTTTCCTCTGCCGGTATTACTGTGACGATTGTTCGATGATAACTAAACTACGTTACAAAAGTCCCGTAGTAGTAAAGTCCCGTTGTCCCGAAAATGTCTTCGGTGGAAGGTGGGTCATAGGGACTTAATTGTCTAGACTTGACTTCTGTCGACCCCTGTATTGGGAATTGCGTGAAGATATTTATATATTTATTTAATACGTTACAAAAGTATTGGATGAAACATTATCAAGATATCTCACAATTACAGCATCTGTAGTTGTTCCATATTTGGTAGTAGATTCTTTTGGATTGTTGTTGATTTGCAATTGAAATTCTTTTTGAAGAAATGTCATTAATGGCAGTGATTCAGCTCTTGCACATTTACATTAAAATCTCCAGCTAATTTTAATGGTAGTTTATGTTTATTCGTTTTAAAAATTATTGAACATTTTTGACTATAAGGAAATGACCTTTCATGTAAAAATGAAATCTTAATATAATTTACATAGTCACTAATATGAATAATATGAATATAATTAATTAAATATAAAAAAGGGATTTCAGTGTTTAATTATAAACCTTAATTCTAAGGTAATAGGGTGTAAATTAGTATACCTTTGTATAGCGTGGCGACCCCTCGCCACGGCATGCGTCGCTACGCCTGAAATCGGTTTTACGTGCGGCTATAGATGTTTCACATCAATAAATATAATAAATATCTTCACGCAATTCCCAATACAGGGGAAGACAGAGGTCTAGTCTAGACAATTAAGTCCCTTTGACCCGCCTTCCACCGAAGATATTTTCGGAACAACGTGACAGGTCGTGAGCCCGTCGCCGTCTTTATGTCCAAGCCAACGATGTAATTCGTACATAAGTATTTTTTTTTAAAAACCCATTGGTACGAGCCTTGGGGTTCGAACTCGGGTCGCTTGACTCGTAATCCAACCACTCGGCTATCGTGACTATGAATTTAGTCTCACAAATGTCCTTAACACCGTCACTAGTGAATTCCTTGAAATTTTGATATCTTTTGCTTGTGATTTCGTTCGAAACAATCGAAATTTACTGCGAGCATCTTTAATCTTACATACGCAACGGCCTGTTAAAATCCTCTATAGGATGTTGTTGCCGTGGTGGTATCGACTTAAGAATATGTCAACCTCTTTTCTTTTTGTGGGTGTGATAAGAGTTTCCAAATAAACTTTAGTTAAATATGGATGGAAATAACTGAATGGCTTAGACTTCAGCCCATTCCATTCCAAGTGATTATAGCAATAAATTCAGAGATAAGATATTAAGATATTCTTTCTACGTGATTACTTATATATTTAGCAAATACCGGCAGTTTCCGTAATTTAAAAAGATACCCCGACCGGCTCTCAGTACTGATTGCTTGCTTTAGGGCATTTAATTAAGGCTATCATTGGACCCTGAGGGCGCACAATAAAAAAGCTTCGCGACGTCCTTTATTAGATTATTTCGTTGGTATTTTTAAACTTTTTTTTTTTTCATTAGGAATTATATTCTATCGTTTTTTTCACTGAATTGAAGATGGAATCACATTTGTAAAATTTTAAGGTGGGTAAATGAACATTGTGTTGACGGATCACATCAAATCAAATCACTACATTTATTTGTCGATATAAGTAGTATACATTACATCCATTCATCGTTTTTTTTAATCTTCCACCGTTTCATTACTAGGTTCCCCTAACAGAGAAGAAGCTGGCTAAAGAAACTCCGTTTAAAGCTGTACGGTAGTTGCGGCAATAGCCTAATGGTTTAGGGTGCGGATAGTTAAACATAAAGTCGCAAGTTCGCACCCGTTATTCAATTATTCTTAAACCACTTCATCACGAGTATTGCATCTTGTTCGGAATGGTTAATAGGTATGCTAGTAATGCAATTTAGCTTTTGTAGTATTTTTTAATAAAAAATAAATTCGTGATGGTAATCCTGCCATAAGTAATCAACGATATATCACTGGCCTTTCAGATAAAATCATTTATTTATCGTAATAAAAACATACATTCGCTTATCGACAGTATTTTTTTTATCTGAGACAGTTACGACACCAACGAGAAGAAAGGGGAATAGTTTATTCTTACGCTGTAACCACACGTCAAATTTTGATGCAAAAGACGTCATTTTCAACATCATAATCTTTTTTAAACCGATCGAATATCGAGAAGCTTAAAAGCTTTAAAGTAGAACTTAAGTCAATGCATAACATTATCGGTAGTGAGAAGTTCTTTCAACTTTTCACATCCACATTAATACGGTTTTCAAACAGGGATGCATTTTCTAACATTAGTTCCACGATAGTAGAGTGGTGATTAGTTGTGATCTGAATTCGAATCGAGACACACTGGAGGGACCCGCGAGTTTATCAGAACTTATGTACGAATTGTCGGTCGGTAGCATCCGAAGCTGGAAGCTTCAGGAAGCGGACACTAGGAATAAATATCAAGCAAGGGTAGCCGAAAAGCTGGACAGCATTGGTGTTAGGAAAGAATGTGTGGAAGAAATATGGCAGAGCCTTAGAGATGGAATGGTTAGTGCAGCGGAAGACGTGTGTGGAAATGTGAAAAGAGGTAGTAGTAAAAAGGGTGATGCATGGTGGAATGATGAAGTGAAAGAAGCTGTAAATAAGAAGAAGAAAGCATGGTTAGACTACTTGGCCTCTAGTAATGAAAAGATATGAGAGAGAAGAGGAAAGAAAGATATAAGCTCCAGAAAGTTCACACGAAAGCATTGATTGAGGAAGTGCGTGAAAGGAGTAGAATGGAAGCGGACGAAAGGTTGTCGCACAACTTAAGGAGAACTCCAAACTCTTCTGGAAAGAGGTTGGAAGGACCCGGAGTGGTGCGACAGCCTTCGGGAACCAATGACGTCCTCTCAGAAAAATCGGACGTCATGCAGCGATGGAGCGAATTTTATAGAGAGATGTATGCGTGTGATGATCTCAGTGAGGGATCCTTGGGTGACGCCGTGATTGGTACGCCAGACCTCGATGACACTGAGGTCATCAGTATGAAAGAGATTGAATGTGCGATTAGAAGTTTGAAATGTGGTAAGGCTGCGGGACTAGACAGAGTTACTGCTGAAATGGTCAAGTATGGTGGGCCACGCGTCTGGGACAGCTTTCATCTGCTGTGCAATTTGTGCTGGAGAACGGGGGCTGTTTCGGATGATTGGCGATCCGCGGTCATTGTGACTTTATATAAAGGTAAAGGTTCACATTATGACTGCGGGTGCTATCGGGCGATCAGCTTGACCAGTTTAGCAAGTAAAGTTTACTCGAAGGTTTTGACACGTAGGATGCAAGAGAAATCGGAAAGATTTCTATGGGAGGCACAATGCGGATTTAGACTTGGAAGAGGATGCACGGATCAAATGTTTTCTCTCCGCATGATCACGGAGAAGCTTCTGGCTGCTAACCAGAAGATTTTCTGTGCTTTTGTGGATCTTGAGAAAGCATTTGATAAGGTTGTAAGGAAGAAATAGTGGGAACTGTTGCCGGGGTATGGTGTGGATGGTCGATTGCTAAGGGCTGTGCAGTCACTTTACTGTGACTATAAAGCCTGTGTGCGGGTAGGGCATGACCTGTCACCCATGTTTAGCGTCCAAACGGGCGTAAAACAGGGTTGTGTCATGTCTTCCTGGCTATTCATACTGTATCTCGACAGCTGTTTACAGAAGCTGAAAGATAGCTGTTTGGGTGTGAAATTGGGTGACATAAAAGTAAATTGTCTGCTTTATGCTGATGATGCAGTGCTTATAGCACCATCAGAGGCAGAACTGCAGGCATTAGTCACGTGTATGAAGAAGAATGTGAAATTAATGGTCTCCGTTTGAATGCTAATAAAACTAAGGTTCTGGTATTTGAAAGGGACGAAGAAAGAACGAAGTGCGAAATTTGGGTAAATCAGGAATGTCTAGAACAGGTGAATGAAATTGTATACTTGGGGAGTGCGTTTAGCCGGGATGGAAGATGTGATTTAGATGTGGACAGGCGTGTCGCTGCCGGGAACAAAGTCAATGGTGCCCTGACTGCGTTAATCAAAAGGCAAGGCGTTGTGAAAAGTGCACGCCTTGCAATACATAACGCAGTGTTGGTACCGACTTTGTTATATGGCAGCGAAACCTGGGTATGCCAGAAGAAGCATAAAAGCAGGTTGAATGCAGTGGAGATGCGATCTCTTCGTAAAATGTGCGGCCTTACCATGGCCGACCGAAAGCGAAACGAAGAGATTCGCAATATGGCAGGTTTGAAAGATGACCTTGTCTCAAAAATGGATAAGGGCGTGCTTCGATGGTTTGGGCACGTTGAGCGAATGAGTGAAGACCGAATGGTGAAGAAAATATATAGCGCGAAAGTTAATATTAAAGGTGTCGAGGTAGACCGAGATTAACTTTCGAAGACCATGTGAGCAAATTGCTCGAAGAGAGGAGGGTCAAGAGTACTCGGATACCTAGACGTGCATGTATGAAGAAGATGATGAATCTGAAAGAAGCGAAAGAAGTATGTAGGGATCGTGACACTTGGCGATCTGTTCTCTCTGGCTACCCCGTCAGGGATTGCGCGTGAAGATAAATAAATAAATAAAATAATATGTACGAATTGAATATTAGGCTTAGTTAATAAAACAGCGACAGGCTCATCGCCCTTTACGTCCTCGCCAAATGAGTTGCGGTGAATTTCGACCGAAAGGACTAAATTGATTAAACCTCTGTCCACACAATTATTGGGAAATGAGTGATGATAAATAAAAAAAAAAAAAACATATCTGTGTCATTACAAAGAAGTGATACTAAAAAGTGATAGTAGTAACGATAGCGCGTTGGTTGAATGGTCGGAATATCGAGTCAAGCGACCCAAGTTCGATCCCCAGGTGGCAGGCGCGTACCAATGGATTTTTCAAAAACTTATGTATGAATAATATCGTTGGAAACTAAGACGGCGACAGGCTCACCACCTGTCACGTTGTCCCGAAAATATCTTCGGTGGAAAGTGGGTCGAAGGGACTTAATTGTCTAGACTAGACCTCTCTCTACCCCAGTATTAGGAAAGGAAGATATTTAATATGCATTGGACTAACAAAAAGAAGGAACTGTGTATCACAACTAAAATAAAAAAAATATGTGAGCCGTCATGGGACGCCTGGCAGATGTGAAACATCGTGTGTGTACAAGTAATATGCATAAAAGATAATATTATTACAGGAATTAAATATATCCTAATGAAAAAATGAAGTATTACGAATTTCTTACAGAAAATGGTAACTTTATTTAATAAACATTTATTTACATTTGATATAAAAATTCGATATTAATATCATGTGGCCACAATTTAAATATTTTCTCTCTCTCTTTGACTTCAGTTATAGTTATAATCGATGTTTCCTCTGCCGGTATTACTGTGGCAATTGGTCGATGATAACTAAACTACGTTACCAAAGTATTGGATGAAACATTATCAAGATATCTCACAAATACAGCATCTGTAATTGTTCCATATTTGGTAGTAGATTCTTTTGGATTGTTGTTGATTTGCAATTGAAATTATTTTTGAAGAAATGTCATTAATGGCAATAATTCAGCTCTTGCAAATTTACATTAAAATCTCCAGCTAAAATTCATGGTAGTTTATGTTTATTCGTTTTAAAAATTATTGAACCTCTTTGACTATAAGTAAATGACCTTTCATGTAGAAATGAAATCTTAATATAATTTATATAGTTACTAATATGAATATAATTAATTAAAAATCGGTTTGACGTGCGGCTATAGATGTTTCACATCAAAAAGATTAAACTCATTCGACGAGTTAAAAAAAGAACCGCACGCTTTACCCAAATGATCAACAACAGACTTTTCCTAGTCTAAAATAGTAATCGAGCCTTAAAAATATTCAAATAATGCTCCACGCTTACACCAAAGTACACTCAATTAAACCCAACTCTCTTATCGCAAGGTAATAATAAATTTTAAAGCAGCCGTACGGGAGTTACGTATGACTCATATCTAACCTTGTTCATACACATATTTTGCCATTATCGAGAAAGCCTTCGTAATTCCACAGGCACAGCACCGTAAGTACGGTCACATGGGCCCGTAATTTCGTAACGACTCTACTACGTTGAAATTATCTATATCGTCATAGTAAGCACTTTTAAGGCAAATACAGTAAATATATAGAATATAGAAAATAAGAAAATACACCTGAGAAATATTCGCAAGCATCACTTTTTTATAAAGTTATTTATTATGGTTATTTTGAAGGCAGAGTCACAACTCGGCTATCGCGTATACATTTTATTTATCTTTGCGCATTTCTCAATACAGGCGTATGCCAGAAGAAGCATAAAAGCAGGTTGAATGCAGTGGAGATGCGATCTCTTCGTAAAATGTGCGGCCTTACCATGGCCGACCGAAAGCGAAACGAAGAGATTCGCAATATGGCAGGTTTGAAAGATGACCTTGTCTCAAAATGGATAAGGGCGTGCTTCGATGGTTTGGGCACGTTGAGCGAATGAGTGAAGACCGAATGGTGAAGAAAATGTGGGAACTGTTGCCGGGTATGGTGTGGATGGTCGATTGCTAAGGGCTGTGCAGTCACTTTACTGTGACTGTAAAGCCTGTGTGCGGGTAGGGCATGACCTGTCACCCATGTTTAGCGTCAAACGGGCGTAAAACAGGGTTGTGTCATGTCTTCCTGGCTATTCATACTGTATCTCGACATCTGTGGAATTAGTGCACACATCTGTGGAATTAGTGCACACATCTGTGGAATTAGTGCACACATCTGTGGAATTAGTGCACACATCTGTGGAATTAGTGCACACATCTGTGGAATTAGTGCACACATCTGTGGAATTAGTGCACACATCTGTGGAATTAGTGCACACATCTGTGGAATTAGTGCACACATCTGTGGAATTAGTGCACACATCTGTGGAATTAGTGCACACATCTGTGGAATTAGTGCACACATCTGTGGAATTAGTGCACACATCTGTGGAATTAGTGCACACATCTGTGGAATTAGTGCACACATCTGTGGAATTAGTGCACACATCTGTGGAATTAGTGCACACATCTGTGGAATTAGTGCACACATCTGTGGAATTAGTGCACACATCTGTGGAATTAGTGCACACATCTGTGGAATTAGTGCACACATCTGTGGAATTAGTGCACACATCTGTGGAATTAGTGCACACATCTGTGGAATTAGTGCACACATCTGTGGAATTAGTGCACACATCTGTGGAATTAGTGCACACATCTGTGGAATTAGTGCACACATCTGTGGAATTAGTGCACACATCTGTGGAATTAGTGCACGCATCTGTGGAGGGAGGTGGTGCTCTTCTCTTCGGACCAGGTAACATATACCTTTTATATTTGCGTGCGGAGGGTTGCGAAGTAATTTTTTCAATAACAACTTTACAATGAATTTCCGCAAAGTAACGCCTGAGTCAATTAACTATCAAAAGATACGAAATAAAGAGTTTTCCATGTGTTCAAATTTACTCCTGATCACCAATGTAAAATTTAAATTGTAGGTGTTAATAACGATATTGTTTGGGAAAGCCTTCAACTGTAGGTAAGAATGACTATTAGTTAGAACTAGATTATTCACCTTCTTATGCTTGTGGAGGGCGAACACGAAATATCTTGAATGAACTTAAATAAAAATGTGAGCCGTCATGGGACGCCTGGCAGATGTGAAACATCGTGTGTGTACAAGTAATATGAATAAAAGATAATATTATTACAGGAATTAAATATATCCTGATGAAAAAATGAAGTATTACGAATTTCTTACAGATAATGGTAACTTTATTTAATAAACATTTATTTTCCTTTTAGATAAAAATTCGATATTAATATCAAGTGGCCCCAATTTAAATATTTGCTCTCTCTCTGTGACTTCAGTTATAGTTATATTCATTGTTTCCTCTGCCGGTATTACTGTGACGATTGTTCGATGATAACTAAACTACGTTACAAAAGTATTGATGAAATATTATCAAGATATCTCACAATTACAGCATCTGTAGTTGTTCCATATTTGGTAGTAGATTCTTTTGGATTGTTGTTGATTTGCAATTGAAATTATTTTTGAAGAAATGTCATTAATGGCATTAATTCAGCTCTACAAATTACATTAAAATCTCCAGCTAAAATTCATGGTAGTTTATGTTTATTCGTTTTAAAAAATTATTGAACCTCTTTGACTATAAGTAAATGACCTTTCATGTAGAAATGAAATCTTAATATAATTTATATAGTTACTAATATGAATATAATTAATTAAAATCGGTTTGACGTGCGGCTATAGATGTTTCACATCAAAAAGATTAAACTCATTCGACGAGTTAAAAAAAGAACCGCACGCTTTACCCAAATGATCAACAACAGACTTTTCCTAGTCTAAAATAGTAATCGAGCCTTAAAAATATTCAAATAATGCTCCACGCTTACACCAAAGTACACTCAATTAAACCCAACTCTCTTATCGCAAGGTAATAATAAATTTTAAAGCAGCCGTACGGGAGTTACGTATGACTCATATCTAACCTTGTTCATACACATATTTTGCCATTATCGAGAAAGCCTTCGTAATTCCACAGGCACAGCACCGTAAGTACGGTCACATGGGCCCGTAATTTCGTAACGACTCTACTACGTTGAAATTATCTATATCGTCATAGTAAGCACTTTTAAGGCAAATACAGTAAATATATAGAATATAGAAAATAAGAAAATACACCTGAGAAATATTCGCAAGCATCACTTTTTTATAAAGTTATTTATTATGGTTATTTTGAAGGCAGAGTCACAACTCGGCTATCGCGTATACATTTTATTTATCTTTGCGCATTTCTCAATACAGGCGTATCGCAAAGTCTAGATAACTTTGTCCTTTCTCCCCACATTTTACCGGAACTCATGTTAGGACAATGTGATAAGTTGTGAGCTTGTCACCGTCTTTATGTTCAAGCTAGCAATGTAAATCTGTATTATTATAAAATTTTATGTCATGATAGTTAGTTAGTTTCACTTAAATATCTTCAATGGAAAGACCAGGACGAGCCTAAGCCTAAAACATTGTTGTTCTTGAAAAAATTACTTCGCAACCCTCCGCACGCAAATATAAAAAAATGTCTCTACGGTCGCTCATCGTAGAGTCTACTCGCTTGAGGATGCCTTATATATATTGTTAATAAGGCTACGATATTCCATATAATATTGCTGGCATCAATTTCTGCATAATAGTGTGGAATTAGTGCACGCATCTGTGGAATTAGTGCACGCATCTGTGGAATTAGTGCACGCATCTGTGGAATTAGTGCACGCATCTGTGGAATTAGTGCACGCATCTGTGGAATTAGTGCACGCATCTGTGGAATTAGTGCACGCATCTGTGGAATTAGTGCACGCATCTGTGGAATTAGTGCACGCATCTGTGGAATTAGTGCACGCATCTGTGGAATTAGTGCACGCATCTGTGGAATTAGTGCACGCATCTGTGGAATTAGTGCACGCATCTGTGGAATTAGTGCACGCATCTGTGGAATTAGTGCACGCATCTGTGGAATTAGTGCACGCATCTGTGGAATTAGTGCACGCATCTGTGGAATTAGTGCACGCATCTGTGGAATTAGTGCACGCATCTGTGGAATTAGTGCACGCATCTGTGGAATTAGTGCACGCATCTGTGGAATTAGTGCACGCATCTGTGGAATTAGTGCACGCATCTGTGGAATTAGTGCACGCATCTGTGGAATTAGTGCACGCATCTGTGGAATTAGTGCACGCATCTGTGGAATTAGTGCACGCATCTGTGGAATTAGTGCACGCATCTGTGGAATTAGTGCACGCATCTGTGGAATTAGTGCACGCATCTGTGGAATTAGTGCACGCATCTGTGGAATTAGTGCACGCATCTGTGGAATTAGTGCACGCATCTGTGGAATTAGTGCACGCATCTGTGGAATTAGTGCACGCATCTGTGGAATTAGTGCACGCATCTGTGGAATTAGTGCACGCATCTGTGGAATTAGTGCACGCATCTGTGGAATTAGTGCACGCATCTGTGGAATTAGTGCACGCATCTGTGGAATTAGTGCACGCATCTGTGGAATTAGTGCACGCATCTGTGGAATTAGTGCACGCATCTGTGGAATTAGTGCACGCATCTGTGGAATTAGTGCACGCATCTGTGGAATTAGTGCACGCATCTGTGGAATTAGTGCACGCATCTGTGGAATTAGTGCACGCATCTGTGGAATTAGTGCACGCATCTGTGGAATTAGTGCACGCATCTGTGGAATTAGTGCACGCATCTGTGGAATTAGTGCACGCATCTGTGGAATTAGTGCACGCATCTGTGGAATTAGTGCACGCATCTGTGGAATTAGTGCACGCATCTGTGGAATTAGTGCACGCATCTGTGGAATTAGTGCACGCATCTGTGGAATTAGTGCACGCATCTGTGGAATTAGTGCACGCATCTGTGGAATTAGTGCACGCATCTGTGGAATTAGTGCACGCATCTGTGGAATTAGTGCACGCATCTGTGGAATTAGTGCACGCATCTGTGGAATTAGTGCACGCATCTGTGGAATTAGTGCACGCATCTGTGGAATTAGTGCACGCATCTGTGGAATTAGTGCACGCATCTGTGGAATTAGTGCACGCATCTGTGGAATTAGTGCACGCATCTGTGGAATTAGTGCACGCATCTGTGGAATTAGTGCACGCATCTGTGGAATTAGTGCACGCATCTGTGGAATTAGTGCACGCATCTGTGGAATTAGTGCACGCATCTGTGGGAGGAGGGTGGTGCTCTTCTTCTCTTCGGACCAGGTAACATATACCACCACCGCTCTTTGACTCTGCGGTCGCTCATCGTAGAGTCTACTCGCTTGAGGATGCCTTGTTTTGAGGCGAAACACGTGTCGCGTTTTCGGTGGTGGTACATGTTACCTGGTTTGAGTGTAGTGGTGGTGGTGCATACAGTGGAATTAGTGCACGCATCTGTGGAATTAGTGCACGCATCTGTGGGAGGGAGGGTGGTGCTCTTCTTCTCTTCGGACCAGGTAACATATACCTTTTTATATTTGCGTGCGGAGGGTTGCGAAGTAATTTTTTCAATAACAACTTTACAATGAATTTCCGCAAAGTAACGCCTGAGTCAATTAACTATCTAAAACATTGTTTAATACTTCTCTTTATAGTTGTAGCAAGAATTTGATTATATTTCCACTGTTCAACGTTTTATTTTTTACGTAAGACACTCGTACCGTATGCTCGGCGTAAAAATCTGCTGTCCTTTTCTTCCCGTGGGTGTTGTTTGGTAATAATAGATAATCTTTCTTACAGGAAAGGTCTTGGAATGTTAGGTTGCGTCCAAATATGTCAAATGCGCCATTAATGCGCTGCTCGTTCGCCGCTCGTAATGGCGAGTGCATTTTAAGTTCCAGCGTCGTTCCTGCGCCGCCAACGCACTGCACTTGTGCCGGCTACACGTCGCGCAATGCGCCTTCTTCTTTCCGCCCGCTCACCCGTACAGTTCGTCTCTTATTCTCTAAGGTTTAATACGTATTATCATGGGGTTACAATAGCGAAACGAAGAGATTCGCAATATGGCAGGTTTGAAAGATGACCTTGTCTCAAAATGGATAAGGGCGTGCTTCGATGGTTTGGGCACGTTGAGCGAATGAGTGAAGACCGAATGGTGAAGAAAATGTGGGAACTGTTGTATTGGATGGTCGATTGCTAAGGGCTGTGCAGTCACTTTACTGTGACTGTAGCCTGTGTGTGGTAGGGCATGACCTGTCACCCATGTTTAGCGTCCAAACGGGCGTAAACAGGGTTGTGTCATGTCTTCCTGGCTATTCATACTGTATCTCGACAGCTGTTTGGTGAAATTGGGTGACATAAAAGTAAATTGTCTGCTTTATGCTGATGATGCAGTGCTTATAGCACCATCAGAGGCAGAACTGCAGGCATTAGTCACGTGTATGAAGAAGAATGTGAAATTAATGGTCTCCGTTTGAATGCTAATAAAACTAAGGTTCTGGTATTTGAAAGGGACGAAGAAAGAACGAAGTGCGAAATTTGGGTAACCAGAATGTCTAGAACAGGTGAATGAAATTGTATACTTGGGGAGTGCGTTTAGCCGGGATGGAAGATGTGATTTAGATGTGACAGGCGGTTGCCGGGAACAAAGTCAATGGTGCCCTGACTGCGTTAATCAAAAGGCAAGGCGTTGTGAAAAGTGCACGCCTTGCAATACATAACGCAGTGTTGGTACCGACTTTGTTATATGGCAGCGAAACCTGGGTATGCCAGAAGAAGCATAAAAGCAGGTTGAATGCAGTGGAGATGCGATCTCTTCGTAAAATGTGCGGCCTTACCATGGCCGACCGAAAGCGAAACGAAGAGATTCGCAATATGGCAGGTTTGAAAGATGACCTTGTCTCAAAATGGATAAGGGCGTGCTTCGATGGTTTGGGCACGTTGAGCGAATGAGTGAAGACCGAATGGTGAAGAAAATATATAGCGCGAAAGTTAATATTAAAGGTGTCGAGGTAGACCGAGATTAACTGAAGACCATGTGAGCAAATTGCTCGAAGAGAGGAGGGTCAAGAGTACTCGGATACCTAGACGTGCATGTATGAAGAAGATGATGAATCTGAAAGAAGCGAAAGAAGTATGTAGGATCGTGACACTTGGCGATCTGTTCTCTGGCTACCCCGTCAGGGATTGCGCGTGAAGATAAATAAATAAATAAATAAATAAATAAATAAATAAATAAATAAATAAATAAATAAATAAATAAATAAATAAATAAATAAAAATATGTGAGCCGTCATGGGACGCCTGGCAGATGTGAAACATCGTGTGTGTACAAGTAATATGCATAAAAGATAATATTATTACAGGAATTAAATATATCCTAATGAAAAATGAAGTATTACGAATTTCTTACAGAAAATGGTAACTTTATTTAATAAACATTTATTTACATTTGATATAAAATTGATATTAATATCATGTGGCCACAATTTAAATATTTTCTCTCTCTCTTTGACTTCAGTTATAGTTATAATCGATGTTTCCTCTGCCGGTATTACTGTGGCAATTGGTCGATGATAACTAAACTACGTTACCAAAGTATTGATGAAACATTATCAAGATATCTCACAAATACAGCATCTGTAATTGTTCCATATTTGGTAGTAGATTCTTTTGGATTGTTGTTGATTTGCAATTGAAATTATTTTTGAAGAAATGTCATTAATGGCATTAATTCAGCTCTTGCAAATTTACATTAAAATCTCCAGCTAAAATTCATGGTAGTTTATGTTTATTCGTTTTAAAAATTATTGAACCTCTTGACTATAAGTAAATGACCTTTCATGTAGAAATGAAATCTTAATATAATTTATATAGTTACTAATATGAATATAATTAATTAAAATCGGTTTGACGTGCGGCTATAGATGTTTCACATCAAAAGATTAAACTCATTCGACGAGTTAAAAAGAACCGCACGCTTTACCCAAATGATCAACAACAGACTTTTCCTAGTCTAAAATAGTAATCGAGCCTTAAAATATTCAAATAATGCTCCACGCTTACACCAAAGTACACTCAATTAAACCCAACTCTCTTATCGCAAGGTAATAATAAATTTTAAAGCAGCCGTACGAGAGTTACGTATGACTCATATCTAACCTTGTTCATACACATATTTTGCCATTATCGAGAAAGCCTTCGTAATTCCACAGGCACAGCACCGTAAGTACGGTCACATGGGCCCGTAATTTCGTAACGACTCTACTACGTTGAAATTATCTATATCGTCATAGTAAGCACTTTAAGGCAAATACAGTAAATATATAGAATATAGAAAATAAGAAAATACACCTGAGAAATATTCGCACGCATCACGTTTTTATAAAGTTATTTATTATGGTTATTTTGAAGGCAGAGTCACAACTCGGCTATCGCGTATACATTTTATTTATCTTTGCGCATTTCTCAATACAGGCGTATCGCAAAGTCTAGATAACTTTGTCCTTTCTCCCCACATTTTACCGGAACTCATGTTAGGACAATGTGATAAGTTGTGAGCTTGTCACCGTCTTTATGTTCAAGCTAGCAATGTAAATCTGTATTATTATAAAATTTTATGTCATGATAGTTAGTTAGTTTCACTTAAATATCTTCAATGGAAAGACCAGGACGAGCCTAAGCCTAAAACATTGTTGTTCTTGAAAAAATTACTTCGCAACCCTCCGCACGCAAATATAAAAAAATGTCTCTACGGTCGCTCATCGTAGAGTCTACTCGCTTGAGGATGCCTTATATATATTGTTAATAAGGCTACGATATTCCATATAATATTGCTGGCATCAATTTCGTATACTAGTGTAATAATACACCTCAATAATACTGTTCCAGAATTGTATACCGTAGACGGTACGTAATAACTGTAAATTCCTAGCGAGGACGTCGACTGAACAAAGATATGTGCGGACTTTGATCACTCTGCTGGAATTCACTACTCATGTAAGTACTTTCCATGATTGAGACAATGATATACACAATTCAGTATTATACGATTTTGTAGGAATTAGTATTGCTTGAATACACAAGTTATTTCTCACTGCTGGTGACGAAAACCATAATTTATATAATTAATGGGGTTTAAGCTGAAGTCAGTTCATAATCGAAATCAGAATTTCATCAAAAACAGTTTATTGATTTTTGGAAGCGTAGCATACCGAGCTACGTTCACCTTTTTCATAACAGTATAGTTAATTGTAAACAAAAGATACGAAAAAGTTGTTATTGAAAAAATTACTTCGCAACCCTCCGCATGAAAATATAAAAAGGTATATGTTACCTGGTCCGAAGAGAAGAAGAGTACCACCCTCCCTCCCACAGATGCGTGCACTAATTCCACAGATTTGTGCACTAATTCCACTGTATGCACCACCACCACTACACTCAAACCAGGTAACATATACCACCACCGCTCTTTGACTCTGCGGTCGCTCATCGTAGAGTCTACTCGCTTGAGGATGCCTTGTTTTGAGGCGAAACACGTGTCGCGTTTTCGGTGGTGGTACATGTTACCTGGTTTGAGTGTAGTGGTGGTGGTGGTGCATACAGTGGAATAAGTGCACGCATCTGTGGAATTAGTGCACGCATCTGTGGGAGGGAGGGTGGTGCTCTTCTTCTCTTCGGACCAGGTAACATATACCTTTTTATATTTGCGTGCGGAGGGTTGCGAAGTAATTTTTTCAATAACAACTTTACAATGAATTTCCGCAAAGTAACGCCTGAGTCAATTAACTATCTAAAACATTGTTTAATACTTCTCTTTATAGTTGTAGCGAGAATTTGATTATATTTCCACTGTTCAACGTTTTATTTTTTACGTAAGACACTCGTACCGTATGCTCGGCGTAAAAATCTGCTGTCCTTTTCTTCCCGTGGGTGTTGTTTGGTAATAATAGATAATCTTTCTTACAGGAAAGGTCTTGGAATGTTAGGTTGCGTCCAAATATGTCAAATGCGCCATTAATGCGCTGCTCGTTCGCCGCTCGTAATGGCGAGTGCATTTTAAGTTCCAGCGTCGTTCCTGCGCCGCCAACGCACTGCACTTGTGCCGGCTACACGTCGCGCAATGCGCCTTCTTCTTTCCGCCCGCTCACCCGTACAGTTCGTCTCTTATTCTCTAAGGTTTAATACGTATTATCATGGGGTTACAATAGGGAAGCGAATGCATGAGCTGCGCTAAAGAGGCGCGCTAAACAATCGCAGTAACTGCTCAGGTGTTGCCTGCTAGCAGCTCGCGAGTGAGTCGTGAGTGGTGCATCGCCATATTTGGACACACCTAGGTCGTAATGTATGAAAACGGAGACTGTTATGTAATTTTCTAGTTCCACAGAACTCGGCTTTTCTTTATTATTTCCAGTGGAAACATTGTCACCCAATTTTACGTTTTATGCATCAAATAAAGAAAAGTAGCAATCATATGAATCTAATTTCACGCTTGCGAAGACGCAGGCGGTAGCTTGTAAATATTTATTTTTTGAAGGCAATATCTGACTTTAGTAAGTTAAAAAAATGCAGTACCAGTAATATTAATCGTAAATAAAAAAAATAACTTCACGCAATTTCTAATACAGACAGAGATCCAGTCTAGACAATTATGTCCCCTTGACCCACCTTCCACCGAAGATATTTTCGGGACAACGTGACAGGTGGTGAGCCCGTCGACATCTTTATCTCCAAGCTTACGATATAATTGGTACATAAGTTGTTGAAAAAGCCATTTGTGCGAGCCTGCCATCTGGATATCGATCTCGGGACTCTTGACTCGAAATTCCGACTCCGCTGTCGTGACTTCATGATGGCTTTATTCATCGTGATAAAAAATAATAAGTATTTGATATCGAGCTTATCTTACATACTCTTACTTCCCTATTATCTTAAGAGCTTCCATAATTTCGCAGACATGCTCTCTAAGTACGGTCACTAGAGAGTCCTTCGTTTTAGTAAATTACGTTAATACTTTTTTAACGCTGATAACAAATTTTAATGGGGCATAAAATGTTAAAATTTTTTAAACACGTTAATTTTTTATTACTCCTACCTGACGGAATTTTATGGAACCATGAAGTGATACTTACAGCTGATCAAATATGTTTAAGTTCTGGCTGCTACGAAATGTACTGTTTTTTTTTTATAGAAAAGGGAGGCAAACGAGCTGGTGGCTCACGTGATGGAAAGTGATTACCGCCGCTCATGAACACCTGCAATACTAGATGCATAGCAGATGCGTTGCCGGCCTTTGAGTGCCCCCCCCCCCCAGAATTTTGAGGGAGGGGGGGGGGTGGGCTTCCGGTTACCTGCATTCACCAGACGAAACGCAGAAGTTTGTTAAACTTCAACTTCACGCCGGTATTCTGTGAGGTCGTGGTACTTCCCCGGTCGCGCCGGGGCAATGCAACCACAAAAGCTGATGCGTGGCTCTACCACTGTTAACTGGTTTTTAAATATTATGCACAATTACTTACTATATTCAATTCATGTTGATTTTAAGAATTTAATAAGGTGGAATCGGCTCTACTTGTTCTATAAAATGAAGGATAAATAATAACTTTGTAGATTTATAGGGACAACATCAATACATTGTTCTGATCCTAAAGGAAGTAACTTTAGCACTTGTGTTATGGTAACAAGTGCGAAAACGAAAGTTAAACAAACACTCAGATCTGATAAAATGTAGTAAAAGTGTTTTCTGCAGAGACCCGACTGGGAATCTAACCCGGAGTGTAGAGCTATCGACACCATGAATACCGGTGTGTACGCCACTTGTCCACGGTGGTCGCCTAAATTAAAGCATTGAATTGAAAAAAAAAGTTTTAGCTTCATAATACCATTATAATTTTCTTTTAAATAAATAACAATAAATAACTGCTTTTATTACTTGCTGCTGATACGAAAATATTTAATTACCTAGACGTCTGTCTACCCCAGTATTGAGAAAATGCATGGAGATTAAGTTTTAATATTATCTGTTTAGCAGCGGACGAAGCCGCGAGGCGCAGCTACGTATAAATATAAAGTAAATTCTCTCTTACTTTTGCTTTTTAAACAAAGAGGATTTAACTTAGCTAATGTTCAGAGAAAACACTTCCAATAGAAACTACTGAACGATATTTAAACTATGGCGCAGTAAAACTAAATGAAAGTTGTTGCGAACTCTGTTTGTTGTCGGTGATGTTTGTTTCAGCCAACTTTATCTAAACCTCTGCTGGCGGAAATGAAACTCCAGGCGGACGTAACGTCCTTTATATACGCAATTTAAAAATGGAAAAAACTAAACAGCTTTTGTGCTGTTAAAGAAAGCTTCAGTTAGACATTTATTTGTTTCTCTGGACGTAGAATGATTACGAGCCATCAGTTCATCTCATTGTAAGTTCGCACTGCAGCTAATGGATACATTGAACGTCAATTTATGTTAGTTATAGATACATTCATAGGGACAACTTCACTTACATACATTGTCTGTGGCTAAAGCACTTGCTATGGAATTAAAAATAACAACGAACAAGCAATAAACTTCAAGACCCAAGATAACAAACAAAAAGTAGTTTTCTGTAATGTACGTAATCGTAAATGTTACTGATGCGTTGTTATATTATGCCTTCAACGGCTGACCAAACAACTTAAAGTTACCCGTGATTACATTGTCTCTCTATGCCTTCCTAATCTAGTATTTAGTATTAGATGTTGATAAGAAAGTGATACTGACTCAGACGAATCCTGAAGAAGATCGAGAAGACATTTGCTTTGTTATAATTTTTTTATCTCTTTGCTTATTTTACTCAGACAGACTCCCTTCGAACCACCTTCCACCGAATAAATTGTACACTTGGGGATCAAAGTGAATTTCCTCTGTCTACCCCTGTGTTATAAATGGCCTGAAGATATTATACGGGACGGAGGACGAATCACCTAAGGTCCCGTAAAAAGTGGGTTGAAAGGGCTATATTATCTAACCTACCTGTCTACTCCACTATTGTTAATGTCGTGAAGATGTAATTTAAATCAAATCAAATCAAATTATTAATTTATTAAACGATATAAGTAACATACATCCATGGGTCGCATTTTTTAAATCTATAAACGTTTCCTAATAAGGTTCCTCTAACGGAGAAGAAACAAGTGAAAGAAACTTTGTAGGTATCATATTTAATAGCTTTTTTTTCTACGAAAACAAAAATTCAAATTTGTCATTAATTGAATTATAAATACCAATCTCATTCCCAAATTATTATATTATTAAAAAATATAAAATATCTTCACGCAATTCCCAATACAGGGGTAGACAGAGGTCAAGTCTAGACAATTATTCCCTTTGACCCACCTTCCACCGAAGATATTTTCGGGATAACGTGACAGGTAGTGAGCCCGTCGCCGTCTTTATGTACAAGCCAACGATGAAATTCGTACATAAGTTTTTGAAAAACTCATTGGTACTGCCATCTGGGGATCAAACTCGGGTCTCTCGACTCGAAGTTCCGACCACCCAACAACTAGGCTATCGTGACTAAAATAATATTATTACATTGTTTTATTACATTAAGCATACATGGGTCAGCGCGCGTGATTTACACGCCAGTTATACTTGACACATTTACTGCTGAGTACGTGTGATCTAACAGTGGTAGAGCCACGCATCAGCTTTTGTTGTTGCATGAATGGGCCGGCTCGACCGGGGAAGTACCACGACCTCACAGAATACCGGCGTAAAGTAGAAGTCTAACAAACTTCTGCGTTTCGTCTGGTGAGTGTAGGTAACCGGTGGCCCACACACCCACCTCCCCCAGAATTGGGCACTCTAAGGAAGGCAACGCATCTGCTAAGCCTTTGGTATTGCGGGTGTTCATGGGCGGCGGTAATCACTTACCATCACGTGACTAAACTAGCCTCGCGAAATCACCTAAATAGTTGTCAATTTAAAAAAGTAATCTCGGGAATAAAAACATTGTCATGTATCAGCGATCCCTCGAGCGCAATCACATCGACGTATCCGATGTCTCGGGAGGCATTATCGTGATTAAAGTGATGCTCGAACTAGAAGTCATATTTAGCGAACCGTGAACGAGTTATAACAAAAATATCATCGTGTTTATAAATGAGAAATCGCTTTGTTTAGCGGTGAGGCATATGGCAATACATATTTGCGTTAGTAGTGGCGTGAGAAAATAACGCTTCCTTTTTCCCTCGGGTATGGTGATTGTGGTAAATCCTACTAGCCGAAGATCCCCGTCCCACAGTAGAATTTCGCAGCATTTATGTTTGCGATGTTTTGTTGACAATTACTGTTGTTCTCCTTCAATTTTTTATTTACTTCATGTTAATGCATTGCTACATCGGCACGATAGCCGAGTGGTTGATCGGAATTCAAGTTAAGAGACCCAATGGCCGGTTCCAAAAAACTAACGAACGATTTATGAGCGAGATGGCGACAGGCTTACCACTTGTCCCTTTGTCACAAAAAATGTCTTCAGTGTATATTGGTCGAAAGGATTTAATTGGCTAGATCTCTTGACGTGATTTTTTTTTATTCATTGCTTACTTTTATGTGAGATATCTCGAAACTTTCACAAATTTAAGTTATAATTTTTGGTGTTTTTATTATATTTTCTTTTTTATACGATATCACCAACCCTTCATTCACGTGAGCATCTTAAAAGGCGACTAAGGGAAAAGCTTTGAAATTTAAATTGGCTAACGACAGATCGCGGGATGATCTCGAAAAATACTAGACCAAAATTCCGTAGACCGATAACGGGCAGTAGAGTTAAAGTAAAGCAGGTGTAACTTGTCTAATACTACGATCGATCGCCAACCAGCTTGCAAGCATGGCGATTAAAGTAAAAACTCTCGTATGGGAGAGGCCTACGTCTTGTGTATGTGTCAGTGGATCTTCAAAGGCCGTTATGATGATATTGGCTATTAAATACTTTTGCATTCGAAGTTAAGTAGCGTGTTGGATCCTACTACATTCCTTTCAATCTTAGAGTAGTTCTGCTTCATATGATGAGTAATCATCAAACTGTTATTCATTGTTGTCGTTCATGTATTTCAGTTTGTATGCAATTGTGTCAGATAAAGTGCTGCAGGAGGAAGAGTAGTTTTTGGCAAAATCAGAGTGGAACCTGCACAATAATTTTTATCTTCATACAGTTTCTCAGAACTAGAGTAGACAGAGATAGGGGAGTAGCTAAATAAGCTAAGAATACACCTACTTAATACCTTTCCAAAAATAGGCCCTGTTCGTAAGTCAGTATTTCAAATATCCAGATTTAGAGAGATATGAAACTGTGTCAAAATAACCTAGCTGAATGATACTGTAGTAAAATTATACATGACATTTAAGTATTTATCTATATTATTATTTTACATACCGAAGTAAATTCACAAGTCTCTCCATTTTTGTATTTCATAGTGCCTCGGCGAGTCGTTGCTACGTACCAACCGAAACGCTTTTACCTAAATGTTTAAATTTTATGGAACTGAGCGTTCTACACTGCAACTGAAATATGAACCTCTATGAAAATGAAATATATTTATTGCGGGATTACTTCTATTTTGTATTCCTGAAACAATTTCGCGGAAACAATTGTGCCGCGGTGCCTTGGTCGGCCGAATACATTACGAAGCGATACGCAATTGCAAATATGAAAGATGTCTTATAACAATAATGGATATGATTGTGCTTTGACGGCTTGAGCAAGTTTAAGAAATTAATGAAGACCGAATGGTTAAGAAAATATACAGCGGAAAATTTAATATTAAAAGGGACCGAGGTAGGCCGAGACTAACTTTTGAAGACGATGTGAGTAAATATTTTGCAGACGGGTGGTTCGAGAGTACTTGGATACCACGTACCTTGGATACACGTGCATGAATGACTTTATCTTCATTCACGCACGTCTAGGTATTTAAGAGTAGCAAACCAGTTATTCTTACTGGCAACCCATTCATCAGTAAAAAAAAAATACTCTGACAAGAAAATGGAAATTCTTTCAAAAATAGTTTAAAAAATATCTTCACGCAATTCCCAATACAGGGGTAGACAGAGATCTAGTCTAGACAATTAAGTCTCTTCGACCCTCGCTTCCACCTTTCTTCTTCCACCGAAGACATTTCGGGACGACGTGACAGGTGATGAGCCCGTCGCCATCTCAATCACTAAGTCAACGATAATTCCGTACATAAGTTTTTGAAAAACTCATTGGTGTCAGCCTCCTGGGGATCGAACTCGGGTCTCTCGACTCGAAATTCCGACCACCCAACCACTCGTCTATCGTGATTTTAATGGTAGCCGAATATATGAATGTTTGTATTCGATGTAAGAAAAACTATACGTAAATTTTAATGCTTATCTATGTAAATATATTTCTACGTACGAGTATGTAAGCTTATTCTAGACTTGACTATAAGACAGTGATATGTTCAACACCTGCCAAGTTGTCACAAATAAGCTTCGGTGAATGCTGGGTTAAAAGAATTTAACTGTCAAGACCTCTGTCTACATGAATGCATAACGATAGAAATAAATTAATAATATACCGGTAGTAGCGTATGTTATCTGGTCTCAAGTTTAGTGGCGGTCGCGTGATGGTGGTGGTGCTCAGATTAAGTGCACGCATTTGTGGGAGAGAAGGTGATGTTCTTCTCTACGGACTACCTTCAAGTAACGTGTGCCAATATAAGAATTGTGCAATATAATTTTATAATAGCGTCTACATGATAATGATTCCACAAAGAAACACCCGAGTCTATCAACTATAGATTGTATTAAGCTTCGAATATTACTAAGTTTTGAATATTGGATCGGATAAAGATCGGAAACATGATTTTTAATAAAGGATTTTGAATTATTATAATTATTAGGAGCTCAGCGAAAGTTACTTTAAAGAGTCTCTTGAGAATTAAAAAAGCTAAAACTATGTAACATAAACATTTTTTTAATTTACCGCTCAGTCAATTACCTTAGAAAAATACCTAGATTATGATCCCTAGATGCGAACAACTGAAATATATCAAAAAACACTCGAAATCAAGCATTTAAATGCTTATAAAAAATTGAGTACATTTCTTTTGAGGAGGATTTGAGGACAATAGGAGATCATCACGCCATTCCTAATACAGGTCAGGTACAGGGGTAATCAGAGGTCTAGACAATTAAGTCCTTTCGACCCACCTTCCACCGTGGACATTTTTGGGACAACGTGACAGGTGGAGAGCCCGTCGTCGTCTTTATTACCAAGCCAACGACAGCCAATAATTAGTATAAAAGTTTTTGGAAAAACCATTGGTACGAGCATGTCAACAGAAGTCTCTTGACTATCGTGACGGCTATTGTGATAATGCGATAAAACTGAAAATATACCGTTACTAGCAATTAAATAATTTTGAAAATAGATTTACATATGACCAAGTTATGAGGTAACAAGCATTAATAAATTATATTAGACGACCTCCGCGGTCAAGTGGTCTAAACACCGACCTCCGCGGTCAAGTGGTCTAAACACCGGTTTTCAAGATATAGCCATCTCTAGGTCCCGGGTACGATTCCCGGTCGGGTTAATGTAAACCAAAAACACCTTTTCTACATTTTCTCGGGCCTTCATTGTTTCTGATTCCCATATCTCAAATGCTTTAGAAACATACATAGGTATCGGAGCAATGTATGTGATGTTGTCCCTATCTATATATGTATTTATTTATTATTTAATATTATTATATTCAATGGAATAGAGAAGAGCCTATATTTTTACGTCAGTTAAAAATGTGTAGCTGAACTTAAAGTATAAGAACCTAAACCCACCTAAGAAAACTGGAGGATCGGTTACAAGCTGCAGAGTAGAATATCATGCTATTTCTTTTGGATACAAGGCCGCCATTACAAAGTTTGTCCACAAGGGAATGGGTTCTTACATTACTCAATGTCTCAAAATATTGCTATGAAAGTTTTTATAACAAGAGTAAATCATCATTAGTTTAGTTTAAATATAAGGGGACGGCCCTATAGGTCAGTTGGTTGTGATCCTACATAGGAGGTTGTGGGTTGGAGTCCCGCTAGGGGCAAAAATTTTGTGTGATGAAAGTTTATTGTACTATGGGATTGAATACAAAGATGGATTCGGGCTTACCCGCAGTTACGTTGTCGCTAATAGTCTTCGATGAAAGGAATTTATTGTTTAGTTTCTGTCCACCTACCGGGGCAGTATTTATATCTTCAAGCATTTTCTAAATCGGTATTCTGATTTTAATAAATCTGATATTAGTAAATATGGGCAATGTTTGTATAAACTACTATTCGTGTAACAATGTAGCGCGTGTGGTCAATTAGTTACGGAAATAGCTTACTAATATTATAAATATTAATGTCGAAGTAATGAGGAAACCGCTAATAAGACACGTTCAACACACTTTGCTTAAAGCTTAATTAAAACCGCGAAGAGTTTTAACTAAAACCTCCAGCTATATGATGTTAAATAAAACGCTTCAGAGGTTTACAATGCATAAAGCAATGTTAAAATAAGATTTACAATAATTACCTTCCACGAAGTGAAATTGTATACACCCTGCGGCCGATCCTGATCTTAGCTCCTCTGCCAACCACATTTTGGCCTGACAGGGAGAACGGAGCATTGTAATAGCGACGCTAGTCTTTCAGTGGCCTCTATTCAGCTGCATCAGTCGTGTGTCCCCAGCAGGGTCACGGTGGATGGGGAGCACAGCAAATTTAAATATCATATACACAACATCTCGTCTTCCTTTATAAACTGCATCTCGACACTGCAAGTAACCAATGCAAAGAAGTGCAAAGGCAACAAATCAAATACTATCATTATTTGATTTGTTGCCTTTGCACTTTGTTGTTTTATTATCACCAATACACATAAGAAGTGGGCCGACCAAGCACATCAACTAACCCAGTCAGGTCATTCGCCACAAAGCTAAGATGACCATGTAGGCTCCTCTTGATTTACTGTAAAGCCTACGTAGTATGACCTAGTTACCGTGGTGCTATATCATACAGCCGTGATAAGGTGATTATATATTTGATACTTAAAACACTTAACCTGCAATATGTGACATCTTGTACTATTATAATCTTTTTTTTTATATAGAAAACGGAGGCAAACGAGCAGGTGGCTCACGTGATGGTAAGTGATTGCCGCCGCCCATGAACACCCGCAATACCAGAGGCATAGCAGATGCGTTGCCGACCTTAGCGTGCCGTGTTTTGGGTAGTGGGTGTGTGGGCCTCCGGTTACCTGCACTCACCAGACGAAACGCAGAAGTTTGTTAAACTTCTGCGTTTCGTCTGGTCTGGAAACTCTACCGCTGATGCGTTGCTCTACCACTGTTTATTTAAAATTTGTCGATTAATTTCGATAACCTACCTAGATTCTGTTTACATAACATACAAAACTAATGACTTGCTGGACATAGGCCTCTTCCTTGGGAGGGTTTGCCATAATCGCCACGTTCGACAAACGGATTTGCGATCGCGGTACCACACATCTTACACCATAGATGCCTTTGCCCGTCACCGATCTGCTTATTTTGTTCTTGTATTTTTTTGAGATGATTATCCCGCCATCTGTCGGTAACCATAGATTGTGTTAAGGCTTTTCACTTAGCTCCTGCGCCATCTATGTTAAATTTGTTTAAGAAAATAATATAATTGCTTGCTTTCGACTTTGTAAACGAACAATTACAAGAATTAAAAAAAAAACAATTCTTTTCACAAAATACTGTACGTATTTTCTCAAGTTTTAGATTAATTAAACGGAGGAAAAATTGAGTTAGCTGCACAAAGAACTAGAGGAGACAAAGAGCATTCGGTGCACGATAAAAGAGGGAATTTTGTGCTATGAACGGCGCGACTCGATTTATGAATTTATGGCTTTTCATCGCATTGCTTTTTATTAGAACCCCAAAGGGTTCGTGACCAAGGTTTATACCTTGGTCACAAACCCGTAGATCTTTTGAAGATTAATTAGGAATCTTACTAATAATAATATAAATAAAAAATAAAATGTTGCTCGTGGTTAAGCGCATCACTTGAGAACGGTGCTCACAGAAAGATTATGGGATATAATCAACAAGTTAAACAAGTCAAATTTATTAAAATACAAATAGAGTTAATGAGTATATAAAAAAGATAAATTAAAAAAAAAAAAAAAAAAAAGATCTACTGATATAAGCAGGATACGAACCCTACAACGCTACCTATTCGTGCCTATTTGTACCTTAGCACCAGTGGATTTTTTTAAAAAGTTGTTGACCACATTTTAAATTTCTCATTAATTTAATAACAAATAGTAGCATTACTTACATGCTTTAAAACTCAATTAAAAATATTGCATCATACAAATAGAAATTAGAATGAATTCATATGTCCTCTCCCGGAATTGCACTCGAATCTTCTAATTAAGGATCATATCATTGTAAAGGCGTGCTCGTCGCGACCCCTGCCAGCCCTTTTCAGGGCTGCAATTCTACAATTCTCATGCCAACGAGGGTTAGGGCGTCCCCCCAAGGCGACGCACACCAGTTCGTCCCCGTGGGTGTGAAATGCAGCGAGCAAAGCGGCGATGGGGACCGCCACCCGTCACGCACAGCCCGACACGGCGGAAGGTGGAGGACGGAGTGCAGAGTTGGCACGTGGAATGTTAGAGGAGGCATGAGAGATAAGACGAATGAGTTGATTGAATTAATGAAAGAAAGAGAATTAGATGTCGTGTGTTTGTCGGAGACCAAGCGGAAGGGCAGCGGTACTGAAGAGCTCCCTGGCGGGGCGTTAGCTCTATGGTCCGGAGTCCCGGAGAGCGAGAGCGCCTGCCAGGGAGTGGGGGTGCTGCTGTCGTCTCGGTTGGTCGATGTTATGAGTGAATATAAGGTTGTGAACTCGAGACTTATCTGGGTTCGCTTTAAATTGGGACTGACGAAGTTATTCCTTTTGGCTGTTTATGCGCCGGTGGCTTCGTCGTCCAGAGCTGAGCTGTTGGATGACCGACTGCGAAAACAGGTGATGGATACGCGAGTGTTCCGAGATGCTAACTTGGGAACGGATCACTATCTAGTGATTACTAGATTTAGGGTCTGTTCGCGGGTTGGCGCCACCGGACGGCGATACCAGAACCACAGTCGGTCGGTAGCATCCGAAGAGAGACACTAGGGATAAATATCAAGCAAGGGTAGCCGAAAAGTTGGACAGCATTGATGTCAGGAAAGAATGTGTGGCAGAACTATGGCAGAGCCTTAGAGATGGAATGGTTAGTGCAGCGGAAGACGTGTGGAACTGTGAAAAGAGGTAGTAGTAAAAGAGTGATGCATGGTGGAATGACGAAGTGAAAGAAGCTGTAAATAAGAAGAAGAAAGCATGGTTAGACTACTTGGCCTCTAGTAATGATAAGGATATGAGAGAGAAGAGGAAAGAAAGATATAAGCTCCAGAAAGTTCACACGAAAGCATTGATTGAGGAAGTGCGTGAAAGGAGTAGAATGGAAGCGGACGAAAGGTTGTCGCACAACTTCAAGGAGAACTCCAAACTCTTCTGGAAAGAGGTTGGAAGGACCCGGAGTGGTGCGACAGCCTTAAGAATGAATAAAGTGCTTGAACCAACGACGTCCTCTCAGAAAAATCGGACGTCATGCAGCGATGGAGCAAATTTTATAGAGATATGTATGCGTGTGATGATTTTAGTGAGGGATTCGGGGTGACGCCGTAACTGGTACGCCAGACTCGGACCTCGATGACACTGAGGTCATCAGTATGAAAGAGATTGAATGTGCGATTAGAAGTTTGAAATGTGGTAAGGCTGCGGGACTAGACAGAGTTACTGCTGAAATGGTCAAATATGGGGGCACGCGTCCGGGACAGCTTTCATCTGCTGTGTAATTTGTGCTGGCGAACGGGGGCTGTTCCGGATGATTGGCGATCCGCGGTCATTGTGCCTTATATAAAGGTAAAGGTTCACATTATGACTGCGGGTGCTATCGGGCGATCAGCTTGACCAGTTTAGCAAGTAAGTTTACTCGAAGGTTTTGACACGTAGGATGCAAGATAAATCGGAAAGATTTTTATGGGAGGCACAATGCGGATTTAGACCTGGAAGAGGATGCACTGATCAAATGTTTTCTCTCTGCATGATCACGGAGAAGCTTCTGGCTGCTAACCAGAGATTTTCTGTGCTTTTGTGGATCTTGAGAAAGCATTTGATAAGGTTGTAAGGAAGAAAATGTGGGAACTGTTGCCGGGGTATGGTGTGGATGGTCGATTGCTAAGGGCTGTGCAGTCACTTTACTGTGACTGTAAAGCCTGTGTGCGGGTAGGGCGTAAAACAGGGTTGTGTCATGTCTTCCTGGCTGTTCATACTGTATCTCGACAGCTGTTTACAGAAGCTGAAAGATAGCTGTTTGGGTGTGAAATTGGGTGACATAAAAGTGAATTGTCTGCTATATGCTGATTATGCAGTGCTTATTGCACCATCAGAGGCAGAACTGCAGGCATTAGTCACGTGTATGAAAGAAGAATGTGAAATTAATGGTCTCCGTTTGAATGCTAATAAAACTAAGGTTCTGGTATTTGAAAGGGACGAAGAAAGAAGGAAGTGCGAAATTTGGGTAAATCAGGAATGTCTAGAACAGGTGAATGAAATTGTATACTTGGGGAGTGCGTTTAGCCGGGATGGAAGATGAGATTTAGATGTGGACAGTCGTGTCGCTGCCGGGAACAAAGTCTATGGTGCCCTGACTGCGTTTATCAAAAGGCAAGGGGTTGTGAAAAGTGCACGCCTTGCAATACATAGCGCAGTGTTGGTACCGACTTTGTTATATGGCAGCGAAACCTGGGTATGCCAGAAGAAGCATAAAAGCAGGTAAAATGCAATGGAGATGCGATCTCTTCGTAAAATCTACGGCCTTACCATGGCCGACCGAAAGCGAAACGAAGAGATTCGCAATATGGCAGGTTTGAAAGATGACCTTGTCTCAAAAATGGATAAGGGCGTGCTACGATGGTTTGGGCACGTTGAGCGAATGAGTGAAGACCGAATGGTGAAGAAAATATGTAGCGCGAAAGTTAATATTAAAAGGTGTCGAGGCAGACCGCGACTAACTTTCGAAGACCATGTGAGCAAATTGCTCGAAGAGGGGAGGGTCAAGAGTACTCGGATACCTAGACGTGCATGTATGAAGAAGATGATGAATCTGAAAGAAGCGAAAGAAGTATGTAGGGATCGTGACACTTGGCGATCTGTTCTCTCTGGCTACCCCGTCAGGGATTGTGCGTGAAGATATGTATGTATGTATGTAAGGATCATATCATGTACCCCTGACATATCTTATTCACACTTATTTTTCAATTGTTTTTGGTTTTCAATTATTTAAATTATTTGCTAACCGGTCATATTATGTGTCGTTAATATAAAAAACAACTAGCGACGTTTCGTGTACAATGTTTAAACATCTTTCGTAAAGACGGTCTGTTAAATTCTGCTACATATAATACTATATTTCCGGTAGATTTTTCAATAATCGCCACGCTTGACAAGCGGATCAGCGATCTCAGTATCAGGCATCTTGATCTAAGCTAACAATACAAATCGTACATAAATTTCGTAAAAACTAATAAGTCTGAGCCTTTCTCCTGCGCACCAAATTATGAGTGTTCTATTTCGAATTCAAGTCGCCCGACCACTCGTTCCATTTTTATTAAGTGGTTTTAAATAAATATTAACAATAAAATAAATATTAGTATATAGTACGATTAAAGTAGCTTAAAATGTGTAACAAATTCAAGCATCAACAATTGTAATATCTTATTAGTCAAGTCATCTGGCTTGAATAAATTAAGAACAACAAGAATTGAAAAAAAATCAGTAAATAAGGTACTAGAATAAAAAGCTTGCCTGTATTACAGAATGTTCCAACGTGCATACTCTTGTATGTGCGAGTATTTGTATTTTTATGAGTGTATATAACACGTTATATGTAGGGTATCATTATTGATTTATGAGTTTATTTTATGGCTAAGCAGATCCATCATACATCTCGCACTTAAATTTTGAACAACATAGATATTTTACCTCTTACTGATTCATCAAACATTATGTATCATGAAAGAGACGGATGTGGAACTCATTAAGGAATGGAAGGATACTTATTTAGTCGACATTTTGGGGATGATTTTAAATTTTGCGTATACTTTTGTGCATTCTGTCGCTGATTAAAAGGCTTCAAGCTCTCTAAACAAGATAAAGTGCGCTGACCCGACTACAACAACATAGCAGACTCATTTCCTGAGAGGCTTTTGGGGCAAAGCGAGTCCGCACATAATGAGGCGTGTTTTCCGCTTAAAGATTGCCTTTTTCTCAAAAGGCCTTCAAAATAGAATTCATAATAACAAAAGAAATTTATATTCTTGTAGTCTACATTATCGATTACTTAAAAATGCATGATTTGCACAACACAACGGTAGTTTAGTCATCAGAGCACTAGCTTTATAAAATAAATGACGCAGGTTCGATCCCCAGGCTTTCATCACTTTAACAGTGCGGAATATTAAAATAATTAATAACCGATTAAAGTTCTGGATTTGAGAAAATTTCATGTGTATAAATTGCTCGAAAAGGGAAGGGTTACTTGGATACCTAAACGCTTACATCTAAACGTTAAAACTTTTAAACCTAAACGTGTATAAAAAAATTAAGTCACGATAGCCGAGTGGTTGGGAGGTCGAAATTTCGAGTCAAGAGACCCGAGTTCGATCCTCAAGTGGCTGTTCCAATGGGATTTTCTAAAAAAACCTATGTACAAATTATATCGTTGGCATGGACATAAAGACGGCGACGGGTCACCACCTGTCACGTTGTCCCGATAATATCTTCGGTGGACGGTGGGTCGAAGGGACTTAAAATGTCTAGACTAGACTCTCTCTGTCTACCCCTGTATTGGGAATTGCGTATGTGTATGAAAAAGTATGAATTTGATAGACTCTGCCACTTATACTGCAACATCTGTTCTCTCTGGCTAATACTATGAAAATGCTGAACGTTATGTATGATTTCTGAGTACATTAAATATTAAAAACATATTTTTAGGTTTAATTTTAAATAAGATTAAAAATCGTACTGAAATAAGATTTTATACTCAATTCTTTCATAAATTACATTGTGTACATTATATTGTCTGAATAAGTAGCAATAAAGTTTTAGTTCCGTCTACTTTATTCGCTGGCCGTGGGACGATTTATAAAGCTATTAGCAGGGAAACAGACAGAGAACGGTGCTAAACGGCCGCCGCTGCTCATTCACTGAGAAATGGCTCAAATTTTTCCACATATTTGTAATTTGCGTGAAATTAGGCTTCTTTTTTAAATCGTAGAAATGATGGATAGATTAGATTAAATGGAAAGTGAACATAGAATGAAAATAGATAAGATGGATATATGGAAATGGATATAGATAGATTTTGTTCAAAACCACCATTAATTTTCTTCATAAATCTGAGTTGGTAGGTAAAGCCACAAGGCATTAAGTCTGCTCATTGTCTCTTTGTTTATAAGCCATAGACAAAAAGAGTAAATAATAAAATAAAAAAAAATAGATACAAAAGTAAATATCTTGGGTTATGGAATCAGAAATAAAAAAGATACTACAAACACTGAGACCCGAGACAATGTCGAAAATGTGCTATCTTACATTTCCCCGTCCGATAATCGAACCCGGGAGCTCAGTGCTGTCGACATGATGAAAACCGGTACGTTCCAATCGTCCATGGAGGTCGTTATGAACTTCAAAAAATAATAATATTTATTGAACTTAATTGTGTCTCTATAATATTTATCTCCTTCACTGGTCGACTGGTAGAGAATGCCTCAGGCATTAAGTCCATCTATACACCGGTAACGCTATGAAGTTTAATAAATAAATAAAAATAATATATTTATCATTAATATATCAATAAAGTCACGATAGCCGAGTGGAGGTGGTAGTGGGTGGTCGGAATTTCGAGCCAAGAGACTCGAGTTCGATCCTCAAGTGGCCGTAGTGGGTTTTTCTAAAAACCTATGTACAAATTATATCGTTGGCTTGGACATAAAGACGGCGACGGGCTCACCACCTGTCACGTTGTCCCGAAAATATCTTCGGTGGAAGGTGGGTCTAAGGGACGTAAATGTCTAAACTAGACCTCTGTCTACCCCTGTATTGGGAATTGCGTGAAAATATATTTTTTTTAATATATCAATTCGTTGAGATAACACTACATGTTTGTCCATACCCTAAATTATAATTATCTCCCTTGTACTGACACATATAATTCTCCTGCACGTAATTACTGACATTTAATTCAACAATTTACACGAATATTAGTTCGCCACTTCGTGTGTGTGTTCTGGCATTTTGAGATCCTACTATTTTAGTAATAATATAAATGTGATAGTTTGGTTTCGACGTTCAGATGTTCATTGATATGAATTGCGAAGAAATTTTGACGAACGAATGTGCCTTTATTTGAGTATGTATTCTATTTAGTTCGCGGATAGAAAACTTATACTTACCTCGAAACTTTAAGGGGTATTTCTCATCAAGTGATACTTAACAGCTTGCAAAGCGATGCTTCGTGGCTGGCTTTACACTATAAACATGTGAATGTAAACATGCGAATCGCACGAATCTTTACGGCAAAGGTGCGGGTTCGTATCCCTCCCGTGACAATTGAAATTATATTTTGTTGAAAATTAGTTCTTTCTAAAATTAGTGGTTCATACACAACAATACAGGCATTAAACCGCAGGAGCTACCATGTACAAATTTATGCTTATTATTACCCAGGCGCAGTACAACAAATAAATAAAATAAATATCTTGACTCCATTCCCAATATAGGGCTAGACAGAGACAATTTAGTCTTTTTGACCCACCTTTCACCGACGATATTTTTGGGACAACGTGACAGGTGGTGAGCCCGTCGTCGTCTTTATGTCTAAGCCAACGATATAAATTGAACGTAAGTTTCTTTTTTGAATAAAAACCCATGTACCTCTACCATCTGCATTGTGGGGATCGAATAGGTTTCTTGACCTGTATTCCAATCACCCGGGCCGGTTATCGTGATTTCCATTTGAAACGCGAAAATTATATTATTTAGACTTATGAAAATTAAATTAAAATAGAATTGTTAAGCAATATCTTTATTAAACAAAAATATTTAATACTGAGTAAATGTTCAGGGCAACTGGGCGAAGCAATATCCGGTGGGCCTCGAGATCGTTTCCGGTTCATCGCGCTTCTTCTCCGGCTTTATTATAAGCTAAGAAATAATGAAAATGTTATAAATTACTAATTGATTAATTTATTTAATCGAACAAATAGTTTCGATATCAATAATTTTTGTTTCACCCAAAACAAAATATTGCTTGACCTTTATATATTGCTAGTTTTGGTATGTTCCAATATTAACATTTTTCAGATAATTATCCTGCTGTCTGTCGGTAGGCAAACACAAATGGAAGGCTCAACCCTTACTGTCTCTAACTTCCTTGTCTTTCTCACCGTGCGATACATATGTTCTAACGCCGTTACCACAAGGCAAACATTTTTTATCATTACGATATAACTTTGTACTTTGACGCATGAAGGTATGTTATTTTGATAATTTGGAAGCTTCACAAAAGTTTCTATAACAAGAAACTTATTTAATATGCGGCAGGCTGGTTCAACTTTAACGAATCGCTCTAACGAGAAGCACGCAATGCGCGAGCCCACACCTGAGTGGAAATTGTTTGTTCTTACGCAATAACACGCCACGTATAAACAATGTAGTGAGAAGATAATGAAACATATCTGCCCTTTGTTTAACATGAAATGGTATATAACTTGTACAATTGATTTTAGTTTATTGAACGACCTCCGAGGACTAGTGGCGTACACTACCCCAGCGCTGAGGTCTGGATCCATAGATGGGTTAATGTGGAAAATCAGTTTATTTGCTTTCACTCGGGTTTGTGTTTCATGGTTCCTTCTTTGTTTTCCTTTCTATAAAGTGCTTTAGCAACTTACTTGTGAATCAGAGCAATGTATGTTGTCCCTATCTATGTATGTATGTAATTATGTTTTATTATTTTTAAAATGAAACCACGATAGACGAGTGGTTCGGTACCGGAATTCGAATAAAGAAAGTCGAAATCGATGCTTAGGGGGAAGGATCTTATGTACGAATAACTTTTTTCGAAACTGTATAAAATTTGTATCGTTGTAGGTTGATAGGACTACATTACCTAGACCTCTGACTACCTAGTTTAAGTGTAGTATTGAGAAAATAATTTAAACACATAATATGAATTCTTCTGATAAAATTGATTACGAATTTTTCCATACGAACAGATCTATTGAGATAGTTGAAATGTTCGTCTCAACTAAGCTGCACAAAATCTTGTCTACTAAAGTCGTACGCAAAAACTGGAATTCATCATGGAATGTTATTTAAATCATAAAATTTTATTTTTTTAACTGTCACGATAGCCAAGTGGTTGGGTGGTCGAAATTTCGAGTCAATAGACCCGAGTTCGATCCCTAGTTGGTAGGCTCGTACCAATGGGTTTTTCAAAAACTTATGTACGGATATCGTTGGCTTGGACATAAAGGCGGCGACGGGCTCACCACCTGTCACGTTGTCCCGAAAATATCTTCGGTGAAAGGTGGTCGAAGGGACTTAATTGTCTAGACTCGACCTCTGTCTACCCCTGTATTGGGAATTGCGTGAAGATAATATTTTTATTATTTATAAAATTTTATTTTCATTTCTTGTTACTAAGGCATGTGAAAAGTAATTATCATTCTCATAATGTTGTGACGGTTAAACTTACAGTATCTGAGGGAAGGAATGATCGGATTTCATACATGAGATTGGAGTTCAGTCAAACCTGGGCACTAAGACTTCTATTATACTAAAAGACTTAATCAGATAAGCGGACTTGTGATTACAAACGTGTTTTCAAAGCGTGGCGATAATGGCAAATAGTAACATAACAGTAGACTTCTACATGTTATATATTTAATTTGTATTAAGATGTTTGTAACCAAATTTCGTTAGATATTATAATGTACTTAATTTTATAAAATAATAAATATCTTTATATATTTATTTTCACGCCATTTCCAAAACAGGGGTATACCGAGGATTAGTTATACTGTTGAGTCTCTTCGAACCACTTTCCACCAAAGACATTTTTCGGGTCAACGAGACAGGTGGTGAGCCGGTCGCCGTCTTTTATGTCAAAGCCAATGATATCGTTCAAAAAATAAATAAATAAATACCTTCACGCAATTCCCAATACAGGGGTAGTCAGAGGTCTATCTAGACAATTAAGTCCCTATGACACACTTTCCACCGAAGATATTTACGGAACAACGTGACAGGTGGCGAGCCCGTCGCTGCCTTTTATGTCCATGCCAACGATATAATCATACATAAGTTTTTGAAAAACCCATTGGTACAAGCCGGCCACCTGGGTTTCGAAATCGGTTCTCTTGACTCGAAATCCGATCACCAAACCACTCGACTATCTTGACTTATCTTACTCGTTATTTTATGCACTGTGACATTTTTAAACCGCCTAAATCCAGCAATTAAGTTTAGGAATGACATGACAGAGTTAAATTGCTAATTATGTTGCTTCCCTTCACTTCAAACGGAATTCTTAAGTAACTGCAAACACACAAGATAGAGTCCGTAAACATTTAGGCGAGCCGGTTACATACTGATGTAATCAGGCCTGTAACTAAATGTTAACTGTATTACTGAATTTAACACAGATAACTTCACTTAGAGTTTCGCATGTATTAAACCACATCTTAATTCTAATAATATTTTCTAAATGAAAAGTTTGTATTATTTATATTTCGTCTATTTGTTTACTGTTCATCGCAAAAAAGGCTGATTAAGGGATAAGAACCATCTCAGTGGGAGACAAACGCCGCGCAATGACCAGAATGGGGACATCTCTTCTAATTACAAGTTAATTGATTTGAAATGAGACACCGAAATGCCCTTGTAGCGACATCTACAATTCAGGTAATATAAACATATGCTACATCGCGGTATCGAATTCTTCTAGTTAGAATCACATACCGATAGTACTCTGGTGGAGGATATTTGAGGATACATTGCAGAATACACCGCAAAAAATGTCGGAGCAAACATTATCGGAGACGTCGTCCTATGTCAAAAGCACCCGACCTGGCGTATTTTCGTTTATCTCATGTACCTTTCTTCAGTTGTTCCTTTTCCGTTAGAGGAACCTCATTACATAATGGTGTTTAATGAAATAACTAGCTTTAAACGAAGTGTATTTTTATTTCGATGAATAAAATTTGAAGGAACGACTAATTGAAAATTTGTCCAATTATCACACACCTGGTGTGTAATTATATTATGCCATTAGTTTAAACACTAAAGACAGCGTTAGGCTCACTACTTTTTAACGAAGTCCCAAATAGGGTTTGGTGAAAATTGGCTCGAAAACGCTTGATTGTTTTGAACTCTGTCTATCGCAGTATTGGTAATATGCGTGAAGATAACTTTCCATTAAATAAATGTCAACAAAATGTTCTCGCGATAGTTATATGAGTCGCCACATAGCACTCGCGCACCTCACTTTATTTCGAGTGCAGTACAATGCAGTCGTATACAATTTCATAAATTTAATTCATTCTAGAAACAAAGCGTTCGTGTCTCGACGTAGAAGATGCAACGGAGCGTGGCTCTTTGCCTACATAGGGATAGCACACCTTCAAATAGCCGATTATTTGACAGTTTTCTTGGTATTGTCCTAAATAAATGATCATAAAGAACTTCATGATTATAAAGGCCTGTAAAACTTCACTGCATGACAGGGACTCGTACAGTAGGGATTACCATAATCATCACGCATGGCAAGCGGATCGGCGAGCGTAGGGTGTCTGGCCTTGCATCTTTAACTGCTGCTCGTCGCCGGTGTGCTGTATATGGTCTGGTATATGGTATATTTTGAGACAGTTATAACGCCATCTGTCGGTAACAAGTAATATTTATAAGCTTAGTCGTTACGGCCCTTAGTCTCCTTTTACGGTATCCACGATATATACACGATATATTGAACTTTCAATTATTTCAAACTTAAATAAATTGTATCTTTTGTCACATTTTTCGAACTATGGTCACGTGATCCCACACGCTCCGCGATTGCTTGAATCTATTATGACGTCACACTTCAGGAAACAATGTAAGTTCTAAAGGAAATAAGGACTGATTTTATCTTTTATAGATTCGCGTTTCCAGCTGTCGATGAATGATGATTTTATTTAAAACTATATTCACCTAATTTACCCGCTATTAAAGATGGAATTTTGTGGTGGTTTGTGGTGTGTGCATTCAATCCCGTATGAAAATTCCAATTAAATCTTCTGATATCACGTAGATTCTAAGCTTAACAAGACAATGTCAGTTATAAATATAAAATACAATTTCGTTCTTTTACTTACTTTTCTTGCACCATTGGCCATCGTAAGGCCCGATGTTCGTTGCATAATGGAGTAAAATATTTTCATTGCCGTATTAACAAAATCCCAGTGGATTTGAATAAATCACTCTACGAGATATTTCACAACCCTGTTACGATCTTTACGAATGCCAGAGAGATGATGATGGAATTTCGTATTGCTTCCAACACTAACATTTCGATACAATGACTGTGCCGTGATGTAAAATATTCTCAGAAGAATTAGAAAATTTCATGTTTCTGTTATAAAGATGGATCGAGTTTTCATTAAGCTTTCCTATTACCATTATTGAATCTTATTTTATAGATTTTTATAGTTTTTCGATAAGGCCAAGGTCATCAAGGGAATCAGGAAGACAAGGTCCGTAAGTAAGAGTAGAGAAGAAGATCGATCTCGTAACTCGCTCTAACCCCAGGAAAATAGCAGCATATATAAATCCAGACCTCGAATACAAATAAAAACGTAATCATTATACATACAAAAGAGCCTGTAAAAGTCCACTATGAGAATAAAACGTCTCCCGTAACTCATTTACCGACTGGCAAGCGGATTGAATATCGCAATGGCGGACACCTGGCATCTTAGACGATGCTGCCCGTCACCGATCTGCCAAGTTTATTTTATTTTATTTTTAGGAAAACAAACAGTGTTCAAATAACTTAATAATTCTAAACTTTAATAAGTAATTATACACCATTTACGTGCTTTCACATATGGGTTACAACTTGTTTAATTATTATTTGGTAGATAAATATTACAAAATATTGAATTTATTTAAAAAAAAAATAAGATAAAACTAAGATATAAAATAACAAATGAAATAGTAACACTTTTATTTGTTATACTATGATATAGGTAAGTTATTGAAGAGATTCAAACAGATTTAAAAATGTTTGGTAGTAGTTTTATTTTTTAGTTTAGGTTTGGTATTGTTCTTAATGGTTTTCTTAATGGTAATCGGAGCCAAGCATTTTCAAGACTTGTCCCTTAGTTCCATCGTGCGACAAACATGGAAAAATGTGGTGTTTTGTTTGTAATATAAAATATTCTTATGCCGTAACCACGCGGCAGCATTTTAGTACAGTACTAACAAATTTTGTAATTTACGCAAGGATTATTTTAAAACACACAACACAGGGAGACAATCTCGCTCTGCTTTTCGTTCATAATTCCATTTTAATTTGTTAGCTTGGATTACCGCGCAGTGCTTTATGGTATAAGCGAGTGTTTGTTCAATTATTCAAATTAAGTCTTCTACGGCAGCGACGTATCTCTGTACTGTTCAAATTGTATCCCTTCGAGCCTTGGAATTCTGCCAGTAAACGTTGAGAAACAAAAGCATTACGTACAAACAGGAATACAATCGCTTTACTACTGGAACTGCTTTGATCTAGTGTGCTTTTTAATCGGTTACTATACACTTTAGAACTTCGTGGTTGAGTGGCTTACACGTCGGTTTTCATGGTGTCACACGCTCTGAAGTTCCGGTTTCGATTCCCGGACTGATCCATGTCGACGTCCACATTTTCTACATTTTCTCCGGTCTGGGTGTTTGTTATACCTTCGATGTTTCCGATTCCGTAACTTAAGTGCTTTAGCAACTTCTTCTTATTCACCTCAGGCCTCCTCCAAAGCTTTCCACAATGAACGGTCCCTAACCAAATGCATCCATGAACTTTTTGCAGCATTTTGCAAGTCGTCACTCCATCTGGAGGTGGATCGTGTGCGTATAGCTTCTTACTTTATTATAAATGTCACGATAGCCGAATGGTTGGGTAATCGGAATTCGATTCGAGAGACCCGAGTTCGATCCCAGGTGGCAGGTTCGTACCAATGAGGTTTCTCAAAATCTATGTAGTATTCATATCGATGGCTTGGACAAAAAATGCGGCGACGGGCTCACCTGTCACGTTGTCCCAAACATATCTTCGGGGGAAGGTGGGTCGAAAGGACTTAATTGTCTACACTAGGCCACTGTCTACCCCTGTATTAGGAACGGCGTGAAAATATTTATTTTATATTTATATTTTACTTTCAATTTCAAAAATTGTAATATTAATTTGCAATTCTAAATAATGTTAACTAATAAAGTATAATATTAAGACAATATATATGATACATCAAATAAATTATTAAGGCTAAAATACGTCATCTTTTTTATTACAGAGAAATATTTTTAAAAGAGTCGTTTGTTACTAAAATAAAAAGGCTGTGAAACTTGAAGTAGGAAATGACGTGGCCCTCGGGCGGATATTAATTCACCCTGTGGAGACGAGCGAAGCCGCCGGCAAATATCGACTTCCTGAGTAACCACTGACCCCGTTTGGAAGCTCTTTTTTCAAGCCCGGCTGTAAAATTTAATTAAATGAAACATTATGCAATTTTTATTGACTTTATAGCATACAAATTATGCTGAATTTGTTTGTAATGCTATATACAGGCATAAATAAAGAAAAAAGATTTAAAATTTCAACTGATGCGTATAGGACATGTGGGCTTGGAGGTAAGACCTTTTTATATATATATATATATATATATATATATATATATATATATATATATATATATATATATATATATATATATATATATATATATATATATATATATATATATATATATATATATATATATATATATATATATATATATATATATATATATATATATATATATATATATATATATATATATATATATATATATATTTATTATTATTATTATTATATATATATATTTATTTATTCCTCTAGATGTCGCTAAACAATTTGCTTTTTCAATACGCAGATTTCTGTTTAATTAATGGTGTTTTTTTTATTTTGCAGAAAACACTACCTTTCGTCGTAATGATATTTTACATTTTGTTTTTATGTAAAACTAGACTCAATTAAGTATTAAATTTTTAACTTCAAAATCCATGGTTTTATAATCCCTTTTCTATAAGTTTGCTATAATGTTGTTCTATGTATAATCGTTCAGAGTTCGGAGCATTTTTAAAACATCTGTCAATCTTAATAATATTTTATGATATTCTAACAAGAGTACAAGAGCGCTGCTGAGTATTTAGATTTTTTTAAAATTGATAAATCTTAATATGATTAATCCAATGAACAATGGTACACTAATCTAAAAAAGTGTCAATTATGTAGGTTTATGGTGTCTTTTAAAAACTTTAGTGTCTACGAAATCATAAAACAAAATAAGGAAATGACCTTTCATGTAAAAAAAATCTTAATATAATTTATATAGTTACTAATATGAATAATATGAATATAATTAATTAAATTTAAAAAGGGATTTCAGTGTTTAACTATAAACCTTAACTCTCACTTAATAGGGTGTAAATTAGTATAGCATAACGGCATGCGTCACCACGCCAGAAATCGGTTTTACGTGCGGCTATAGATGTTTCACATCAAAACCATAACCCTAAGAACGAAAGAATACGGTAGTGAGCTTATCGTTATATTTAATATTATGAAGATATCCGTGGACGAGTGGCTTACACACCAGTCTCGCCAGCCCTTCAGTCCCGGGTTCGATTCCTGGTCGGGTAAATGTAGAAAAGTGTTTTTCTACATTTTCTGGAGTCGGAGTGATTGTTGTACCTTCGTTGTTTCCGATTCCGTAATAAAAGTCCTTAAGCTGCTTACTTTGGAATCAGAGCAATATAAATGATGTAGTCCCTATCTATATATCTATATAGGTATTTTAAAATTTTATTGTAGGGCATAAGCCTCTACCATACGGGAATATTTGCCAGAATCGTCACGCGTTGCAAGCGGTTAAGAGAACGCTGTACCAGACACCTTACACCTTAGAGACTAGCATTTTCTGAGATGGTTATTCCGCTATTTATCAGCCGCCAATCAAATATTCTCTGCATTTTCCTAAATCAAACTCGAAGCACCTACGGAAAGAACGCCGTTAGTATATTCTCACGGCGTAACTACTAGACAAGAGGAATTCGACTAAATAATTACTCATAAATATGTGACAAGTAAATGGTTGCCCATCGTTAGAGACATGAAATATCCAACAGTATTAAATATAGTAAAAAGTTTCTCCTATTCGAGTTGCATTCCTCGTGTTATTTCGTTATTACGTCGGCCTAGACGTGCTCGGAATACAACACTACATACCGTGTCCAGTTGATTTATATGAGCTAGTAGTTATATTATCGATGGTACTAGGAGTATAATGTGAGACGGAAATTTACATACTGTATTATTTTTGTTATTTTACCGTCCGATAATTATAATAATATGAGACCTCTGTGGACGAGTGGCGTACGTACCGATAGTAGCCAGCTCTGAGGTTGCTATCCCTGTCGGCTTAATGTAGAAAAAACTTTTTATACACTTTCTCGGGTCTGAGTGTTTATGGTACCTTCGTTGTTTTCGATTCCATTATACAAGTGCTTAAGCTCAAACTTAAATGCAAGGGGGTTTCATAACAATGTATGTGATGTTATCTCTGTCTCTGTATGTATGTGTGTATAGTAATGATTTTATGTTTTCCTTTACTGACTGTGGGTCTAATTTAAACTTAAAATTCATTGTTAAACACTTGTACAAAATTCACTTTATTTAATTATTTAATAATTAACCGACCGGTTTCGCCTTACGGCCTCAGGGTATAAGCTGTTAATATATAAATAATTAAATAAAGTAAATTGTGTACAAGTGTTGAACAATGAATTTCAATGCAATGCAATTTCACAAAGAGACAACAATCGTAAGTATAAATTATAATTTAAACTTTTCTAGACTTCTGACTCGGATGTGTGAACGCGTGATAAAAAAATATTGTTATTTGAATTCTGAAATATAAAAGAAATTATTCATTTAAATGCAAAGCTTTAATAAAAATAGCACTACGATTATATAAGTTTTATTCACATCTCCTTATCACGTCGGTTACACAATCTAGCAAAGTATTTGGTTAGCGGTGTTGTAAAATTAAAATGTTCACATAGAGCCACTTCACTTTAATTTTATAGTACAAAGAATAAAATGTTGTTTTACGGGATTTTTTATAACCAGATCAGCAAGGACAAAGTCAAAAGGATATTGCATCAAAAAGTATTTTTTATTTAGATTTTAACAATTTAATTAATACCTTCACACAATTCCCAATACAGGGGTAGACACAGGTGTTAGTCTAGACAATTAAGTCCCTTCGAACCACCTTCAACCGAAGATATTTTGGGACAACGTGACAGGTGGTGAGTCCGTCGCCGTCTTTATGTCCAAGCCAACGATATGAATTGTATATAGTTTTTCAAATAACCCACCAAAGGGTACGAGCCTGCCACCTATGGATCGAACTTGGGTCTTTCGATTCGAATTCCGATCACCCAACCACTCGGCTATCGTGAATTAATAAATTAATTAAACAATTTATTTAGGAACAATTATTACTGATGATCTAATCTAATAGTCCACTGGGAATATTGCCATCTTCCAAAACAGATGGTTTGTTATGATCGCTTAGCTTGAAAACTGGATTCGAGATCTAAGTATCAGGCATTTTGCAGCTCTCAGCAGCTGCTCAGCAGCTTTGTGAAGCCTTTAAAATGACATGGATAATATTGACGTAAAATATTTTGACTTGAAGTCTTGTAAGTATCTGTAAACGGAGTTTTACATCGACAATATTATTTATTATCATTCGTCATGCAATATATTTAGCTATAGACAGACAGACAATTTATATTTTATTTCAAATAAATAAATAAATAAATATCTTCACGCAATTCCCAATACAGGGGTAGACACAGGTCTAGTCTAGACAATTAAGTCCCTTAGACCCACTTTCCACCGAAGATATTTTGGGACAAGGCGACAGGTGGTGAGCCGGTCGCCGTCTTTATGTCCAAGCCAACGATGTAATTCGTACGTAGGTTTTAGAAAAACCCATTGGTACGAGTCTACCACCTGGGGATCGAACTCGGGTCTCTAGACTCGTAATTCTGACCACCCAACCACTCGACTATCGTGACTTCATATTTTATTTCATTACTTAGTTTAATTTCAATTCATATTTTGAATTGATAATTATTTAAAATTAGAATAAACTATCAAGATCTATATAGATATGTATATATAGATATTTTGATTATTTCATAACGTTCGAAGGATTTATTTGGATAAGTGGAAATGATGTTGCCTCAGAGCAAACAGTTTGTGTCTCCTCCGTTGCGAACACAATTAAGCAACTTGTTTGCGAACCTCGAGCTCGTTGTTTGAACTGGCGACCCGCTCCATTCCATTGTCATGTTTTATTTGACGATTGACTGATATGAACGAAGAATTCGAATGATGGATGAAAAGTTTGTGTTCATACGGAATGGATTTCTTTTGGCATTCAGAAAATATAATATTTTCACTAGAGGATGTGAATGTTCAAAAAATATCATCACGCTATTCCCTATACGTGTCTAGACAGAGGTCTAGAAAACTACGTCCTTTCGTTTAACATTGCACCGAATATATTTTTGGAATAACGTTACAGCTGGTGCGCCCGGCGTATGTCTAAGCCATACAAATCGTACATAGGTAGTCGTACGAGCGTACCACCTGGGGACTGAACTCGGGTATTTTAACGACGAATTCCGCCCCTCAACCACTCTGCTGTCGTGATTTTTTTTTTGGCCTCCAAACTGAAATGGGCAGCGAACCCGCTCCGAGTGCGGCATGGTGCTAAGTGAGGGGGATGCTTGAAAATGCAACCAAGCCGGTCCTGTGTCATCTTCATCGATCGACTCCCCCCAACATTGTGCAGGTTATTGCCACATTTTGTGGAGGGTTGTCCTAAACCAAATTCAATGTTTGCAAGAAGTTACTATTTGAGAACCTTTATTTTTCTGTCGGTTTTACGAGCTATCTAGCTGCTCCATTACTGCTTCAAGGAAATGATCTTAACGAATATATCGTCTACTTTATTTTTATAAATAAATAAATATCTTCACGCAATTCCCAATACAGGGGTAGACAGAGGTCAAGTCTAGACAATTAAGTCCCTTTGACCCACCTTCCACCGAAGATATTTTCGGGACAACGTGACAGATCGCCTTTATGTCCAAGCCAACGATGAAATTCGTACATAAGTTTTTGAAAAACTCATTGGTACTGCCATCTGGGGATCGAACTCGGGTTTCTCGACTCGAAATTCCGACCACCCAACAACTCGGCTATCGTGACTTTTACTTTATTTTTACTGCGGATTTCCTAGTTGCGGATTCAGTTCCCTTTCATAGCCAGTTGAGCAGCTTTGAGCTTCCTCATTCACCCTGTTCCCTAAACTTTTTTTCATCTTCTAATTCTAACAAGATTTTGCACAGTTCTTTGGAATTTTTTTATTATACCTCTCAGAGACATCAAAGGTGCAAAGGCTGTCCGGCAAAAATTAAAACGCAATTTACTTTTTAAAGCGAACTTTGGAAGTAGTTAGAGAGCGTTGGGTAGAAATTTCACGGTAGGCAGTCAAGTGGGTTTAGAATGTGACCCTAATTAAAACAGGGACGAGCTGTGTGTACTCGCAGAGTACTTTTAAAAACGTTATTTCATCGTGTTTAGAATTATCCAATGTACATGATACATAAGTTAGCTTCACGCATATTCTGGGGTAGATACATGAAGTAATAAATAATAAAAAAAACATATATAGATAGGATAGGATAGCATAAAGACGGCGACGGGCTCACCACCTGTCACGTTGTCCTGAAAAAATCTTTGGTGGAAGGTGGGTCAAAGGGACTTAATTGGCTAGACTAGACCTCTGTCTGCCCCTGTATTGGGAATTGCGTGAAGATATTTATTTATGTATAGATACGGACAACATCACATACATAGCTCCGATCCCAATGTAAGATGCTAAAGCGCTTGTGGTATGGAAATTGGAAACAACGAAGGCACCACAAACACCCAGACCCAAAAAAACTTTTAAAAACTGGTTTTTCTACATTGAACCGTCCTGGAATCTCCCGAACCCGGGACCTCGAGATGGTGACACCTTGAAAAACAGTGTTTACGCCACTCATCCACGGAGGTCGTCAATGACTTAATTGTTTGAATTAAGCCATTTTGAGCGACCTGTCATCGAAGACGTTTGGGAATACATAAGTTTTTGAAAAACCCATTGGTACAAACCTGCCACCAGAGGATCGAACTCGGGTCTCTTGACTCGAAATACTGACCACCCAACCACTCGGTTATCGTGACTATTACAATATAAATATTCCTTGTATTATACCTTCTTTGCTTTAAGAAAATGTGTAATAATTATATTATTTAATAAGTATTTTCGATAATATTAAACATCTAAATAAAATTATTATTAATAGATTTCATTACGTTTTATTCAGTTTTTTTTTATTATAACAATAAACTTTTCTTACCTGGTTACAGCGGTACTATTAAAGGGGAACTAAGTTTTGATTACAATTGAGCTAGTATTTAGTAGACTCGAGTATATCACTTAAAGTATCACTTAAAGGCCTTTGCTTTACCTTTGCGTTGTGTGGCGGGTCGTCCACTTTTCTTTAAGATGGCTGAGCAGGGAGGTGGTTGCCACATTCGTCATACTTGTGCATATCCTCTGCTTGTGCAGATCTTCTTGAGTCTGCATTCTTGATACATTTTTTCTTTTGAAAATTTGATTGTTTATGCGTTTATTCTTCGTGTCTTTCACAAAGGCTAGTAACTGCATAATATCATAAAAAATATAACAAATATTTACAGAATTTCTTTACACGATTTCTTTTTCAGAAGAGAAATCACATTAAGAAATGGATTAAAAAAAGTGACGTTTGAAAAGAGAAATCTATGTTCCTATGTCGAGTTAGTAACTGAAGTACTTGTATTATGGTCTCAAACTAAAATCAAAGGTACCACAAACCCTCAGACCCGAGCAAATGAAAGAAAAGTGCTTATGGAGCTGCCTACACCAATAAAACCGGTGTTTACGCCACTCTACTATAGAGGACGTCAAGAATCAACATAAAATTCAATCAATTACATGTCTTTCTTACATTTTGTACATTAACAAGCCAAGAAGGCTTTTAATATAAAACACGCCAAGCGAAGGAGGTCTTTCAACTTGATTCTATGAAAAGCACTCAGCTCTGTAACCGAATGACTCACAATTAAATTACAAGTGACAGTACGTCTGAGTTCCTATTGAAATGCTCACTTCCTTTCAGTCATTCTGAGTGCAATACTCTTCAAGAGCTTTGTAAGTTAATAGACACATGTAACATCCAAGATTTTCGGCTGTAGTTACGCAAGCGTATATTAATAGTAATACATGTAAATGTATTACTATTAACTTGCAACAATCTTCGAACCTGCACACCTTGCCTTCGACGGTCAGAGTCAATATTAAGTAGGATATCGATCCTATTTCACTTTGTTAAGGATCAACATACACTGTCATGTTCAATATCATTATAGCTTGCTGTTGTTAACACATTTCCCTTACTGGGGTAGACAAATGTCAAAAGAATTTAGGGTTCCCTACAGACGTTTGGACGGAGCTTAAGGTAGGTTTTCATATCCAAGACAACCATGCCATCGATAAATATTCCTACATACAGTATCCATAATTCGAATGTAAATTCACATTCATCTCACTAATTCTAGACCTTAGTTTTAAACGAACCCGCAACCCTTAGCTCCGTAGGCAGCGTCACGACCAACTAGGAAATCGGATAGTCGAAATTACAATCTAGGGGATTAAAATGAGGATGAAATTTGTATAGGAAAATATATCTGTCTTTATCTTCAAGCCATTCCCAATACTGGAGTAGACAGAAGTATAGACAGTAAAGTCTTTTTGACCCACCGTCTATTGAAGATATTATTTTTAGCTCTGAGGTCCCGGGTTCGATTCCTGTTAGGGTCAAAGTAGAAAATACTTTATCTACATTTTCTCAGGTCTGGGTGTTAGCAGTACTTTCGCTATTTCTGATTCCATATTACAAATTCTTAAGCTGTTTCTCGGCTATTGTATCTGTTATTTATCAATATCAATATTCTAAACGCATTAATTTATCGTTTTTTCCTATTAACTTACATAACTTGATGTGGAGCACATACTTTTTTCAGATTACAATTAATAAATATCTTCACGCAATTACTAATACAGGTCTAGTGACGTGTGTTTTTAAGTTTTTTAACAATGAATTTCCTCAAAGGTAGTACCCACGTCTTTTAAGTACCCGTGTCTATTATGTACCTGTTTATATTTACTAAAGCTGCATTGCGGTGTTCTGATACAGCAGCTAATCTGACCTCAATTCCCACCACATGTGATCCGCCAAGGATTAATACACAAAGATAAATAATCGATATTAATTACAAACATCTCGTATTCCTCGTGACATAATTAAACATAATCTCTGAAGTAAATACGTTAATGGCAAGTAAGTTTATTCTTTTTTTTTTCGGATTCACCACCTGTCACGTTATCCCCCAAAATCAGGTGAAATCTGAAGAAATGTAGGTCTAATTTATATTTGTCTAGACCTCTGACTGGGATGAGTGAACGTATGATATAAAACATTGTTATTCAAATTGTGAAATATAAAAGAACTTATTCATTTTAATGCAAAGCGATGTTTAATGAAAATAACACTACGATTGTATTTAAAGCACTCGTTAATGTGCGAATGTGCCATAACATTGAAGTTTTATTTACATCCCCTTATCACGTCGGTTACACAATCCAGCAAAGTATTTGGGTAGCGGTGTTGTAAAATTAAAATGTTCACATACAGAGCCACTTCCATTTCATTTCATAGTACAAAGAATAAAATGTTGTTTTACGGAATTTTTTTATAACCAGATCAGCAAGAACAAAGTTAAAAGGATATTGTATCAAAAGGTATTTTTTATTTAGATTTTAACAACTTAATTAATATTTTCACGTAATTCCGAATACAGGGGTAGACAGAGGACTTAAATAAATGAAAAAATATCTTCACGCAATTCCCAACACAGGGGTAGACAGAGGTCTAGTCCAGACAATTAAGTCCCTTTGACCCACCCCACCGAAGATTTTTTCGGGACAACGTGACAAGTGGTGAGCCCGTCGCCGCCTTTATGTCCAAACCAACGATTCAATTCGTACATAATTTTTTTTTAAATCATTGTTACTGGCCCCTGGGGATCGAACTCGCGACTCTCGACTCGGAATCCGACCACCCAACTACTCGGCTATCGTGACTTGACACAGATCAAAGTTGCTCAGAGAAAGAGGTCTTAGTCTAGATAATTAAGTGCCTTCGACCCCCCTTCCATCGAAGATATTTTGGGACAACGTGGCAGGTGGTGAGTCAGTCGCCGTCTTTATGTCCAAGCCAACAATATGAATCGTATAGACGGTTTCAAATAACTCATTGGTACGAGCGTGCCTACTAGGGAACGAACTCGGGTCGTTTGACTCTAATTAAGATCACCCAACCACCGGGCTATCGTGAATTAATTAATTATTTTAACAATTTATTTAGGAACAATTATTACTGATGATCTCATCTAAAACTGATCATCACTAGTATAGTGTACTGTACTGTAGTAGTCAACTGGGAACATTGCCATCTTCCAACAGAGGGTTTGTTATGATAGCTAAGCTTGGAAAGTGGATTCGAGATCGCAGTATCAGACATTTTGCAACTCTCAGCTGCTGCTCAGCAGCTGAAGTTTTGTGAAGCCTTTGAAATGCCATGGATAATCTTGAGGAAAAATATTTTTACTTGAAGTGTTGTAAGTATCTGTAAACGGAGTGTTACATAGACATTTTTATTTATTATCATTCGTCAAGCAAGATATTAGGTCATAGACAGACAGACAATTTAGTATCATATTTTGAATTGATAATTATTTAAAATTAAAATAAACCATCAAGATATCAACATAGACATATATTTATACATAGATATTTTGAGTATTTCATAACGTTCGAAGTATTTATTTGGATACGTGGAAATGATATTGCCTCAGAGCAAACAGTTTGTGTCTCCTCCGTTGCGAACACAATTAAGCAACGTGTTTGCGAACCTCGAGCTCAGTGTTTGAACTGGCGACCCGCTCCATTCCATTGTAATGTTTTATTTGACAATTGACTGACATGAACGAAGAATTCGAATGATGGATGAATAGTTTGTGTTCATACGAAATGGATTTCTTTTGCATTCAGAAAATAAAATATTTGTACTAGAGGATAAGAATGTTTAAAAAAAATATCATCAAGCCGTTCCCTACACATGAGTAGACAGAGGTCTAGACAACTAAATCCTTTCTACTAAGTTTAAGCTGGTGCGCCCGTCGCCATCTTTATGTCTCAGCCATACAAATCGTATATACGAAGTCGTACGAGCCTACCACCTTGCAACCGAACCCGGGTATTTTAACGCCGAATTCCGCCCATCCAACCACTCTGCTGTCGTGATTTTTTTGGCCTCCAAACTGAAATTGGTAACGAACCCGCTCCGAGTGCGGCATGGTGCTACGGGAGGGGGATGCTTGAAAATGCAACCAAGCCGGTCCTGTGTCATCTTCATCGATCGACTCCCCCCAACGTTGTGCAGGTTATTGCTACATTTTGTGGAGGGTTGTCCTAAACCAAATTCAATGTATGCAAGAAGTTGCCACTTGAGAGTCTTTATTTAACTATCGGTTTTACGAGCTATCTAGCCGGTCCATTACTGCTTCAAGTTGATGATCTTAACGAATATATCGGTTGCCTTAATTATGCTACGGATTTCCTACTTGCGGATTCTGTTCCCTATTATAGCCAGTTGAGCTACTTTAAGCTTCCTCATTCTCCCTGTTTCCTTAACGTTTTTTGTCTTCTATTTCTAACAAGATTTATCATACTTATTTGAAAAATTTTTAATTATACCTCTTAGAGACATCAAAGGCGAAAAGGCAAAATTTAAAACGCAATTTAAAAAAAAATAGAAAAAGTAGTTAGAGAGCGTTGGGTAGAAATTTTACGGTAGGTAGTCAAATGGGTTTCGAATGTGACCCTAATTAAAACAGGGACGAGCTGTGTGTACTCGCAGAGTAATTTTAAAAACATTATTTCATCGTGTTTAGAATTATTAAATGTACATGTTACATTATTTAGCTTTACGCATATTCTGGGGTAGATAGAGGAAATTACTTAATTGTTTGAATTAAGACATTTTGAGCGACCTTTCACCGAAGAAATTTGGGACAACTTAAAAGCCTGTCGCCGTGCTTACGTCCAAGCTAGCGATATAATTCGTATATAAGTTTTTGAAAACCCCATTGGTACGAGCCTGCCACCTGGGGATCGAACTCGGATCTCTTGACTCGAAATTCTGACCACCCAACCACTCGGCTATCGTGACTATTATAATATAAATATTCCTCGTATTATACGTTCTTTGCTTTAAAAAAATGTGTAATAAGTATTTTCGATAATATTACACATCTAAATAAAATAATTATTAATAGATTTCATTGCGTTTTATTTATTTTAATTATAACTATTAATTTTTCCAACCTGGTCACAGCGGGACTATTAAAGGGGGACTAAGTTTCGATTAGAGTTGAGCTAGTATTTAGTAGACTCGAGTATATCACTTAAAGTATCACTTAAAGGCCTTTGCTTTACCTTTGCGTTGTGTGGCGGGTCGTCCACTTTTCTTTAAGATGGCTGAGCAGGGAGGTGGTTGCCACATTCGTCACACATGTGCATATCCTCTGCTTGTGCTGATCTTCTTGAGTCTGCATTCTTGATACATTTTTTCTTTTGAAAATTTGATTGTGCGTTTATTCTTCGTGTCTTTCACAAAGGCTAGTAACTGCATAATATCATAAAAAATATAACAAATATTTACAGAATTTCTTTAGACGATTTCTTTTTCAGAAGAGAAATCTCATAAAGAAATAGATTTAAAAAAAGTGACGTTTGAAAAGAGAAATCTATGTTCCTATGTCGAGTTAGTAACTTGTAGTAGTAGTACTAGTAGTTAGTAGTAACTTGTATTATGGTATCAAACAAAAATCAAAGCTATCACAAACGCCCAGACCCGAGCAAATGAAAGAAAAGTGATTTTTGAGCTGCCCACGCCATTAAAGCCGGTGTTTACGCCACTCTACCACAGAGGTCGTCAAGACTCAACATAAAAATTCAATCAATTACGTCTCTATCTTACATTTTGTGCATTAACAAGCCAAGAAGGCTTTTAATATAAAACACGCCAAGTGAAGAAGGTTTTTCAACTTGATTCTATGAAAAGCACTCAGCTCTTTAACCGAATGACACACAGTTAAATTACAAGTGACAGTACGTCTGAGTTCCTATTGAAATGCTCACTTCCTTTCAGTCATTCTGAGTG